>OX596074.1:109911187-110511187 GCA_951394005.1 Protophormia terraenovae
CATATTACTAAGACCCACTTACAACATTCCACCTCTCGCATTTCGAGATGTGTTAACAAATCCTAAACTTTTTTTAAGCAGGAGTTTTTTTCGAAATTGTTTTTTTGTTATCCAATATAGACGCAATCAAATTCACACACACACTCACATTTATTTTTATATTTTATACATCTACAGTTAGATGTAGTTATTAGTATTTCTATTCAATTTTTTTTGTTTTCCTACTACTATTCCTCAAACAAAAATCGTTTGGGTGAAACGTGTGCACTTCAATTTCAAGCACAAGTCCACCCATAAGTGTTTGTTAATTAACTAAATGTCATTGAATAACACAAACGTGCTTAAGTTCTCAAATGATTTGGAAAACGTAGTAAAATCGAAATCACCAATACATAGAAACAGTTACATACAATTTTCTAGAAAAAGAAAGAGAAAAAAATATATACGAAAGAAAAAATGTTTAATTTAAAAAAATAAAATGAGAATATGTTTTAATGTAGCAAGAAATTAAATTTTATTATTTAAATAATCTGTAATACTTAAGATAACGCAATTTGAGAAGGTAACACGAAAGGAAGTGTTATTAAAGTTTGTTAACATATTATATGGAAATCAAAAAATTTATTTTTAATTTAAGAGATTAGAAATTAGTGAAAAGAGGCCATAGATAATTTTAACACTTGCTTTTTCTTCACCCTGTTTTTTTAAATCTCTATTGTGTTCCAATATAAGAGATAAAAAATGATATCAATGTGTACTATGCTAAACAATATTTTGTTTTTAAATTAATTTTTTGTTATAAAAGAAACAATTTATTATCGTGTTTTTATGTGATTTTTATTATTAAATTAGATGAATTTTTAAGATAGAGAAAAATATATATTCTTTATGGCTCAAATGTTGCATAAATTTGATTTAGATAATCATAACCTGTTAAGTATAAAAGAATTTATTTATAACAGCAATTTTTCTTATTTTTTTAATTGCAATAAGTGGAAACTTGCTTTAAATTTCGGGATAAATTTTAATGGAATACATTAATTTCTTCTTGTCATTCTGAAACTAAAAAGTTGGTTTGTTCAAAGCTTTTATTTATTACTTATATTTTATTTTATTTATCTATTTATCTTTTTATATATCTTTCTATATATCTATCTATCTATTTATCTATCTATATATCTATCTATCTATCTATCTATCTATCTATCTATCTATCTATCTATATATCTATCTATCTATCTATCTATCTATCTATCTATCTATCTATCTATCTATCTATCTATCTATCTATCTATCTATCTATCTATCTATCTATCTATCTATCTATCTATCTATCTATCTATCTATCTATCTATCTATCTATCTATATATCTATCTATCTATCTATCTATCTATCTATCTATCTATCTATCTATCTATCTATCTATCTATCTATCTATCTATATATCTATCTATCTATCTATCTATCTATCTATCTATCTATCTATCTATCTATCTATCTATTTATCTATCTATCTTTTTGTTTTGCTTTTATAGGACATAGTGATAGAGCACCGTCAAACTAGTGGCCCCACGACAACCCCCTTTCCTACTCCGGTACCGCTCCCACATTTCATCAGGGTGGGCGGTTTATCTGTCTATCTATCTATCTATCTATCTATCTATCTATCTTTTTTTATTTTACGAGGAAAAAATCATCGAAAGATCCTTTGTACCTATTTTACAGATGCCAATTTGAAGATTTATATATTCCACCATTCTAGGACTGGATATCAATACTGCTTCTGTCTTGTGCTCAGCTAACAATATAACGAGTATAATTGAAGCACGAAATTATACTGCGAAAATATCTAGGAAAGAGGATCAAAATATAAGCAATTTAAACTTAAGTTTATACACCAAGTGGTCTACAATTGAAGCTTATAAGTTGTTTACATTTGTTTTACAAAAATTATACTACAAATAGATCAGGATGAAAGCTCCATTTGGACCTTAAAATTAATATATAGAACTTAATATAAAATGTTGCTTATGATCAAAGTTTACATAAACTTTTAAACGATAACAAAGTCAACAATTCAAGTTCTGTATCTTATCAAATTAAAGCTTGTATCTTACGTACGATACACTCAACTTTGTCTCCGTTTTTATCTGTATTTAAAGCTGAAATAAAATTATTAAAATTTAAAGCTTCAAATAACACTATAAAATTATAGAATTTAAGCCGTGAGCAGATGTATATTTAAAGCTCGAAATTAAATTGTATAAACATCAGCAATTAAAGCCAAGTTAGATTTCAAAATGATCTACAAAAAGTTAGATTTAAACTTAAATTTAGACTTAAAATGCTGTGCAGTTAAAACTTGCAAATTAGAGCTCAAGGAAAAGTAAAAAAAAAATCGATTAAAGCTTAAATTTGGTTTACACACGCAGAGAAAAAATAAACATTATTTACAAATAAACATTATTTTTATTCTCATTCAACCATATTATTGCTGTATAAATGAATCGAGTACATATGCAACAAAAATATGGTTGCAGATCAACAATATTTTTATTATGATTAAATCATGTTATGGTGCGTCATCCAACAATAATATAATTTATAGACAACCATAATATGACAGTACTCAGTTATGGTTGCTATTCACAATATTTTTTCTTTGCGTGCAGTTGAATCTAAAAATTGTAATATATCTATGTTTGAAGCATCAACTGGATCCTAAAGTAACAAATTCTAAAATTAAAACCTAAAGTTCGAACATACAGATTATAAAAAACCTTCGATAATTTAAAAATTTGTCTAACGTATTGACTCAATATTGACTATAAAATTGTTTATAATTTAAGAACGAAATGAGCTAAAGGATATTTGATGAAAGCTTAAATTTGAAAAAGGACTATGAAAAGCTTTAATTATACCTCAAAATTAAAATAAATTATATAAATAAAGCTTTAAGTTGATATAACATTAAAGTTTAAACTTACTCAATGATTGAAACTTCAAATAAGTTCAAGTTTAAATTGGGTCATTAAAATTAACATTTAAAGCTTTCATTGGAAGTTTGAAATTAAACTATAAAATGATATAAAATTGAAGTTCATGCTTGATTATTTATAATATAAAAACTTACAATAAGACTTCAAAAAAAAATTTTAGTTTAAAGTTTAGGAAGGAATTTTTAATGATAATAATAAAACTACACTTGAAGCTTTGTATAATACAAACGCCCAAAAATTAAAGTTTATATTTGCTTTAAAAAGTTTCCAATTAAGCTATTAAGATTAAGATTTAGGATTGAAGCGGAAGATTAGTTATAAAATAATTTATAATTAATACTCAAATTAGGCTACGACTGAGGTTTTAAATAAGATTGTGAAAAGGTCTGTAAATGAAGCAACAATTAAATCTTAAAATAAAAAGAATTGAATAATGATGACGGGTTATAAAATTATTTACTATTAAGAATTAAATTAGTTTTGCGATTAAAGTTTCAAATTAGATAATTAAAATATCTGTGATTAATGCTCAATTAGCATCTTTAATGATCTATAAATATAGCCCATACTGGATTAAAACTTAAACTTTAAGCATCAAATTCGACTATAAAATGATCTATGATTGATCTCAATTAATAGCATATTCTTTAATTTAAGCTCAAATTGAAATATAAAAAGATTTATGATAAAAACTAAAATTCGATTATTAAAAGCTCTATTAAGACCTCTGATTGATCCCTGAAAAAAATAATACAGTGAACGTTCGCTAGTACGAATTATATATTGTCAGGCCCTTTCATAGTACCGAAAAATTCGTATTATTGAACAGCGCATTTTATGTTCCAATTCAAATAATTCACACAAAATATTTAGATTTTATATATATATTTATAAAAAACTACATAACGAAACAAGATATAATTAATTTGTATTATTTTGAATTAATTTTTTGTACTTAAATAGGCATGAAAGAACATACTAATGTATGTACATATACATATAACAAAAAAAACAATTTACTTATTTAAAAAATCCGTCATTAAACATTGACGTTTATTACTTTTTAAACTGATTTCTACAGCCTTTTCATGAAGACTTCTCAATAATAGTATTTTCGAGGTTTCAATGTTGTTCTCAACAGCCCATTTAATACATGTATCAAAGCAGTTTATTGCATCCGCATGTTTTACTTTTGTAGAGTTATTGTCAGGAAGTAATAAAATATTATCCTCATCGACATCATCATTCAATTCAGTTTCTTCACTTGGAAACGGCTTCAAATAAAGTGGTTTGTTTGAGGGACGTTTCCAAATTTTCGTTGGAAGATACAATTTTTGACAGTAAACTGTTACGATAATGCAGTTTTAAGAGCCTAATTGCATTCTGGTCTATGGGCTGTATTAGTGGAGTTACATTGAGGGGCATATACTTTACCCAAATCTGTCCATCTTTAGTATCATGAACCAATTCATCTGCCGGTGGATGACTTGGAGCGTTGTTTAATATTAGAAGAGCCTTAATTGGCAGTTTTTTTCTTTTAAAAATATCTCTACCTGTAAATATATTTTGAATTTTTTGAAATCATTAATAACATTAAAACAATTTACTAAAACTTACTTCTGGAATAAATTTATCAAAAAACCATTTTTTGAACAGAATTCATCCAAGCAGATTTAGAGTTTCCGTACTCAACAGGAAGAATTTTGTTCCGAAAAGATCTCGGTTTTTGAGCTTTTCCTATTACAAAAAGTTTAATTTTCTTAGTTCATGCAGCATTAGCACACATTAAAAATGTTAATCTCTCCTTTAACAATTTTTTTCCACTGTGAACATATGTTTCGTTTGGCAACATTTTCCAGTAGAGACCGGATTGATCCGCATTAAAAATTGCCTCGTTTGATAGCCCATGCTCCATAATGGTAGACGCTAACTTATTGACGAATGGCGCAAAAAGATCTTTAGAAGAAGATAATTTCTCACCAGACTTTTTCAACAATCGTATTCCATAACGCTTTTTAAATTTTGTTAGCTAACCATCACTGGCACAAAACTGACCATTGTAGAAGTTTTTGTGCAGCTCCACAGCTTTGCATTTTAATTGTTCTCCACCGACTGTGATATGGAATTTTCTTTGTGCTAAAAAGCACTCGTAAAGTGCATTATCCATTTTTTTAAATTCTCCACTTGTAAGTCTATACCGATTTTTTAACGAACTCATGGAATTATCCAGCAGTTGCGTTTTTTTGTTTAATGATTGTACATATTGTGGATTTGGATAATCCATATTTATTTGCAATTTCAAACAACGATATTTTATTTTCGTGGTCTGCTATAATTTTAATTTATCTTACAAAGAAATTGTCTTTTTTTACATCGTTTTACTTGCAACATTTTGACAGTTAAAAACACAAAACACTTTTAAAAATAAATAAAACTTCACAATAACTTCCCTAAAAGTGGATGACCGCGAAAGAATGAAGTAAAAACATAATAAAAACTTCATTCATACGTAAATAAAACAAAAATTCTTATAACAAACCACCATTCGCACTATCGAATAGAAAAAATGCCTATCTATTCGCACTATAGAGTAGTCAATGCAAAAGTTTTGCCATTCGTATTATTGGAAATTCGTAATAAAGAGCGTTCGTACTACTGGACGTCCACTGTATTGATAAATTACTAATAAAAGTTCAAGGGTTAATTTCTACTCCAAATACTCTAAATTATTTCGGAAAATATTTCAAATATGTAAACATCGAATGAATTGCATTATTTTTCCTTTTAAATCCCCTAACGCCTTAAAAGGGTTAATAATCATTTTGTCTATTAAAGATTCGTTTGCTTTTTCAACTGATAAAGCCAACAGTCAAGTAACTTTTTGAAAAGAAAAAAAAAACACACTTCATTCGCTTTCATTGTTATTCCGTTTCCTTATGCTGTTGCTCTGCCACTTCCTACTTACGGTAGATCACACATAAATTTTATTTTTAACCTAGCAACATACCATCATACATTTACACATACATATACACACAGAAAATATTAAAATAAACCCCTGACACCTTTTAAAATGTAAAAAAAAAACTCCTGATAAAAGTAGGTGTATAAATTTTATTTTTTTAATAAAAATTTATGTAAAAATATTTAAATTTCGTTTTGGTATTCTTCTTGTTGCTATTATGTTTACTGTTTAATCTCTACACCCAGCTTAAATAATTTTGATGTGTGTTAAAAATAATATATTTTCTTTTTTTCTTGAATGCCTCTTCATCACCTTATTCTCTTTCAATGCATTAAATATAAAAAATGTACTGAAGTATACAAGATGATACATAAATAGAGTGTGTTAAAAAGTAGATTAATGGTTATGTATGCTACTGCTGCTTAACCTCATTCGTTTAAGTGTTTTAACACTTACTGTTGCATATACATACAATTATTTTTAACATACTTACATCTACATAATTATTACATACATTCATTCACTCGTTCATTGTCTTCTAGCCGCCTCTAACGCATCTTTTATTTCTTATTTACTTTTTTAGATGTTTTTTTTTTTTTTTTTTTTTTTAATTTAGAGTAGAAAATAAAAAACAAATATATTTCTTAGTATTTATTTATAATGTTGTACTTTATAAAAGAAAATGTGGGTTATATTTTTGTGATCTAGTTCGTATTTTATATTTTTATTTTTAGAATTATTTTACATTTTTAACATAAAAAATAAAAATAAAATAAAAAAAAAAAAATCAAGAAAAACTTTAAAAAAATTGTAAAAATTTTAGACAGTAAATTTGTTGGCTAAAAGTTGATTTTAATACTAACGATTTAGACAAGAATTGTCAATTGACGCTCTAATTGGGGATTTATAAGAGTTTCATATTATGAATGTTCCTATTGGTCTAGAAAAAACATTCATGATTCAAATTTTAATTAAATATTAAATATTTTCCCGTTCGAGCCCTATCCAGCTTTCAACAGACAGACAGAGGGATAGACGGACGGACAGCTAGATCGACTCAGAATCTAACCAGGACCCAGAAAATATGGGGTTTTAGATGATTCTTTTGACATATTACACACTGAATGACAAAATCAACATACCCCCCATCTTTTTGATGGTGGGTATAACAAGCGAGAATGTTATATTCGGCTTGGCGGAATCTATCTATACCATAAACTTTTCCAAATTTTACGTTATATGGGAGGTGGGCGGTAAGGTGGGTGACCACGACCATTTTCCCTAGGTCCCCTTAGGTTGCCCCGTTCTAGCCCTAGCCTGCTTTCAACAGACGGACAGATGGATGGACATAGCTAGATCGACTCAGAATCTTATCAGGACCCAGAAAATATATACTTTATGGGATCTTAAATGATTTTTTCGAGATGTTACATACGGAATGACAAAATCAATATATCAAAATCAATATCTCTTTAATGGTGGGTTTAAAAATCTACATATTTTACTTTGAAATTAAGCATTTTTATGAGATTATTTTCTACAGCTTACAATGTAAATTAATTGAAAAACAATATATTGGTTAACTTTAATTAACTTTTGAAAATGAATCTCCATACGTAGCCAGCATATATTTAATCGTGGTCGCGGATACCATTTCATTCAAAATTTGGATCTATGGTTATAAGTCTGAAACAAGAGATCAAAGTTTGCCCAAACCCACAAAAGTTTATCTCCTTGAAGCATTTGAAATCAAATTCTTGCGTATCAAAAAACCGACAATACTATAAGCACAAACTTTGAATTGATGGGTTATCTGCCATCAAACACTACTTTACCATCCAATGATTTAATTTCATTACCCTTTATCAAAATAAATTTCTTGGCCAACTTGTTTCGAAACATTAAACATCATATAATACAACTGTCATGAATACTAGAATACCAGAAAATAATACAAGCATTTTTGGAAAAAAATATTTTCGTTGTATATGTTTTTTCGAAAATATATATAAAAGGCAAGCCTTGTAATAATAATATTCAACAAAAATTTATTACTGAAACTTAATTTGAAGTATAAAAGATCTACATTTAAAGTAATAGAAAAAATACCATTGAAATTATCTACATTTAGGCTACAAAAAGATACGGGTTGAAATTTTAATAAAATTTTATAAATATGATGTTATAAATATATTCAATTACTTTGTAATGACAACAACATACTGTCTGCATTACATAGAAGCGTTTAGTAACTAATTAATTATTTATAACCCGAACATAAATAATTATTTATGATCAGTACCTGTGTTCTGTAACTTGTAATAAGTTTTCGAAAAATCTTCTTACAACAACGAAAAAAACATTTTATATCCTGACATTTAATTACTTATTTATAACTTTAAATGTAACTAGTTCCTATTGTTATTACTAATCATGACTTCAGTAATGCTTCAAAAACAAAGCGCTATTTAACAGCTTGAAATTAATTATTTATTGTAATGTCATCTAAGTAATTTATAGGGTAAGTAGTTTCCTCTAATGTCATCACCGTGTAAAAATAATGAGTTATTCAGCTAATACGTAATTAGTGAAGAGCCATTGTATCAGCTTCTTAACTCATTACATCAACCAAAGTTTTTGCTGTGAAGCTTTAATTAAATCACTAAAAATTACTTACTATCTACAATTGAGGATAAAATTGGATCATAAAAGTATTAACGATTAAAGCTCAAAATGTACTTTAAAAAGACATAGTTGTCTTTAGCTTGAAAAAAAAACTATAAGAAGGTATACTATTGAGAAAAATGAAAATGAACTATAAACATATAAAAGCTTAAATTTTGCCATAAAAGTATTACAATTGGAACGCTAATTAAAACATAAAAGTATTACAATTACAACGCTAATTTAAACATAAAAGTAGTGAGAATGTTATACTATTCGACTAAATACCCACCATCTCTTTAACTTTTTAAAATTTCAACTTATACGCCTATTTTTGGGTACCGAGTTTGAATTGATCCTTGAACTATTTTTATCCACTGAAAAGTATAAACTGAAGTTACGATGGACAACCTGTTTTTCTAGTGTTTGGTCCATAAAAGTTTTTGTTACATAAGACAATTATTTGAGCCAAATTTCGTCCAACAGTCAGACAGACGGACGGACATTGTTTGATCATATTTGATTTGCACATGCACTAGAATAAACGTACTTTGTATGACAAACGTTTTGGAATAGTCACTGAAGCTGAAATTATATTAAAAAAATTGACAAAAAAATTTTACTAAACATTTTTCTTAGTTACTCGTAAATTGGACTGAAATGAATTTATAATTACAAGCTAATCGAAAATATCTTGTTTAAAAAAAAAAGCTTATTTACGATAGAAATTTTAAATAGACTTTTTAGCTTTAATTAAACCTTTTGGAAATTAATCATTTTAGCTTTACCAGCAAAAGTCTATGAACAAAGTACAGGTCACAATTTAAAATATATCCTAATAAATTTTGGTACGAATGGTTATTTTGACACAAGGACAAAGCCTGTTGAAATTGGTTATTATTTCACCTAGCCCCATACAAATTTCCTTCCGGAATAGGGGTTTAGTGGTCATAAATACCCTACATACAGCAATATTTTAATAAAATTCGGTACAAAAAAGTTTTGTATATAATCTTAGTGCCAAATTTCATGATCGATCCATAATTGACCATGGCTCCCATATAAACTCATCTTCCGGAAATTACATTAACATGCATAATTCCCATTTGAATGTTAGTATCAAGTTAATATTTGCAACAAGTAAGTTTTATATAAGTAGAAACAATATTACCAAATTTTATGAGAATCGGTCCATAGCTCCCATGTAAACCTACTTCCGAAAATCGCCCTAAGCTACATAAAATCATATATATTTTATGTATATAGTATTAACGCATTATTCTGTATTTGTTCATTTTAAGTATTTAACATTCAGTGTTGGTGTTGGTCTACAACTGTCCACAGGTCTAATATAAGTGCCCTCCCGAATTTTTATGCTCAAACACAATGGTGTAGGGTATCATATGATCGGTCTTGACAGACTATATCTTTCTTTCTTTCTCGTTTAAATTTAGTAAAAATGTTGGTCTACAATTGGCTACAGGGCTAATACATATGTATAAGTCCAGTTAATTGCTCTGAATCTTTGTAAGAAAAGTTGAAAGGAAATCCAACCTGAAGACGTACAAAGTACAAACAGTTGCTGTTAGAAACGCAAACAAGAATTTGAAGCTAAAAAAATTTTATTGCTGCATAATAGACGATAAAACTTTCGTACTAGCTGAATTTTTAATATTTGCTTTATTTTTGTCTACAACACTTTTCTATTATTAAACCTTTTATATATTTGGTCTTTCCGCGATTTTTATCACCTGTATTTGGTACTTCATTCAAAACTAAAAAGCCAACTGATTTTTTAATTTTAATTTTTTTTTTTTTAATTCAAATTTAAATATTTATTTTCTACTAATGTCTAAGTAGTACAAACCCAATTCGTTCTTAGTACCCCAGCTACTCAACTGTATCACTTTACTTGATATAGCTTAAAGTTTTTTCACAGCAACAACATATTCCTGTGTACTCTTATCGTGTATTGTAATCAAATTTATTACCAAAGTAAAGGAACTTTGCCAGCCAAAAAGAAGATATGTACTTTATTTTTAACGTTGTTGATTTCTTTTAACATTTCCCAAAATATTTTTTGGCACTCATTTTAATACGTTTACAATCAGGTGTGGAAAAGTCAGGACTTTTATATTTAATATAGGATTATTTTGTGCTTAAGATGTATATTCTTATATAACACATATATACAAAGATAATACAGAGAATATAAATTATTACAAACAAATAATGTTAAGTAAGTATAAATGTTTGTGTGGGTACATTTCGCCTACCTTTATTAAGTAGACATTTAAGATACTTTTTTACTTACATATATTTGTTTAAATTTCTTTAGCTTATTTTTATTATATCTGTATATATATATATATATATATATATGTATGTACTTATATTTGCTTATGTTGTATTCAGTGTGTTTGTAATTTTTCTTGTTAAAATTAAATGCCATCAAAGGAAACATGTTGGAATGTTTTCCTGTATTTAGTGAATACAAAACAGAAAAAGAAAATAAGAAAAAATATATAACTGAGTTAAAGAAAAAAATAAACGAATGGTGCAAGTAAAAATAGCTTTAAAGCAAAGTAAAAAAAAAAATAGTATAACGAAAATATGGTTACAAAGCTTAACTGTTTCTTTTTTTTTTTTTTTTTTTTTGCGCACGTTTCTTTTTTGGTCTTTTCTCTTTTGGCTAAAAGGTAAACTAAAGCTAATTTGTTCTTCTTTTCTTTCTTATTTTTTATACACTACACCACCATAGGTGGTTGGGGTATTGTGCGTTTGTGCTGATATTTGTAACGCATAGAAAAAGTTTTCCAACACCCACCTTAAAGTATACCAATCGACTCAGAATTACTTTTTAAATCGATCTAACGATGTCCGTCCGTCCGGCTGGCTGTCCATGTAAACCTTGTGCACAAAGTACAGGTCGCAATTTTGAAGATAATTCAATGAAATTTGGAACGTGGGACTTTTATAATACAAGGACGAACATATTGAATTGTGATCTGTCCATTATTTCACCTGGCCTCCATACAAATAGAGATTCAACACTCGAAAATGCCTTAAAAATGGAAAAATTTTAATGAAATTCGGCGCAAAGAAATTTTGTACAAGTATCAATCTTTGTACTAAATTTTACGAAGATCAGTCCACAATTGACCATAGCTCCCATATAAACCCCTCTTCCGAAAATCACTTTAATGTGCATAAAACCCAAAATCACTTTAATGTACATAAAACCCATACTAATGTTAGTATCAAGTTAATATTTAACACAAATAAGTTTTATATAAGTATAAACAAAATTGCCAAATTTTATTAGAATCGGTCCAGAATTTACCATAGTTCCCATATAAACCCATTTCCGAGAATCGCCTTAAAGTGCATAAAATCAGGTAGATGTTAGTATCAACGCATTATTCTGTATTTGTATATTTTATTTTACATTTAGTAAAAGTGTTGGTCTACGATTGGCCACAGATCTAATATAAGTCCCCTTTCCGAATTTTTGTGCTCATACATAATGGTGAAGGGTATCATATATAATTTTTTCTCGTTTTTTTTTTTTTATTTTTCACTCACTCTACTTTAGTTTATATATTTATCTTCCTTTTTTTTTATTATTATTATTTTTGCGAAATAAAAGCGAAGGTAATTAGGGGGTGTTAAAAGATAAGCAGGAAATTACTTTAGAACAAAAGAATATTTTAAATAGGCCAAAATTTTATTTTCACACTTCTTTAGAAGTTTTATTGTAGGAAAGAAAAAAAAACGAAACAATATGAAATAAAAGAATTTAAATTAAAGAGAAAGAAGTTAGTTAAAGTTTATTAATTAAAGGAAAATTTAAAGTTTTTAATAAATAATAAATTATAATTATTATAAATAAATAAGATAAAATAAATAAAAAACAAGCGCGAATGTTATATTCGGCTCGGCCGAATCTGTATACCCACCATCAAATTTTTCAAATTTTACGTTATATGGGGAGTGGGCGGTAAAGTGGCCGGACCACGCCCATTTTTAGTTTCCGAGTTTACATTGGTCCTTGAAGTATTTGTACAAAATTTCGTTGATTTTCACCTTATATGGGAAGTGGGCGGTAAAGTGGGCGAACCAGGACCATTTTCGGTCTAAAAGTTTATATCGACCCTCAAACTAATTATACAAAATTTCGTTGTCGTGCATGCTTTTGTTTCAGAAATATCAGCAGAAAAATATGAAACGAACACCCTGTGTTTCTAGTTTTTAGCCCATAACTTTTTTATTTATTAACCGATTTTGTCCATTTTCAATACCAAATAAACCTTATATTATATATAACCCCTACGTTGTCACGTTCGAGTCCTATCCAGCTTTCAACAGATAGACAGACGGACAGACGGACGGACATAGCTAGATCGACTCAGAATCTAACCAGGATCCAGAAAATATATACTTTGTAGTTTCTTAAATGGGTATAAAAATAGGACTTATTTTTTTAACAAGATGGGCACACATTGGGTTTAACTAAATCACCTTCGCTGAATTAAATGGCGTTAACCATTTTCTAAAGTTGGATATTAATTTTTGAGATATTTCAATTTAAATGGCTAAAAGAGGAGTTAGGAAAATCATGTTTTTTGCCTTTAATTTAAGAATTAATCATTAAATTTTAACTAAACAATGAACTAAAATTCTACTGAAGCAAAGGATCATGAATTTATATTACAAAATATATTCTAAACGTTAAATTACAAACTTTAAACTAACCAAAATATTATTACAATTCCGTAAGCAAACTATATAGTGTTACTAGAGTTTTTCTTTTCCCGGACTTTTTCCGCTCCCGGGAAATCGGGATTGATTTTTAAATTTCCCGGGATCCCGGGAATTCCCGCCAAAAATAAATAATTAAAAATTTTAATATTCAGTTAAATAAAAGATAAAAAATATTAAAATAAACTAATTAATCATAAAATTATAAACTAATTCTTTTTGAAATATTGAATATTGAATGAATACTTTTTATTATATAACAACTCATACGAAAGTCGAATCAATACCTTGGTTTTCATTTACCCTATTTGGAAAAATCTCTAAATATTTATTCGGAAGTAAGCTTGTTGTTAAGAAATTTTACAGTTTGAATACTTTTAGTCTCACGTTTTCGTTGGGGCATTAAAAATGTAACTTGTTGTTTGAGGTTTCCAGACATTTTAAAAAGATTCCTCTTACAACTTTCACATGCGTGCAAATTGCATCTTCAAATCGTTTAATAAATATACTTCTTAAATATCGAATTTTAAAAATATTATTTTTACCACAATGAAAAAAATTGAAAATCAATTAATTATTCAGCAAAAAAGAAAACGATATTTTGTTTTCAGACTGTTATACGAAAAATATCAAACAAATTTAGAAATTTCCTTAAAAATATTTAAATTTGTAACAAATCAAATTAAATAAATAAAAACAAATGTAAAAACACATTATATACTAAAATATCCATATAATAGTTGTTAAATATAAACATTTTGCATACACAAGAAATCCCGGGAATTCCCGCTTGATTTCCCGGGATTACGGGAGTGAAAATTTGGCGGGATTCCCGGGAATTCTCGTCCCGGGATTTCCCGTGAAAAACTCTAAGTGTTACCAATGCACAGTGTCACATTTGGCAACTTTAGAACGACAAAAATCCAGTTTTAAAGACATTGGTTTGAAATTGTATATTCTGTAAGTAATAGGGCCGTAAACATTCCCACTAAAAATGGGCGGGAAGAATCACTACCACTCCCATATTGAAAAAAATTACTTTATTTTAGTGAATTTCGGATATATATTTGTAAATTTTATAAAAAATAAAGGATATTTTAGAAGTAGGCGTGGCAAGATCTAATAACACCAATCTGAGTGTAACATTTGAATAACAAATTTAAAATGTTTAAATAATTTTTAAAAAATTTCTAATATGAGGTACCTTTTTTTATATTTTAAAAGATCGCAAAAAATCGCAGCCAACATAATCAAATATAATTTTAAAGATGTTTTTAAATTGGAACTCGTTGCAACTTTTCAGTTCCAGTCCATTAAAAATTTTTCCCAAAAAATATATTTTTATAGCCACCATCAAAAAGAAGGGGGTATATTGATTTTGTCATTCAGTGTGTAATATGTAGAAGGAATCATTTAAGACCCTACAACGTATATATTTTCTGGGTCCTGGTTAGATTCTGAGTCGATTTAGCTATGTCCGTCTGTCAATCTGTTGAAAGCAAGATAGGGCTCGAACGGGACAACCTAGGGGGACAAAATTTGGCTCAAATATTTATATTATATAAAGTTTGTTTGATATTGTTATGGGCAAAATACTAGAAACACGTACACCCTGTAACTTCATTTCATACTTTTCTGCTGATATCTCTTAAACAAAAGCATGTACCGCCCACTTTATCGCCCACTTCTCATATAACGTAAAATTCTAAAAAGTTGACGGTGGGTATATAGATTCGGCCGAGCCGAATATAACATTCGCGGTTGTTTCAGTATAGATTTACATACCAAAAAATCATATCAACATGTATCACCAGTATTTACTGAGATACATATATGAAGTTAAAATTAACATACTTCTTCACAAAAGTTGAAAATAAAATTAAAATACCCAGCAAAAACGTTGGCTCTTCACTTCTTACACATTAGCTAAATAACTCATTATTTTAACACGGTGATGACATTAGAGGCAACTACTTACCCTATACATTACTTAGATGTCATTACAATAACTAATTACTTTCAAGCTGTTAAATAACGCTTTGATTTTAAAGCATTTCTGAAGTCATGATTAGTAATAACAATAGGAACTAGTTACATTTAAGGTTATAAATAAGTAATTAAATGTCAGGATATAAAATATTTTTTAAATTTAAGCTTAAAAAACTTAACAACCAAAAATGTAATTAAAATAAATGTAATAAAAATAAACTATTTTAGATTACAAATTAATTCAAAACAAATTTTGCCTTTCATATTCCTTCTTGAAATATATGAATTGGTAACTGCATTATAAAAATCAATGAAAATTAATATTTTAAAAAGTCTGATCATAAATAATTATTTACATTATAAATAATTATTTTATTATAAATATTAACAATATTAAAAATATTGTTGTCATTACAAAGTAACTACATCCGTAATTACATGTCATTACCAAATTTTTGCTGGGTATTTTTAAAAGTTGACACTCAGCAATGAGTAACTTTTCAAGCAAAATTGATTTAAATCATGATTGGGGTATAGTATATTCAATAGATTTATTGTTTAATTTATATAAATAATGTTCCTTTAATTTCTGATTTTCTATTATTTGTGCTACTTCTATAATATAAGGAGAGCGATCGAAAAAATCTTAGCACACGTTTTGCCTCATAACTTTTTTTGGAAGCAATACTGAATTTTTTTTTTTATCAAAGTAGTTATCATTAAAAAATACTTCAGTTATTATTTTTAATAACAACCATGTTGATTTGTCGTGATTTTGATCAAAATGAGTGATAAAAAAGATGTACGTACTACAAATTATTAAAAAATTTCAAAAAATCCAAATAGGTCCTACAAATAATTGGCCACAGAATTAAATTTCAGCCGTCAAACTGTTTCTAATGTTTTTTAACAGTATCAGGAATTTGAACATTGATAGGAAACCTGGTTCGGAAAGAAAAGTCCAGATGATATTGGAAAGGCCGAAAAATTGAAAGCATATTGAAAGGAACTCCAAACACATCTGGTAGAAAAACAGTCCGTTTAGCCCAGTGATTTGACTATTTGGTGCAAAAATTTAGAGCTAATGCATAGTTGATAACATATAAAGTCCAAAAGTTCCAAACAGGAATTCTGCAAAAAATTTATAAGCCAAAAATAGGACACGGAAATTAAAATCAAATTTTATACAAAAATTTTCATATTGTATAATTGACGAAGAAACGTATGTGCTGGCAGAAATTTTATATTGTAAATTCTCAAGGCAATGCTAAAGATAAGTTCAGGACCCAAAAGCAGAAAAAATTTCCTATTATTTGGCAAGATTTATGCAGTTGCAGCAAAACAGGTAAGACATTTGATATATTCGGGTCTATAAATAACAAAATATACATCAAGGAATATTTGCAAAAAAGACTTCTTCCTTTTATAAGAGAGCACAACGTGTCCACACATTTTTGGCCTGATTTGGTATCATGTCACTAGCGTAAGAAAGCTCTGGAGTGGTACCAAAATAATGACATAGTTTTTGACCAGCGGGAGGGCATTTGTATGTGGGCTAGGTGAAATAATGGACCGATCATAACCAATTTCAATAGGCTTCTTCCTTATGTCAAAATAATTATTCGTGCTAAATTTCATCAAGATATCTTTAAAATTGCGATCTATACTTTTTTCACAAAGTTTACATGGACAGACATCGTTTAATCGATTCAGAAAGTGATTCTGAGTCTAACGGTACACTTTAAGGTGGGAGTCCAATTATTTTTTCTGTGCGTTACAAACATCAGCACAAACACATAGTACCCCAACAACATATAATAGTGTAGGGTATACAAATACAATGGTATTACTGGAGGATATTTCAAATTCGTTAAAATATAATATTCTCACTTATTTCACATTAACTAAAGTGTAGGGTATTCACTCGAATATTGTTTGTTCGATTAATCGACAAATTAAAATCAAATAATTGTTCGATTAAATTAAAATCAAAAATTTCGAGTAAAAATTTATTCGAGCAAATTAAATTAAATATTTCCTTTCTTAACAAAATATTAAGATGTTTAAATTTTAGTTTTCTAAAAAATTTAGCTTAAAAACAATGTTTAAAAATTTTTATAGAATGTTAAATGTAAAAGTGGCACCACAAATTGGAATTTTATAAAAAAAAATGTGTTTAGTAAAAAGAACCGAATATAAATATAAATACATAATTGATATAATTAAGTTATTTTGAATTAGTTCTAACTAATATAAAATTTCTTATATTTGTACACCGATATTGTTAGGAAATTAAGAGTTGCGAAACATTTTTGCACAAAATTGAACTAAAAAATAATTACGAGATCGCTATAATACAAATAAGAGTAAATTAAACTTAAAAACTATATACATTTTTATAATATTAGATGATCATTTAATGCCTTCAAAATTTGAACATAATTGAACAATGAATTATAAAACAATCTAAAACCTGGTGCACAGAAATTATTCTGAGCATGATTTCCAACGTTTTTGTTTTATTTAGAACAATTCAAGTCTCAAGAAAAATTTTGACATAATTTTTAGTATCTGAAAACCTCTCTGTAGCACATATGTTAGTATGTGTCCAAATTAAAAAGTGAGGTTATGAGACAAAATCTCTAATTATTCCAAAGTGGATAGAAACTCATCATTAATTTTTGTTTTTATCAAAAGTATCGATAATCACCTTCAATTGAGTATCATTAGTTTTTTTTTTTTTTTTTCAAAGTGTAAAAACTAGTTATTTTATAGCATTACTAAAATTACAAAAAGCACTCCGGACCACTCTTTAATATAAAATTTGATTTGAATTGATAGACCAAATTTCTTAACGGCATTATCATAGCAAAAATGGCAAATATTCACACAAAATGCTTGCTATATTTTTTAATATCCATTGAAAAAACTAGTAAAATTTTAAGGTATAATTTACTCGAATAACTCGAGTAACTTAAAAAATTTACTCGATTATTCGAGTAATTTAAAAACTGAATTTTCGAGTTATTTGATTATTCGAACAATGAAAAAGTCGAGTAAAATTAATACTCTACTAAAGTGTAATCAATAAAATGTTAATATTCTATTAAAAAATTTATTTTAAATAATAACCTTAATTTAAAATGTAATTTCATCTATTTTCTTCTCACTTTCACTTTAAACTAACATTTGTAATTAAATTGTTACAAATAAAACAATTAATATTACATTCAATTAAACACTCTTTTGATTCATATCAGTGCTAAAATTATGCCCGCAGACGCAATTTGTTAACAAACTCACACAATCTCACACTTAATACAAATTAATAATTGTATTTTGTTACAAATGATTCAATACTTTGTGTTACAAAACAAAACAATATAAAACGAGAGAAAAAGATATAGTTGGTCAAGCCCGACCATATGATACCCTACACCATTGTGTACATTATAATTCGGGGAGGGGTCTTTCATTAGACTTGGAGTCAAATGTGGACCGATACTCATAAGTGTAAAATAAAACATACGAATACAAAATATTACGTTGATGCACACATTTATGTGAATTTATTCAATTTTGGGTGATTCCCAAAAGAGGGCCTATGGTAAATTATGGACCGATCTTTGTAAAATTTGGCACTATTATTTATAATCATATAAACTTACTTGTGTCGAATACTAACTTGATACTAACATTTTAATGGGAATGATGCCCGTTAAAGTGATTTTCTGAAAGGGGTTTATATGGGAGATATGGTTTATTATGGACCGATCTTTTTAAAAATCGGCACACTTATTTAGACTTGTGTGAAACTTACATCGTTAAACCCTTTTCCGGGAGGACATTTGTATGGGGGCTAGGTGAAATAATGGACCGATCATAACCAATTTCAATAGGCTTCGTTCCTAGGCCATAAGACCTTTGTACCAAATTTCATTAATTTTGGTTAAAAAAATTATTCTAAGCCGATTGGTATAAATTAAGGTGGGTCTTAGACCAATATTTTTGGGTGTTACAAACATCAGCACAAACGCATAATACCCTCCCCACCTATGGTGGTGTAGGGTATAGTAAAATATTTACTATACACAACAATTATTTTTATATTTTATTATATAAAATAGTAGACTAACAATGACAACAATAAACATTTAGTTTACACTCATAAAAATAATATTATTGTTTTGTTTACTATTGTTGTCTTAAACATACTATCAAAATACTATAAATACTTTTTTATTCTTACTCTACTATGTATTGTAGTAAAATATAAGTTAAATGTTAACACCAGGTTGTAAATGAAAATAAATATAAAGAATCCTTTGTCTGTCCCTTTTAACAGTTGGAAGAAATTCCTTTTGTTTATTTGTTGCTAGAAATTACACTTGTCAAAAGATACTTAATACTGGTTAAATATTGTTGTTGAATTCTCATAGTAGTTTATTATACAATATAAAGAAAACTATATAAAAGGGAAAGAAATAGCAGTATTTCCCTTAAATAAATAAAAAGAAGAAAAATTATTTAACTTCAAAGCCAATAAATAGGGGAAGTTCGGGGGAGGCAAAAACTGCTAGGTAAAGGAAAGGAAAGAATAAATTTATTAAATGGTTTGAGATGAATTAAAGAATTTACTTTGATGAATAAATTAAAAGAAATTGTATAAATACTTCAAAGACACCTTTAAGGTGTTGAAATTTGTTAAATAACTAAAAGGGTAAATTTAAGTAAATTATTTCATAACCTTCACCAAAGATGCAAAAAAGTATAAAAGTATTCACATCTTAGGTGAAATATATTATATTTTTATTAAGTTAGTCCTTTCGTTTATAATTACTACTAGATCTTTTAGCTTCAGACCTAGAAAGTGCATGTACTTAGGTAGAATATATGTAGGGTAATATATGAAAAGAAAAATAGCAAAATAATGCTTTAGTTTTTATACCCACCATCAAATCCGTGTGTACTATGTCAAAAGAATCATTTAAGACCCCACAAAGTATATATTTTCTGGGTCCTGGCTAGATTCTGAGTCGGTCTAGCTATGTCTGTCCGTCTGTTGAAAACAGGATGGGACCCGTAAGCATACCGTAAGCAGGATACCGTAAGCAGTTAGTCTATAAATGAAAACATTTAAAATTACACGAATCCCATACTAAATATTAGTTTTATTTTATTACAATGATCACATTTTATTTCGTTATTTATTATAAGGCAAAAAAAGTCAATTTTAGAGTTTTAAGATTTATTTTTATTTTTTTTTTTTTTTTTTTTTTGCAGAATTATTAGAGTTAAATGGGTCGAAAATTATGCATAATTCAGAGAAAAGTGATATCAATACTTTTATAATCACGTATAATTTTCCAATTTATTTGTAAGTAAAAAAATGCTTTTAGAATTATAAAATGTTTTTTGGTTGAATGGTAATGTCCGTCCGTCTGTCTGTACATTTGGGTTAAATGAGACGAAAATGGCGCTTAATTCAGGAAGAGGTGGTATCCGAATTTGATGATCACGTTCAATTTTTCTACTTATTAGTTAGTAAAAAAAAATTCTTTTTTAAAATTCTAAAATATTTTTTGACAGAATGGCAATGTCCGTCCGTCTATACATTTGGGTTAAATGGTTCGAAAATGTCACTTTATTCAGGAAAGGTGACAGCAATACTTTGGTATTTATTTAGTTTTTATATTGGTCAAGAATGAAAAAAAATATATATATATTTTTAGAAATTTAGGAATTTTTTAAAGAATTGTAATGTCTGTCCTTCCTTTAAATTTTCTTTACTCAATGGAAAATTCTATTCCTTGACAAACTGAAAAAAAAAATTAATAAAATTGGTTGAAAATGTTAGGATATATATGAAAAAGACTTGACTAATATCTTGTAAAGTTGACATTGTTGAAATTTCAAATGAATATATCTCGAAGAATATAAAAGATTCGCAAGTGGTTAAACATTATCTATGACATTAGTACCCTATTTTGAACCCCCATAGCTCCGCTTCTGAAGCGTATTTGGGATTCTTCTTCTAAAATCAAAAAGTTACTATTCTCTGCTAAAGCTATGTGAAATTTTATGTAAATCTAGCGAGCCGATTAGAAGTTATAACGCATAGACAAAGTTATACAATATCCACCTTAAAGTATACTAATCGACTCAAAATCACTTTTTATAACGATCTAACGATGTCTGTCCGTCCGTCTAGTTGGCTGACTGTCCATGTAAATAAATTGTGCACAAAGTACAGATCGCAATTTTGAAGATAATTCAATTAAGTTTAGTTCATGGGTCTTTTATGTGACAAGAACAAAGCCTATTAAAATTGGTTGTGATCGGTCCATTATTTCACCTAGCCCACATAAAAATGTCCCCCCGAAATAGAGTTACAACTAGGGTGATCGACGCGGTTTTCCAACCGGTTTTAAAACCGGTTTTTTCAGTCAATGTGCTGTCAGTTTTTTCAAAATGGTAATTTTTCGAATGTCGAATAGACCGGTTTTTTTAAACACAAAAAACCGGTTTTAAACATAGCATTTTATTTCAGAAAACATGTACTAAATAGTGATATTTGAGTCGAAATTTAGGAATAATTTTTTAAATTTTCATAAAGACTGATTTCTTATGTTTTAAAAATATAGTTTAAGTCTAAATTGGAATTTATTCTGTAATATTAAACAAATAAATAATTAATAATTATACTGTATGAATTTTTTAATCTATTGTAATATCTGTAATATTTTTACATCCTATTTAATATTTTTTTTTTTTATCCAATATTTCCTTTATTTTTTAAAGGTGTTGTGTTAAAAAAGTTTCACCTGCAGAATCGTTTCAATTGAGAAAGGCTTCCATATTAAGCCATGGATTCTGTTTATGCTAACTAAAATTTAGATGATTTTTTCAACAATTTTGAAACATAATTATCTTCTAGTCATCTAGATATATAATTTGCTTAGCATTTGTTCTTTTTTCAGAATTGGAATCTCTATCAGGGAGCGAAAATACATGGATCTATATATATATATAGATTTATATATCTTTCCTAAGCATTGTTTCCTCTCCAGAGCTTTCTGAAACTCCCAGACGACGTAAGAAACTAAAAATCGACTTACTTATAAAACTATTCGTTCTACAAATTCTAACAGAGCCAGATGTTTCTATCAGGGACCGACAGGTCTGTTTTGGTATTAAGAACTTTTGAGTTGTTATACTTATTGTTTGCTCTCCAAATCCTATCAAAAACTGATTCCGTATTTCGGCCAGGGAGCGCATTTACGACGATTTTTTTTTTTTTTTTTTATTATTTTGAAAGGTTTACGAATTTAAAACTTTAATCAATATTATCCCAATAAATTCTAACGGCTTCAAATAATTTACTTCGATTAGGGAGAGGAAGGTGTCTAAATGTTGTTCATATTTTTTCTTTTAATTTTCGGATTTGTTTGTGCATATTTTCATTATTATATTATTTTTCCTGGCATTGTCAGACTTTTACGCTTGTATTTAATAAATTTTAACTTGATTATAAGAATTATTGATTTTTTTGAAAGAAATGTAGTCTTTTGATATAAATATTAACTTCTGCAAAAAAACCGGTTAACCGGTTTTTTCTGAATTACAAAAAGTGCAACCGGTTTTTTTAAAATACCAACTATTCGAACTATTCGAAAACCGGTTTCTCAAAAAAGTCGAATAATCGATTACCCTAGTTACAACACTCAAAAATGTTTTAAAAATAGGAATATTTTAATGAAATTCCATACCCATACGAATGTTAGTATAAAATTAAATTCGGCACAAATATGTTAAGTAGAAACAACATTATGAAATTTAGTGGGAATCGGTTTATAATTTACCATAGCTCCCATGTAAACCCACCTCCTAAAGTGCTTGAAATCATCTAGATGTTATTATCAACGCATTATTCTATATTTTGTATGTTTTATTATACATTTAGTAAAAGTGTTGGTCTACAATTGGCCACATGTCTAATTTATAGCTCATACACAATGGTGTAGGGTATCATATAACTTTTTTCCCCGTTTTTTATGAAATATACTGGAGTTAAAAAAAATAAATAGTAATGTAGTATGCAAAAAGAAATTTTGGACCACCCTATTGTATAGTGGATATCTCCCCGCATATATTTACATATAAAAAAAAGTAAAAAAACTTGTATTACAATACAGCTCTTTGCATAATAATTATCATGTTTCATAGTTTGGCTTTATCTTAAACTCAAAAAAAATTGCGTTGTAATTCCCACCAAAAACACGATCCATTAAAAATCAAATACAACATTTATTTATTATTCATACAAAAGAATAATAAGTAAATGTCTCTTTCCTTTTTTATGCTGCATCAGCATATAAATAAATAAAAATGTTGCTATTGTTCTAAAGCAAAAAAAAAAAAAAAAAAAAAAAAACTTATTTATTATAAATCATATATTTGTTCTTGTTGCTGTTTATTTTTTATAATGTTTTTTTATCGCATAAAATACCATCGTTTCCACCATTATTGACTTCCGTTTTAATTTTTATTTTTTACTTTGTTCCACTCTCTACCGACACCCTCTAAAATAATTTTTTTTGCTGATATTTTGTCGCATGCAAAATTGTTTACACATCGTTTCCGTTTCCGCATAATTAGCTGTGTTTTTCATACATTATTCAATGTTCCATTCCCTCATTCTTTACGCTTCTTGTTGTTTTATATTATTTGAAAAAATGTTTTTTGCCTTGTCTACAGATTTCTTTTTTTATACTTTTGGCAACAAATAACAATGATACAGCAGAAAATTAAAAAAACAAGAAACAAGAGATGGAGACAAAAAACAACCCACAAAAAAACCTCAACAGCAACTAGTTTAGTTTATATATTTTTGTTTAACGCTTGGATTTACTTTGAGAGTTTAAACATTTTTAAATTATTTATTATTGCAGAGCAACATATTTTAAACATAAATTTCAATTTTAAACATTTAAGTCTATATATTTTAAAATACATTACCATGTTGTTATATTAAGGATTTTTTCTTTTTTATTGTTATTTGTTTGTTTTAATTTGTTAAACATTGTTTTTTTGTTCCTGATTTTTATTGGAGAAAAATCAAAATTTATTGTTTTCCTTGTACAAAAATAATTGCTTAATTTTATGGCAAAGTATTTGTACAAAGATTGTATTTACCTTCTTGTATTCTTCCTGTGCACAATTGATATTTACAACTTATATCCGTTCTAAAGAAATTAGTAACAATTAATTTATTGCATTGTAATCCAATTTTGTAACGTACACAGTACTTACAGTTAAGGAAAGAAAATTAGTTCATAGATTAATTAAAGGAATTTGAAAAAAAAAAATAAAATAAAAAATATAATATTGATGATATTTTTAAGGTAAAAATTAATTTAGATTATACATAGATATTTAATAAGATTTAATTTATAAAATATACCTCATGCTATTGAAATAAATTAAACTAGAAATTAAAAAATAAAGAATCATGCCATTTATATGACATTTGTTAAAATTTTATTGTTATTTTATTGATTTTTAGTGGGGGTGTGTGAAATGTATTCTTTTGTGTTCTTTCAAACTATTAAAACTTTTCCAATTAACTTATGAAACAATATCGAAATAATTCTGTCTAGCATAGACTATCAAACAACGAAAGGCAAAAAAATTTAAATAATATAACTGCCTTAAAGGACCATCCATAATTGCTTTCGATTTGTCAAATTGGCGGTACCAAAATAGATTTTATTCACCATAATTAGTCATCAGCAGAACAAAATATATATTTTCTATAAGTAAAGTCGTAAAACACAGAAAAAATTATTACCGTCTTTTTTTCAATTAACTCAGTTGTTTAATTTTGCAGCAAAATTTAATAAATATATTCAAGAAAAAATAAAATAAAAATAAATTTTGGTATGATTTTAACATTTTTAATTCATTCAATCATCTACTTGATTGATTTAATTATTTTATTAATTGGGAATTTTTTTCTGTTTTGTATTTTTTATAGTTTTTAGTAATTGATATAATCATTTTGGTGAGAGGTGCAAATTTAAACAAGTTTATAATTGAATGAATTATTTTCATATATATTTGTTAATTGGTGACTTTTTTCTGTGAAATCGAAATCCTTTAATATTTGTTTACCCACAAAAAAATAACAAAGAAAAAATTTCCAAAAATTGTTTACACAAAAAGTTAAAAATAAGTAAAAATATTATATTTGTCCATATTTTAATTATGTAGGATTTAGGCGAAAAAGTAGATCCCTCTTCGATTTTATATTCCTGTTCAAACCATTTGTACAAAATCACTTTTGTATTTTGTAAAGATTAAAAACTTCTGTTTAATAAAAACTCACTTTGCCATGTTCATCTTCATAAAGTTATGCGTTCATGAAATATTGACTGGAAAAATTAAACGGACCTACACTCTAAAAAATGCATGTAAAATTACTACTAAAAACTTTCATGTAAAATTAATTAATAATTACATAATTTTTCATCAATAATACATACAGAATTAAGTTTTTTAAATGTTAGTAAACATGTTCACAGTAAATTAAATAACAAATAAGGAGTGCGATCGAAAAAATCTTAACACACGTTTTGCCTCATAACTTTTTTCGGAAATAACCCTAGAGTAAAGAGAACCGGTTCAAAACTAGTCACGTGACAGGTTCTCAGGGCTAGTGACCGGTCCCAGTTCTGGAACTTTATATGAGAAGAACCTGTCACTTTTACATGGGGTTGTCATTGGAGGTGGCTAATTAGCCCCTTGGGACAGGTCACAGGATAGGTCCTAGGACTGGTCCAGAGGACTAATGTAATAAAAATTTTATAAAAATTCGGTAATTGTTAACTTTTTAAACATTATTTTTATTATTATCTTTATTAAATTATGTTTATTTCAATTTTATAATTTTTCGTTAATATCGATGGCGGCACCCCGGCTCGAAACCCTGTTCATCTGACGTATGTTATGTTTTATAGTCTTCAACGCTTACCACTCAGCCACTGGTTGTTATTGCGCGCGAGTTGCTAACTTCACACTTAACGAGCATGTTATAAATTAACTCTCAACTGTTAAATAGTGAGTGTGTTTGTGTCAACTGGTTTTCAATTGGAACTTTGGCGACGAGTTAGGTGTCAATTGGTACTCAACTGGTACAGAGGAACCGGACCATTACTGCAATTGTCACAGATTTCCCACAGGGAATATTAAAATTTTTTTTGATCTAGTTATCATGGCAAAATACTTCATTTATTGTTTTTAATAACAACTATGATTTTTGTCATGATTTTCATCAAAATGAGTGACGAAAAAGATGTATGTGATGCAAATTATTAAAAAATTTCCAAAAAAAATCCAAATAGGTCCTACAAATAATTGGCCACAGAATTAAATTTCTGTCGTCAAACTGTTTCTAATGTTATTAAACATTATCAGGAGAATTTGACCATTGATATGAAACCTGGCTTGAAAAGAAAAAAGGACCACATGATATTGGGAAGACCAAAAAATTGAAAGCATATTGAAAGGAACTCCAAACACATCTGATAGAAAAGCATCCCAGTTATCTCAGTTCTTTGACTATTTGGTGCAAAAATTTATAGCTAATACAGAGTTGATAACATATAAAGTCTAAAAGGTTCCAAACAGGAATGCTCCATAAAATTTAGAAGCCAAGAATAGGACCCGGAAATTAAAACCAAATTTCATACAAAAATTCTCAAGTTGTATAATTGACGAAGAAACGTATGTGCTGGCAGAATTTTCGCAGCTTCTGTGTCAAAACTTTTTATTGTTAATGCTCGAGGCAAAGTTAGCACCAAAAATTTCTTACGAAATTCCTGGTATAACAAGCTTTTTACAGTTGCGCCAAAGCAGGAAATTCATTTGATACATTCGGATCTATAAATACTAAAATGTACATCAAGGAATATTTGCAAAGAAGACTTCTTCCTTTCATAAGAGAGCACAACGTGTACACACATTATTGGCCCGATTTGGTATCATGTCACTACGGTAAGAAAGCTCTGGAGTGGTACTAAAGTTTTTCGACCAAGAGAGGTAAATTTTCCAAATTGTCCATAGCTTAGACCAGTGGAAAGATATTGAGCTCTTGTGAAAAGTGAATTGAAGAGCACAAAAACAGTGTCCCAAAATAATGAAAATTTTAAAAAAAGATGTACATACTGTTCCAAAAAAGTGACTGAAGCAACTATCAAATCTCTAACGGAAGGGTTACTAAAAATGGTCCACAAGTTCATAAGTAGTGGTTAAAACTATAAAAAGTTATACTTTCCTGTGATCTGTAATAAATTATCAATTAAATAAAAAAAGAATGAAAACTTTTTGATAAATAAAAAAAATAAATTGGCAAAATTTTTGTTATAAAAATATTTTTTTTAAACATTATTAATTATTGAAAGAAATTATAGAAATAGCTAAAAAAAAGTGAATAAGAAGTATAACTAAATATGGTGGACACTAAATATTTTAAAGATGATTTGAGGGTAAAGACCGAAAGCATTTGTAGATCGAAAAGCTGAATTGATTCGGTAATATAATTTGTGTAGATACTCTGGATTTGAAGCTGAAGTAATTGAAACAGTTTGAAACACATCCCCATTTGCAAAAGAGAGTTTGTTAACTTGTAATTTTCATATTTCTTCAAATCATTTCCTTTAAATAATGGGAGCAAGCGTTGATCTGTATGATTAACCCTTCGTCTTACAAACTGGTCTGGCTAAACCAATTGTAAATTTAAATGTAAATTTCATATATTTATAATTAAGCTAGAGGCTTTAAATTTCAGGTACCCTCCTACAATTTTGTTTTCTAACGATATGAGAAAAAACCAGAGTGATAAAACTAATACAACGATGGACCAGTTATATTTTGTATCGAATATTATGTAGTTTGACGATGTTACATTCTTTATTGTATATATTTTTTTATTAAAACCTTTTAAACTGCGCTCTCACCAGTTTAGACATATTTTTTATAATTTTCCACCTATTCGTTCACATTTTGTCTTATGAGAGTAATACCTATAAAACCTCAAATGTTTGAAAAGAAATATTGTATGCGTTTTTAGATACAAAACAGGGAGAAGAACATGAAGTGTATCGATGCGAAAATGTTATATCTTGCAAATAGGGATGCCAAACGGGACTGGATTTTGCAAATCCCGGGATTCGGGATTTTATAATTTCAAATCCCGGGATCCCGGGATTTTTCGAGACCCCGGGATTTTTCGGGATCCCGGGATTTTTCGGGATTTCGGGATTTTTCGGGATCGGGATTTATATTTCATATAAAAACACATTTCAAATATATATAAAAAATCAATTTTTTATACATATTTTAATTAAAAAAATTTATTCGTATATGCAAAAATAAATCATAAGGTTTGTTCGTTTGAAATTTTAGTAAAACTAGTTAAATAAAAGAGATATTTAAAAAATAAATCTAAAAACCAAGCTTTTACTTGAAAAAATTAGAAAACCGAAAATAATAAAATAAATCTTAGGGTAAATAAAAAGTTAAATTTTTATTATTATTATTATTTTTTTCTTACTTGTATTGAACGGAAATTTGGAAATATCTCAAAAATAAGGGCATATGTTCTTTTGCAGATATTTTTTCTTATAAAATATCATTAGCTAATGATAAGTATGATTTTTAGCTTTGATGAATATCATCAGTAGTTAATGTCCATCCATTTTGGAAGATGATTTAACGCAATTTGGTCCTAGAACTTGTATAATCCAACATTTGTTCATTATTTCATCTTCCATACAAATGTCTTTCCAGATATTATTAATACATATTATTTAATACAAATCAATATGTATTAATAATTAAAATGACGTTTCAAATTAAAATTCAATAGGAAAATGAAAATAAAATATTTTACTAGTCTTGCTCGTACAAAATATTCAAGTAAAATATGTATAGCAAAATAGAAAATTATTTTCTCTTGAAATGTTTTACTAGTTTTATGTGCACAGAAATGCTTTTCGAGTAAAATACTTACAATAATAGTAATACTAGTAAGAATAGCATACAAACGAACAGACCTATAATGTTCTAATCTTCGTAATTGATTTTTAATATATTTTTGAAAATTTTCTGTTAATATTTTGATGTTTTGTATTGCTTAGAGTTAATTTTTTGGATTGTATTTATGACACTAAATCTCGAAAATTAAATCCCGGGATTTTTTTCGTCCAATCCCGGGATTCGGGATTTTGAAATCCCGGAAAATCCCTGGATTTTCGGGATCGGGATTTCGGGATTGGCATCCCTACTTGCAAAGTTATGTGATGCTAGAGTATAGTTATACAAATGTAATGATATAAAAAATCACCAAAATTTCCATTGAAATATATAGAATTACTGGTCTGGTCAGACCATATTTGTTACGAATGTGACAATTGAAACATCTGTATGACGATGGGTTAAGTAGTAGTGCTGTGCAAGTATTGAGTATTAGTATAGAGTACCGAGTATTTGCACGCTTTTTGTTTTTGATACTCAATACTGTAAAGTACAGTGCCTTGATTTATGGGTATAAAAAAGGTGCAAATGTGTTCATTCCTTTTGCAAATTCCACCAATATCTTTCATAAAGATATTTTCATGTTGTTATGTGTTGTATTTAATCTGTTTATTATATAATTTAATATAGTGATTTTTTAAAATATATTTTTGATTTTAAATCTAAAATCTTTTAATCCTAATATAAATGAAGCATTTCGAACGCATAGGTTATAACCAATGACACCTTTCATTCTGGTGGATAATATTCAAAATAAAAAGTATTATTCTTATTGCTATTCGGGGTAGCTCGAAAGGTCAATACCAGGTGCTTTTTTTGCCGATCTCTCGAATCTCAAAACAAAGGGGTTCAACTGCTCTAAAACAGGGTACAATAGGTAGCAACTTCATTATAACATTTGATAAATGTGGGGAAAATACGTTCTTTAGATTACTAACAAACATATTCACCTTTTATTTCTTTGCCCAGGCTGCATTTGTATTATGTAGAGGAGGTCTACTTATATCTGGTCTTTTTAACTATTTCGTAGCTTCGTGGGGTTAGGGTAGCATGTTCAGCAGCAAGTTTTAAATTTTTTCAAAATCATTAAAAAATTCGTAATTTTTATACCCTACACCACCATAGGTGGTTGGGGTATTATGAGTTTGTGCTGATGTTTGTAACCCATAGGAAAAACCATCAGACCACCACCTTTAAGTATACCGATCGACCCAGAATCACTTCCTGAGTCGATTTAACGATGTCCGTCCGTCCGTCTGACCGTCTGTCTGTCCATGTAAACCTTGTAATCAAACTACAGGTCGCAATTTTAAAGATAAGTCAATGAAATTTAACACATGATCTTCTTTTAGGTCAATGACGAACCCTATTGAAACTGGTTATGATCGGTCCATTATTTCACCTAGCCCCCATACAAATGTTAAATATATCAATATTTTAATGAAATTTGGCACATATAAGTTCCTTATAAGTTTACATGTGTGTGCTAAATTTCAGAAAGATCGGTTCATAATTGACAGTAGCTCCCATATAAACACCTCTTCCGAAAATCATTATAAACATTATAATGTTAGTATCAAGTTAATATTCGACAGAAATGAGTTTTATATAAATGTAAATGATAGTGCCAAATATTATGAAGATCGGTCCATAATTTGCCATAGCTCCCATATAAGGTCCTTTTTCGGAAGTCACCCAAAAATGACTAAATTCATATAAATATTAGTATCGACGTTATATTCAGTATTCGTATGTTTTATTTTATATTTAATAAGAATATCGGTTACAAGTGGCACCAAGTCTAATAAAATACCCCTGTCCGAATTTTGATGCACCATATACCCTGTAGGGTATCATATGGTCGGGCTTGACCGAATATATCCCCTCTATCGTTTTATTTGGGAAAAAAATAATATATGCGTACCAAACGTAAACAAAAACTAATGACCACACGCCAAAAAAATTATTTTTTTTTTTTTTTTTTGTTTTCAAATCTCTCGTGGAATGAACGATACATATTCTAATCAAATACAAGCTGAAGAAAACCGATGAAAAAAAAATTCATACAAATATTTATGTAGGTCTCAAGAATACACAGAAAATACCTTATATATTTTTATTATGATGATTCAGTTCGTTTCAAAGTTATTGACTACCTTTTTTTTTTTTTTTTTTTTTTTAATTTATTCCTTTTTAAAGTAACCTTTACATAATGTTTTATAGTTTAACATTATAATATTTTGTTAACTTAAAAACACTTCACATCTGTTAATAATTTTCTTTTTTTATTTATTTTTATTATTTGTAATAAATATGTTCTGTAATAATCTTATAAATTGTTAGATTTATCTTAATATAAAAAATTGATTTATTGTTTTATTATTTTTCTTTTAGCTATTAATGTTAAATAATGGTCATAAAGTGCGATAATAAATAAAATGTTGGCCAATTAATATTTATGCTTTAAATTGCTCTTTTAATAGAAAATAACATATGCTGCTATATTTATATAAGTACTTGAGATGTAAAGGAAATTATTTTTGAGTTATCTCGTGTTTTGTATTAATTTAAATATATAATTTTTTTTATTATTTTTTATTTTTGTAGTTAATTGATGTATAAAGTGCTGAATATTTACATTTAACATGAAGTAACACAAATAAATGGAAATTCAGAATTTTATTTAGCTAAAACATTTAAATCAAATTTTAGTATAAAATAAATCTGGCTATGAAATTTATATGAATAAAAATAATAAGAAAAAAATTCTTTTTTTTTAATAATAAAGTTTTTCCATAAAAAAATGTGTATAAAATTCTGTTTAATTCAAAGTTATAATATTAACATACCTTTTTTTTTAATTTTAAATTTATTTTAAAAAATTTACTTCACTTTTGAACTTTATATTTTATCTTTTATTGTCATACGTAGCGTATGAGTGATATTTTTTATACATAGTTAACGTGACCAGAGGGTTTTTGTTAAAAAGCGGGACCCGAACGACTAAAAAGAGGGATTCTGAAGAAAATTGTATGGAAAAAGCTGTATTTTGAAAAGTTTTGTTAAAAAAAGAGGGATTTTATTTTTATATCTCAATTAAAAATCTAGCTGTTCTCTCGCAAGCACCTTATTCACGACCCAATTGAGACGTTAAAAATTGACATCAGCCCATAAAAATTTTGGATCATCGAAGTGAGTAAATATATCCCTAAAAGCTGAAACATTAAAAGTTATAATTTTAAAGTGTTTCTCTAAATGTTTACAAAATATTCCTAGTTAAATTTCAAGATTGAATTCAAATATGGTTTGAAAAAAAAACTTGGTACTTTTTGAATTTGATAGCAATAGACTTTTTTAAATAATTCTTAGACCCGTTAACAATAAAACCAAAGTTGGTTGCCGTTACCGCCGAAAAAAACATTCAATTTGACAGTAGTCAAGTAGTCAGTAGTCCCCTAAAATACAGTTACCGAAATAATTGAAAAACGGTTATCGCTAAAATATATAACGCAAAAAAACAAAAACGTTACAGAAATAGTTCGAAATACCGATAACACTAAAATACTGTTTTTTGGGTTAGGAAATATTATTATTTTTAATAAAGTTGAAATAAAACTTGTAATAAAGTTATATATTTGACTACAAATTATATTTTATGGTTTTGAACCGATACTTCGAAATTTATGAAACAACAGTTAGACATAAATACATTTCCGAAATAACTAAAATACCGTTACCTATAAAAAAAACCGTTATCAAAATAATTTCGATAGACTGTTACTTTTTCACCTTTTTCAATCGGCTGACAATAATATATCTTTATAAAATAAAAAAAGTTCCCAATCCGATTTGTAAAGAATTATCTACTTTCCAGTGGAAAAAATTATTTTTAGTTATACTTAAACAATTTTTATAGAAAACTAGCTAATACCCGGTGTGCTTCGCCACCCCCCGAAACGAAATACATTAAAGGATTAAAAAAATATACTCACTTTTTGTATTTAATTTTTATGGGAGGGACCATACCCCCATAACCCGCTAATTTATTAGACAAATGTTTTCATGGATGTCAAAATTCTTTGTGCAAAATTTTAGCATTCCAACTCCAATAATTTCCCAGATATACGCATTTTTGCATTTAATTCATATGGGAGGTACCATACCCCCTACTTCTAGTCCGCCCATATTTTTCTTAAATATTAATATTGATACCAAACTGGCTCCGACAAAATTTTAGAACTCTAACTGTTATATTTTTTCAGATATGATAATTTAATATTTTCTTTATATGGGAGGTGCCACGCCCACTATTGCTAGTGTACCAATTTTTGTCCAAAATATTCATATTGAAGCTAGTGCTAGTCGTACAAAATTTGAGCTCTCTAACTTTTATAGTTTCCCAGATATAAAAATTTTGGTATTAACTTTATATGAGAGATGACACGCCCACTATTTCTTTTCCGCCCATTTTTGCACAGAATGTTCACATTGACACTTAAGTTTATTGTACAAAATTTGGGAAATGTAACTGTTATAGTTTCCTAAATTTACGGCATTTGGTATTGGCAAGCAATATTAGGCGTGGGATGTGCCACAGCCCCTATTGCTAGTTCGCCTATATTTTTCCAGAATGTTCATATAGGTGTCAAAGTTGTTCGTGCAAAATTTGAGGACTCTAGTGGTACCGATTTTCGAGATATACTACTTTTAATAGTTATTTAGTAAGTGAGCGTGGCACCTCGACCACATGGAATTTCAAAATAAAACGTAGCCTATTTTTTCCTTTCAGGCATATAGGAACACACTGTGAAAAATTCAAGAAAATCGGTTTAGCTGTTTAGGCGGCTATAGACTTCAAACAAACATACATACAAACAAACACACATTAATTTTTATATATATAGATGTAAATAAAGAAATCGAATAAGTAATTGTTAAGGTTAGAAAAGCGGGATTTCTTAATAAAAAGCGGAAAAAATATTTTAGGCGGGATCGAAGTTTAAAAAGCGGGATGTCTGGTCACGTTATACATAGTCTATGTAATTCCCAATAACTCATACGTTATGGTGACCTCGAAAAACAAAATTAATAGAAAATAAATATCTAACCCATACACACACACATATACACACATTTGTAACTAAAATTTACAACTTTTGTATGTGAATTGAATATGAATTCAAGTAGAGAGACCATCGAACACCAGCAGAACAAAAATACAAAATAATAATTTATGGAACTTTCATGGATATTTTTCTTCCTTCTTCTTCTTTCTGGAGCGTGCTGTGTTAGATTTTTCTTCGTCCATAAGCTAAATATATTCAATTATTTCATTTTCATCTTTTAGTACAATCCAGCAAATGGTAGCAAAAGAAGAACGTATACAACAACAAAAAATATAATTTCCTATTTATGACCAATAAATTTGCACTAAATCAAGTATTGCGGTTAACCAACAAATACTAAATATATACTCGTATATTAATGGAGCTAAAGGAAGAAAAATTGAAAACGAAAGGATAAACAACATGGCCACCAAAGTAGACAAACATATGTGTAAGAAAATATTTCTTAATATTGAAATAAAGCTAAGAAATATTTATGGTTTTCTCTATAATGAAATATATTATTAAATTCCTAAGAGTTTTGGTTTAGAAAATAAAAATACAAAAACAAAATTGTTAGCAAAGCCCTTTAAATTTTTTAAAAAATTCTAACAAATATGATTAACTAACTGCGTGTGTTTAGATAATAATTACATTATTAAAAATGTTCTCTATTCGTGTTTTTTTCAATTTGCCCCTAATTCTATTTAATGTTGTTAATTTAAATATTTAATTTTACCATTTTCTCTCATAAATAGTGGTGTTAGCTAAACAATAATATTATTTTGTTTGTTTATTTATTTTCTCACCATAACGATGTGTATGTTTGTAAGTGGGTGGTAGTATTGAAGGGGTGTTAATAATGGGTGTGTATTGAAATGCGTATGAGTATGTGTCTGAATGTATTTTAAATAAATTTATGACTCTCATATATTGAAATTAATGACCTACATACATGAGCATAAAATTTGCTACATAGACATAAAACTCATATTTATATTCAGCTATTCAATACAGCGCACGTTGGGGTAAAACGTGTCAAAAGTCACTATTAATTGAATTTGGAAATTAAAATTTTTGTAATTATATTGGGTACCGAATAAAAATAGACAAAATTATGTGTCAATACCAATTAAAATCATCAAGATATGTTGTGCTGTTTTCCTTTATAGAGGTGTAAAATTTTATTCATTTTACACTTGGGAAAAAGAGAAAAAAAATTAAATTTTTATCAAATGTCGGTTTATATAAAAAGTCCTTTAAAATAAAATTTTAAATGAAACTATTAACTTCAAGTATTTAAATGTACTCTTCTTCAAATATTTGTAAATTACATTACTTATTTTAAAATTCCTTGGAATGTAACTTATGGATCATCTGGTAATAAAGACTGCGATTTTCTTTTGTTAGAAATTTGCGGTGGTGAACTCAAATATCTAAATGGAAAAATTTATCAAAATCTATATATAAAATATAAATCTTTCAATAATAACAACATGGCTGGAGTAACACTCAGTGGAATATAATGATATTATATTAACAGGTGATTTTAATTGTAATTTAGTGGAGGACACTTCAATTATCCACATCTTTAAAACCATTGGAATGCATATTGTAAATACTACGATACCTATTCATTTCACATCAACAAATAGCACTATCCTTGATCTGTTCTGTATTAATATATCCAAAATACAGATATATGATCAAATATCCGCACCCAGTTTTTCCAAACACGACCTCATTTATTTATTCTATGATTTGCTCATTTTTATACCCACCATTAAAAAGATGGGGGGTATATTGATTTTGTCATTCCGTATGTAACATGTCGCAGAAATCATTTAAGACCCCACAAGGTATATATTTGCTGGGTCCTGGTTAGATTCTGGGTCTATCTAGCTATGCCCGTCCGTCTGTCCGTCTGTTGAAATATTTATCTTACTTAAGGTTTGTTTGGTATTGAAAATGGGAAAAATCGGTTAATAGACAAACAAATTATGCGCTAAAAGCTAGAAATACAGGGTGACCGTTTCATACCTTTCTGCTGATATCTTTTAAACAAAAACTACGACAACGAAATTTTTTATAAATAGTTTGAGAGTCAATATAAACTTGGAAACCAAAAATGGGCGTGGCCACTGGGCAGACCCACTTTACCGCCCACCTCCCATATAACGTAAAATTTGAAAGTGTTGATGGTAGGTATACAGATTTGGCCGAACCGAATATAACATTCGCGCTTGTTTTTTATCTTGGAAAAAGATAATAAATTTCTACTTTCATCACGTTTCGGTTTATGTTTCTTATATAAAAAATCCTTTAAAGTAAAATTTTAAAATGGAACCATTTACTTCAAGTATTTAAATGTAGTTTTCTTCAAATGTTTGTAAATTACAATTTCTTCAAATATTTTTGTTATTATTATTTTTTTTTTAATTGACCTAAAATACACATATTTTCAACTTTCTTGGAATGTAACTTAAAATGTTACAAGGTCTTTGTTCTGAAAATTGTCTGAATAGTATACATTGTCTACTTTAATACTGTGAAAAAATCATGCATTGCAATGCATAAGTTTTGAATTTATTCACAAATTAATGAAGGTACTCATAATATAAAATGAATAGTTGTTTTCTGAAAAATAAGAAAAATTTTCTATTTTAGTGAAGAATTGTTTTTTTTTTTTTATAAAATTTTCCATTGCCAAATTTGTTTGTGTGTTTGCAAGAAATCGAACTATTGTTTTATGTTTTCTGTAATGCAGATTCTATAACCCATAAATATTTTAAATATTTAAAAGTACAGGTGAAATCTTCAAAAAGATTTTACTTGAAAATTACTCTTTCAGCCATAAATATCTTTCAAAAATAAATAATAAGGAGTGCGTTCGAAAAAATCTTAACATATATAATCAATAACTTGGAAATGGTTGATCTTAAAGTTTACATTCTTTTTTTATTTAATTGATAATTTATTACATATCACAGAAAAATATAACTTTTATAGTTCTAACCACTACTTATGAACTTGTGGACCATTTTTGGTAACCCTTCCGTTAGAGATTTCATAGTTGCTTCAGTCACTTATTTGAAACAGTGTACACAACTTCTATTAAAATCTTTGGTATTTTGGGACACCTTTTTTGTGCTCTTCAATTCACTTTTCACAAATGACTTGACTGTTTTGCCGTAACTGCAAAAAGCTTGTTATACCAGGAATTTTGTAAGAAATTTTTTTTGCTTTTTGGTCCTAAACTTGTCTATAATATTGCCTCATCGCACTCTTCAAAGATTTAGTTAAAACGATAAGTTTTAGAACTTTTAGTTAAACTTCATTTTCAAAAATTTATAATCCTTGTCCGACTGTGCTTAATATCATATGCTAAAAAGGGTTAAATACATTAATAAACATTTTTAAAATGTTTACATTTCAAAATTGTATAAAGATGAGAAAAAAAGACTTCTTACACAAATATATAAAAATATTTTTATCTTAATAATAAAAATCATATTAAAAATTTTGTTAACCAGGAATTTATGTTGCTTTTCGATAACCTCTTCAACAGACTTAATACCTTTTGCTATTCAAACAAACTATCTTACACTCCCTTACTCAACACATACATTAATTTTCCTATACTTTTATTGCTAACAGTTCCTCATGTGTACTTTTTCATATAGAAAACAAATTTATCATTGGTTTTGTTTGCCCTTTTCTTCTTTATTTTTTTTTTTTCATAAGCCAAAAAGAAATATTTGTGTCTTTTTCTATTCTATGGTGTAAAATAAATATTCTTTTATCATTAAATAACGACCAAACAACCAACAATGGGTTAAATATTTATAGAGTCATAAATATGAAACAAAAACGTGACTGTTGTTTTTGTTGTCATCTTTCTATATACATATGTATGGGCATGAATATACATAAGAGTGTGTTTGGGTATGTCTGTGCAAGTGTATTGGAATGTTGGGTTTTTTTGTGGCTTTTTGAATATTGGCCATTTATTGGCCTAAATTTGTGTATTTTAAAAGTATAAATAACCCAATGGTGATATATTCTTTAAACAACCAACATACAATATGGTTAAATAAAGTTTATAGTGTGAGTGTGTGTTTTGGAAAAATGTAAATTTATTTTAAAGGAAATAGTTTTGTTGTGTTAAGTATTTAAGAAGGAAAAACCTTGTGTAGGAATATTAAAGTTTTTTTTTTATTTTATAAAGTTTTTTTATCATGAACCTAAAATGGGTGTTAATTAAATAAAAAAAGGTTTATTTAGATAACACAATGTACCCCTTTTTTAGAATTAGTGTTGCCAAATATTTTTCCTATGTTCCTTAAGGTTGCCATTAATAAAATTAAATCCTTAATAAATACGAAATTTGTCTATACAAAAAGTTATCGCAAATTTTATACGAAAAAAATATATAGTAAATTTTCTATAAAATAAAATTTTATCGTAAATTTTTATAAATAAAAATATAACGTTAATATTCTATAACAAATATATACATATATGTTTATCGTACAACTCCATCCAAAGCCCTGTTCGTTCTAATGAACTGCCTACCGGTGGACCTTATGGCCAAACAGATCGCCATCATGTCAGCGACTAAGCTCGGTACTATAGGTGCGTGGACCAGCAAAGTATACGGCCATGCGACTATTTTAGGGTTACTTGATGACATCCCAAGCAATATTGACTATTGCACCCCTATACCCTTTCTTGACAGAGGATTCTCGGTGTCGACTTCGGCTGATCCTGTACTAAGAGACAGCTCTGTGGAGGTTTACACTGACGGATCCAAATCTGTTGATGGGGTTGGGGGGGTGTCTTTATTCCCGAATATAGGAAAAGTATTTCCTTTAGATTGCCGGATCACTGCAGCATTCTTCAGGCAGAGATTTCGGCCATAAAAAGAGCGGTAAACTGGTTGATGTACTATAGGGTATTCGGTACGGATATCCAAATCTGTACGGACAGTCAGGCTGCGATTAAATCGCTCTCGGGTGTCTTTTCGACATCCAGGCTGGTACATGAATGCCGGACATCTCTAAACGAGATGGCGAGACATTCAAACCTAGAGCTAGTCTGGGTTAGGGGTCACTCAAATACCCCGGGTAATATTACAGCGGACGAACTGGCCAAAATTGGTTCGCTTCTTCGACATGAAGAAGTAGATCAATTGGTCGGCGTCCCGCTCTCCTCTTGCAGATCCATGATACTGCGGAATCTATCGAGGATTGCACAAGACAGGTGGTCGAACCTGACAACATGCTCAACCTCGAGACAAATATGGCCCCATTATGATGGACTTCGGTCAAGTCTCATCTTGGGACTACCAAGACATCGGTTACGTATTCTAATATCCGTTGTCACAGGGCACTGGACTGCTGGTGCGCATGCTAGGAGACTAGGGCACCCTTTTAATGACTTCTGTCGAAGTTGCTTTGATGAGGAAGAGGAGGAGACAGTGGAACACTTCCTATGTCACTGTCCGACCCTCAATGGAATAAGGACCGCCAAGTTCGGTAGTCCGAATATGCATGTATTGTCGGAACTCTCGGATATTGACATCAGAGCGATCAATTCCTTCATACATGCGTCAGGTTGGTTCGATTCGAACGTAGTTTCGGACATGTGAGATAATATCACATGATCCCTTAGGGTATCACAACGGGACCAAATTGGACCCACGTGAGCTGTCTTGTAACTGTTCTGACAGCTGCCCAATTAACCTAACCTAACCTATGTTTATCGTAAATTCTCTACAAAAAAAATAGTATCGTAAATTTCCCACAAAAATATATATATATCGTAAATTTTCTATTAAAAACATATATCGTAAATATTCTATAATAAATACAACGTAAAATTTATACTAAAAATATATCGTAAATTTTCCTTATCAAATATATCGAAAATTTCTAAAAAAAAGAATAATTCTCTAAAAAATAAATATCGTAAATTTTTTATAAAAAGAAAATTTACGGTAAATTTTTTATAAAAGAATATTTATCATAAATTTTCTATAAAAAGAATATTTATAGTACATTTTCGTAAACTTCCTATAAAAAGAAAATTTATCGTAAATTATCTTTAGAAATAAAATTTATTGGAAATTTTCTATAGAAAAAAAATTTATCGTAAATTTTTTATAAAAAGAAAATTTATCGTAAATTTTCTATTAAAACAAAATTCACGTAAATTTTCTTCAAAAATAAAATTTGTCGAAAATTTCCTATAAAATGAACATTCATAGTAAATTTTCTGCAAAAAGGAAATTTATCTTAAATTTTCTTTATAAATAAAATTTATCGTATATTTTCTATAAAAAGAAAATTTGTCGTAAATTTCCTATAACAAGAAAATTTAGCGTAAATTTTCTATAAAAAGAAAATTTTATCAGAAGTCGTCTGAAAAGAAAATTTATCTGTAAAAAGACATTAGAATGATCTTCTAACGAAAATTTTAGTTCCTGGATCTGGCAACACTTTTTTGAGTTAATGTGGGAAATATTTGTTAAATATTTTTGCTTATCTTTTAGGTTTAAACACCAAGTATGTGGGAAGTGTGAAATAATTTAGGTAAATATATATAGGAAAATAAATTTTTTTTTTCCAATTTTTTCTACCTTAAATTAGCATAAGCTTAACAAACTTGAAATTCTATGTTAAACATAGTAAAACGCTTTAAATTCTTCTTAAATATAGCCAAAACCTCTAAATTATTTTTAATTTAAATTAATATAGTTCAACAATTGTTTTGAATAATCCAAGTTAATAACGCAGGTCAACAGCAAAAAAAAGGCTTGAATAACTACTATATAGATTTGATGTATTATGGTTCCAGTAAAACAAATATGGTCCAAATTTTTTTAAAATTTTTTTTTAAATTTTTATGTAAAATCATAAATTTTTTTTTACGTTTTTCCATATAACTAATGATAACTCAAAAAGTTTTAGTCCAATATTATTGAAATAAACTTATAAAAATTTATATTTATATTACCTTTAATTCCCTTATATATTGCGTTTCAATCAGCTCAGTAGTTTCGGAGTATAATAGAAAAATTAAACAAAAATATATTTTTTACGTGAAAATAGCAAGTATTTTCGTTTTAAAAAAATCATTAAAAATCGAAAACGGCAAAATTTGTTCAGATTTATTGCTTTATCATAAAACCACATATAATAGCAATAAAATGAGATATCGATCATAAATATATATTTATTCTTTTCGTAATTAAGCGAATTCGCTCATATTCACAAAATTTTAGTTTCTTGAGAAATTTCTCCACTTATGTTGTCATAACTCAAAAACAACTTGTCCGATTTTGTTAAACTAATTTGATTTTGTCATTCCGTATGTAACATGTCGAAAAAATTATTTAAAACTCCACAAAGTATATATTTTCTGGGTACTGGTTAGATTCTGATTCGATCTACTATGTCCGTCTGTTGAGAGCAGGATAGGGCTCGAACGGGACAACGTAGGAAGACGAAATTTTGCACAAATATTTATCCTATGATTGATATTGAAAATGATCGAAATCGGTTAATAAATAAAAATGTAATTGGCTAAAAACAAGAAACACAGGGTGTCCGTTTCATACTTTTCTGCTAATATTTCTGAAACAAAAGCATATACGACAACGAAATTTTGTACAAATACTTCAAGGATCAATGTAAACTCGGAAACAAAAAATGGGTGTTGTCACCCACCTTACCGCCCATCTCCTATATAACGTAAAATTTGGAAAAGTTTATGGTGGGTATATAGATTTAGCCAAGCCAAATATAACATTCTTTTTTTAAATTTTTTTACTAACTTTATATTTTGTGCCTAATAATTTTTTTCATAACTTTGAAACTATTGATCGCATCAAAAGCAATTGTATACATCATTTAAAGATATTGTAAGCCAAAATTTTTGTAAGTTTAGTTTAACAAAATCGGACAAGTTGTTTTTGAGTTATGACAACATAAGTGGAGAAATTTCTCAAAAAACTAAAATTTTGTGAAAATGAGCTAATTCACTTAATTGCGAATCTCATCGATATCTCATTTTGTTGCTATTATATGTGACTTTATGATAAAGCAATAAATCTGAACAGTTTTTGCTGTTTCCGATTTTTAATGATTTTTTTTAAAACGAAAAAGCTTGCTATTTGCATGTAAAAAATATATTTTTTGTTTCATTTTTTTATTATAACTCCGAAACTACTGAGCCGATTGAAACGCAAAATATATAAAGAGATTTAAGGTTATGTAAATATAAATTTTTATAAGTTTATTTAAATAATATCAGACTAACATTTTTTTTAGTTATCATTAATTATGTGGAGCAATGTCTAAAAAAATTTATAATTTTACTTAAAAATTAAAAAAAAAAAAAAAAAAAAACCTCTCCATAGAATTTAAAATTTGGACCATATTTGTACTATTGGAACCACAATACATCAAAATAGTAAAATGGTTTTTCAAGCCTTTCAAATTTTTTCGATTTTGTTGCCTTGTGTAATTTTATTATCTTGTTTCAATTTTCCCTATTATTATTTTCTAATCCTGTGTAATTAAGTATTAAACCTTAATAATTGTTATAATATTATATTGTTTCTTAAAAACAATTAGCAATATTTTGTTTAACATATGTATTTAATTATTTCTTACATATACACATACGTAGTATCAGCACAAACGACTAAGTTTAATTAATATTTACATTTACCATCATTTAGATTTTAAATAATTATTGCAAATTTCCTTTTTGCTCTCTTACCCATAGAGATACATACATAAATGTATAAAACAAAAGTAATTTGTCTAAAATGATTTCATCATTTTCATAATGAAACTTTAACCAGACATCAAAACATCAACATAAAATGTGTATTTAAGGTAAAAACAATTTATTAAATATGAAAAAGCATACGTATATATGTAAAGCTAACTAATAAATGTATGTATGTGTTTATGTAGTCTAAAGGAATTCAGAGAAACTAAAGAAAGACCTAATGGGAAATTTTCTTTAACTGAAACTTAAGCAGCAAATTTTCTGCAAGTGTTTGATTGAAAACTAATGAAATACTAAATATATTTAACAGCTTTTATAAAACAAATAAGATCTATTAAATAATTTATTAAAAGTAAATATAATTCCAATTACTTTTTTGATTGTATTGATCAAAATTTTAATTTTATAAAATTTTTTATTGAGAATAAAACAATTCATTGGCTTAAAATTTGTTTATTGTATCAATTAATAACTTAATTAAATATAAATAAAAACAAGTTAATATAATATTTATTTAATAAGTAGTGAGATCGAAAAAAATCTTAACACACATTTTGCCTCATAACTTTTTTCGGAATCAATATTCAAAATTTTTTTATCTAATTATCATGGAAAAATACTTCAGTTATTATTTTTGATAACAATCATTTTAATTTGTCCTTATTTTCATCAAAATAAGTGACGAAAAAGATTTACGTCCTACAAGTTATTAAAAAATTTCAAAAAATCCAAATAGGTCTTACAAATACAGAATTAAATGTCGTCCGTTAAACCGTTTCTAATGTTATTAAACAGTATCAGGAGAATTTTACTATTGATGTGAAACCAGTTTTCTCAGTGCTTCGACTATTTGGTGCGAAAATTTAAAGCTAATGGGAAAGTTTGGAAGTTGATAACATATAAAGTTCAAAAAATTCCAAACTGGAATTCTGCAGAAAAAATTACAAGCCAAAAATAGGACTCGGAATTTAAAACCAAATTTCATACAAAAATACTCAAACTGTATAATTGACGAAGAAAAGTAGATGCTGGCAGAATCTTCGCAGCTTGTGTCTCAAAAATTTTTATTGCTAATGCTCGAAGCAATGTTGGAGATAAGTTTAAGACCCAAAAGCAGCAAAAATTTCTTACAAAATTCATGGTATGGCAAGCTTTTTGCAGTTGCGGCAAAACAGGAAAGTCATTTGATACATTCGGATCTATAAATACCAAAATATACATAAAGGAACATTTACAAAAAAGACTTCTTCTTTTCTTAAGAAAGCACAACGTGTCCACATATTTTTGGACCCATTTGGTATCATGTCACTACGGTAAGAAAACTATGGAGTGGTACCAAATCAATAAATTTTTCTATGTAACATTTGAATGTTATTTGTTGAAGTACTTAGATTTTGACTAATTTATTTATTTAAAACGAGAGAAAAAGATATAGTCGGTCAAGCCCGACCATATGATACCCTACACCACTGTGTAAATTATAATTCGGGGAGGGGTCTTTTATTAGACTTGGAGTCAAATGTGGACCGATACTCATAAGTGTAAAATAAAACATATGAATACAGAATATTACGTTGATGCTGACATTTATATGAATTTATTCACTTTTGGGTGATTCCTGAAAGAGGGCCTTATATGGGAGCTATGGTAAATTATGGACCGATCTTTGTAAAATTTGGCACTATCATTTATGTTCATATAAAACTTATTTGTGTCAAATATTAACTTGATACTAACATTTTAATGGGATTTATGCCCGTTAAGTGATTTTCTGAAAAGGGGTTTATATGGGAACTATGGGTAATTATGGACCGATATTTTTAAAAATCGCCACACTTATTTGGACTTATATGAAACTTATATGTGCCAAATTTCATTAAAATATTGCTATATTTAAGGGATTTATGATCATTAAACCCTTTTCCGGGAGGACATTTGTATGGGGGCTAGGTGAAATAATGGACCGATCATAACCAATTTCAATAGGCTTCGTCCCTGGACCAAAGGAAACCTGTGTACCAAATTTCATACATTTTGGTTAAAAATTGCGACCTGTAGTTTGATTACAAGGTTTACATGGACGGACAGACGGACAGACGGACGGACGGACGGACGGACATCGTTAAATCGACTCAGAAAGTGATTCTAAGCCGATTGGTATAAATTAAGGTGGGTCTTAGACCAATATTTTTGGGTGTTACAAACATCAGCACAAACGCATAATACCCTCCCCACCTATGGTGGTGTAGGGTATAAAAATATTCGAAACCATTTCAGAAATCTGAATAATAATTTTACAAAAATTTCTTCGAAAATATTTTTATACCCTACACCACTATAGGTGGGGAGGGTATTATGCGTTTGTGCTGATGTTTGTAACGGCCAAAAATATTGGTCTAAGACCCACCTTTATTTATACCAATCGGCTTAGAATCACTTTCTGAGTCGATTTAACGATGTCCGTCCGTCCGTCCATGAAAACCTTGTAATCAAACTACAGGTCGCAATTTTAAACCAAAATTAATGAAATTTGGTGCACAGGTTTCTTATAGTTTAGGGACGAAGCCTATTGAAATTGGTTATGATCGGTCCATTATTTCACCTAGCCCCCATACAAATGTCCTCCCGGAAAAGAGTTTAACGATCATAAATCCCTTAAATATAGCAACATTTTAATGAAATTTAGCACATATAATTTTCATATAAGTCTAAATAAGTGTGTTGATTTTCAAAAAGATCGGTCAATAATTAACCATAGCTCCCATATAAACCCCTTTTCAAAAAATCACTTTAACGGGCATAAATCCCATTAAAATGTTAGTATCAACTTAATATTCGACACAAATATGTTTTATATGAACATAAATGATATTGTCAAATTTTACAAAGATCGGTCCATAAGTTACCATAGCTTCCATATAAGGCCCTCTTTCGGGAATCACCCAAAAATTAATAAATTCATGTAAATGTCAGCATCAACGTAATATTCTGTATTCGTAAGTTTTATTTTACATTTATGAGTATCGGTCCACATTTGACTCCAAGTCTAATAAAAGACCCCTCCCAGAATTATAATGTACACAATGGTGTAAATGTGTCTTTTCCCTCGTTTTTTTTTTTTTTTTTTTTTTTTTTTTTTTTTGTGTTTAGTATCATTAGGCTCTGTTTTTCTTTATGTTGACACTAATTTTTATATCTAATACATGTACTTATTTTATTATTAGTTAAAACCTTTTTATGTTTGGATTTATTTGTTAGACGATAAATGAATTTATTTATTATTGCTAACAAAATGATGGGTTTTGTTTCTTTAATCATTAATATAATGTTCTTATTGATGACATATATTAATTTCTATTGGGTTTTTGCAATATGAAACAGTACCACATCTACATAAGAGTATAAAATTGTAAATGTATTTCATTTAAACATTATTTTGTAGTTGTACGAGGTCTATCAAAGAAATTACTTTAAAATAACGAAAATATTTCTTTAGTTTTAAGTCAAACTCTAAGGAAACTATAGAAAGAGAGAGAGAGAAGAAAAAGTTTCTTTGTAAATGTACGTATTTAAATTATTAAAAAATCCTACTCAATGGTTCTATGATTTATTGTATTTGTAAGGGGAAAATTTTTAATAATATTTTGTAATAATTACTGGCTTAAAATATTTCAGTATGAAATCTTTAAATTGGAAAGTTAATTTTGGAATAAAAAGGAATTATAGTTATATGTAAATAAAATGTTTCAAACTTACAATTGAAATATGTTTGAAGGACATGTTTGATACCTAGCGCTTATGATGACTTTAACAATCATCATGTTTCAATCGATTGATACTGTGAGAATTAAACAATATTAAAGAAAATATTCTCAAGATTGTTGGTGAATATTTTTTTCACATTTATTATCAAATGTTAAAAAATTACAGACGTTTGATCAAAGGTTTATTTAAATTTCCCCCAGTGTGACAATATTATATTCCATTATACATTGTCAATTAAATGTTACTTTAGAGCCACAAAATAATGTTACAGGAAATCGAGTCAAAATCGATTCAAAAACCATAGATAATACTGCCAAGATAATAACCTGTATTTGGTGGATATGAGCAGTTAAAGTCAGATAAAACACTCACTGAAGTCTGGAACCACAACACAATTTATCTATTTTAGAGATCATTGAACGAAAATGGGATAGTGTGTGTGACACGAGCCCGTAATTTTCAATCATGACAATGATCGGGCTCATGTTTCACAATAATTAGAAAGTATTGAATGGAATGTTTGGCCCCAATTACCATAAAGTCTTAACTTACCAGAAAGTGAATAAATGAATATACATGCCTCATAAATTACTATAATATTCAACTAGAAGACCCGAAATCACAAAGTTTATATGTCTGTAGATATAAGTCAAGTTTCTCACAATTGTGATATTTTTAAAATAAAAATAGAATAAAATGTTCTTCTGAGAGATCTATACTTTCACATTCTTAAATCTTAAACTTCAATATCTAATGATTAGAAATTGGATTTTATTCAAATTTATTTCAAAAATTAAATGTTCACTACGCAATATATTTGATGTAGGAAGATCTTACAAACGATATGTTTAATTTTTTTCTTCTGCGCGCTGCACATTGAGGTAAAAGGGATCGAAAATTATTTCAGGGAAAGACGATATCAATATTTTAATGATGACGTTTTAATCTTTTTATATTTATAATTAGGTAAAAAAAATCAGTTTTAGAATTTTAAGATTTTTTTTTTACTGAATGGTAAAGTCCGTCCATCTGTCTATACATTTGGGTTAAATGAGTTAAAAATTTACCTTAATTCAGGAAAAGGTGATATCCGAATTTTGATGATCACGTTCTATTTTCTCTATTTATTAGCCCAGTAAAAAAGTTCTTCCAAAAAAAGAATATTTTGACAACTTCAAAAGTGGAAAAAAGTGCATATTTTAAACTTGTTTGAAAGTTTTTAATAATTACTTAAAAAAAAAAAAAAATAAATTAATTTTTAGTGGGAAAAATAATAATAATTTTTAATAAAATTTAACAAATTTTAAAGCATTTTTTCTATTATTTAATAGGGCACAAACAGAATTTTTAATAAAAAAATGTATAAATATGATTTTAAAAAAGTGCTTCAAAAGCAATGAACAAGAAGTATAAAAGAATAACATCCTACCAATGACAACCATGGGTTAAAAAAAGAACTTTTGCAGCTCTTTTTCACCACTAAGTACTTCCTTCCAATGACAACACATTGTTAAAATCATGACTTTTTCAGTTCTTTTTTTGCTGGGTAGCTAGTAAAAAAATGAATTTCTAGAATTCTAAAATATTTTTTGGCAGAATGGCAATGTCCGTCCGTCCATCTATATATTTGATTTAAAAGGGGTCGAAAGTGGCACTTAATTCAGGGAAAGGTGATATCAATATTTTAATATTTATAATTAGTTTTTATATTGGTCAGGAAGTGAAAAAAAAAATAGAATTTTGGAATTTTAAGATTTTTTTTAGAGAATTCTAATGTCCGTCCTTCCGTCCATTTGTTTTTTAATTTTGCAAATTTGCTAATTCAAAATCGTTTATTATTTTATTCAATAAACATGTCGACTTCAATTTTTCTTTATTCTATAGACAATTTTTGTTCTTTAAATAACTGCAAAAAAATATGATAAAACCGGTTGAAAATGTTGGAATATATATGGAAAGGACTTGACCAACATCTTGCAAAGTTGAGATTGTTGAAATTTATTTATAAAAGAAATAGTACATACAGGCATGTTTTTTAAAGGATTTATCAAGGACTTTAAGGGGATATAAAATTTTTGAAAGTCGAGTAAAGAACCAAAATTAAATATTTGCTATGCCATTAGATCCTAAATTTAAATCCCCATAGCTCCGCTTCTGAAGCGTATATCTGTATATCGTGCTTCAAAACCCAAAATGTTACTGTCCTTTGCTACGCTTATTCATTTCATGTAATTCCAGCCGATTAGAAGTTACAGATTTATTTCGATTCTGCCCCACTGTTTAATATTTGATAAAGCAAAGAAAATGTCTGCATTAAGGCTGTTTTCTTGTATGAAATCTACTGGAATTTTTTCGAAAAAAATTAATTTCTCAAATTGGGCTACATATGTGCCCGACTTTTTTCATAATATTAAAGTGCTTTCCATGAAAATTGAAAATTAGTGTGTTTTAAGACAATTTAAAAAAAAAAAATAACAAAAATATTAAGACAAAATATATTCTACAAATACTTGAAGAAAAGTACACTTAAATATCTGAAGTTGATGGTTCCATTTTAAATTTTTACTTTAAAAGACTTTTTATTTAAAATAAATACACAGAAAATTGATGAAAACTGATCTTTTTTCCTTTTTTTTTCAAAAATATAAAAAAATATTTAACTTTTACAGCTCTTTATAAGAAAACAACACAACCTAGCTTGAAGATTTTAATTGACACTGATACATAATTTTGTCTTTTTTTATTCGGTGCCCAACTTTATTACAAAACTTCAAATTTTAAAATTCAATTAAGCGCCACTTTTGACACATTTTACCCCAATGTAGGGAACTGAAAATAAATTTTTAAATTTTTTTCATCTCATTAATACACATTGTTTATGGAGTTTTTCTACAACATTTCTATACCCACCATCAAAAAGATGGGGGGTATATTGATTTTGTCATTCCGTGTGTAACATGTCGAAGGAATTATCTAATACCCTACAAAATATATATATTCTGGGTCCTAGTTAGATTCTGAGTCAATCTAGCTATGTCCGTCCGTCTGTTGAAAGCAGGATAGGGCTCGAACGGAAAAACGTAGGGGGACGAAATTCGCACAAATGTTTGTCTTATATAAGGTTTGTTTGGGATTGAAAATGAGCAAAATCGGCTAATAAATAAAATAGTTAAAGCTAAAAAACTCGGAAAAAAAATCGCCCACTTTACTGCCCACTTTCCCGCCCCCTCCCATATAACGTAAAATTTGAAAAAGTTGATGGTGGGTATATAGATTCGGCCGGGCCGAATATAACAATCGCGCTTGTTTTTTTTTTTTTCTTTGGGACACTATTGTGCAATGCTGCGTATGAGTAATAATTATTATTTCGAACATTGTTTTTAACATATGAATATTATGTTGCTAATATTTATTTCTAAAATTTTTTTATTATTTCTTGAAATTTATTTTCTTCTAATACCTTTAGTTAGAACCAATATTTTCAAAAATATCCAACAGCCTTTTATTAACTTTAAAAACACTTTTAGGATTCTCCTCTACATCGAAATACCAAGTACATACATATTTATTACTGCTACACACAAATAATGAGTATAAATACTAAAAGTGTATATATTTAATATTACACATGTAGGGTTTCATGTATTTGTACATACACTTACACACATACTTAAGTATGTTTTCTTGTACATATATGAATAAGAATTTTTTGAATTTAAACTTCTACTTTAATTACATGTCATTCTCTCTAGAAAATAATTGCAGCAGCAACAACTACAACAAACAGAAAACAATCATTTAAGAAACAACATTTGAATGACATTTGAGTTGGTGAACCAACAAAATTGAAATGCTTGTTATACGAATATATACAAAACTTAATTGCCATTCTAAGAAATAAATGCTAAGTAAAGGATTTAATGATAAAATACTTTTGTTCTTAAATGAAAAATGGTGTTTAGTGCTTTAGATATGTTAACCAAAGTAAAATTAAAAAATAAATAGAACAATGGATAACCTTAAAAATACTTAAGTGAAAAGGAAGGTTATATATGTATAAAAAATCATTTAAGTTTTATATATTATTTATTTTTTATAAATAAAAAGTTTAAAGGAAATACATGTTCTGTTCTTATAATCTCTTAACTAAGTAACATTTTCTGTAGTGCTCTTACTTAATTTTATTCATAACATTTAACTATCTTCTTTAAGATAAACTTCTTTGATTGTATATCACTTTAATAGTATGTACATATTTATATTTTTATTACATTTCTCCTCTTTTTTTATTTTACTGCAATATTTTCCTCTTAACTAAAACTAATTCAAGTGCACTTGTCAACTACTTTCCAGTACTTAAGCCGGACAACACTACTACTCCATTCACTTCATCATCTCAGGCACATAATCTAAAAACAATTGACTCAAACTTGTTCATGATGATGCTGTTGATGAAGAAGCTGAAAATAAAATGTTTAAGTGAAAACGTGAAAACGCCAAAAACAAGCAAAAGTAGAAAATACTTAATAAAAAAGGGAAATGAAGATATTGTAAGTAAGTTGGTTTAAAAGGCCAAGAAGTAAAAGTTTCGATTAAAAAAGGCAGTACAGAATTTGTGGGTACTCTTCAAATATAATTTTGAAAACTTTTGGTACTAAAAAGATATTTAAAAATATGAATATTTGGATAAATTTTTTATAAAAAATAAATTCCAATAAAACTGGATTTTTGAAGAATAAAATTGTTAAATGTGAAGCTACATATTTTCGAAAATTTCAATTAAATTAAAATTTTAAAAGGACTTCAGATATTTTTTTAATTAAATAAATTACTCGAAATCAAAATATTCTAACAAATCAAATAAATCAAACTTCTGAAGCTAGAGACACGAAATTTGGAACGTAGGTAGGTCTCTCTGCTCCTGGAAATTGGAATGTTTAGTTATCGTTATTCATTTAAAAAATAATAGGACAGATGTCTGGTATTTTTTTGAAAATCGGGAGAAAACGGGTAAAAACGGTATTTTGACACTTTTTTGGTACCATATGTATCCTTGAAACCAATCAACATCCAGATAAAATTTACATCGTATTCATAACTTATCAAAAAATCATAAAAACAAATTTGGTACTTTTTATAAATTCGAACGTTTAAAGGATACAAATCGTAACTATTTTTGGAACTTTTTTCATAAAACATTTTTTTATATTTATTGACATAAACAAATGCGTATTTTCAAATGGGATCCCACTATATAATCGATTGAGAAAAAGTACCAAAAAGAGGGTAAATTGGGAAATTATATGTATTTTATTAAAACTCAATAATGAATTTTCAATTATATTAAACATAGAAACATGGAATTAAGTAAATGCAGTCCTATGTAGATAAATATTCACAAGAGCGGAATTTGTGGTACTTTATGATACATGGTCCTGTGGATAAGAATTCACAATAGGGGTCTTTGTGGTACTTATTTCTACTTCTAATGGTACTTATTGAATTTTATATAATTATGAACCTATAAACATGAAATTAAGGACATGTGGTTCTAAGTGAATGAGAATCCATAAGTGTGGACTTTGTGGTACTTTTTTGTTCTTCCTATGGTACTTTTGAAGTTGTTTTTTAATTTTGTACCTAGAAGCATGAAATTAAAGATATGTGGCCCTAAGTGAGTGAGAATTTACTTTTATGTTCTTCTAATGGTATTTTTAAATTTTCTGTAATATTTAACCAATAAATATTAAATTAATGATATGTGGTCCTAAATGAATGAGAATTCATAAAAGGGGACTTTGTGATACTTTTTTACTCTTCTGATGGTACTTTTTGAATTTTTATGAACATAGAAAGATGAAATTAAAGATATGTAGTCCTAAAATAGTGAGAACTCACATGAGGTGGAGAGGGGTGGTTTCGTTGGTATACCTTTTTGTTCTTCTAATGGTGCCTTTTGAATTTACTATAATATTTACTAATAATATTACCTAGAAACATGAAATTAATTATATGTGGTCCTAAGTGAATGAGAATCCATAAGAAGGGTATTTGTGGTACTTTGTCATTCTTTTAATAGTACTTCTTGAATGTTCTGTAATATTCATCCAAGAAACATAAAATTGAAGATGTATCAGAATCCTTAAAAGGGATTTTGTTGTACTTTTTCCTTATCCTAATATACTTTTTCGTTATTCTAATATTAGAAACCAGAAATTAAAAAGATATTGTTATCCTTAAACGTTGATTTTCTCATCACAGAACAAGTTTTGGGTCATATTATTTGTTATTTGATCCCCTCAAATATGTGCTTGTCCTAGGCATCCCATATAAACCAAAAAAATCCCTTCGTCCTTTTATCATAAATATTTCAAGTGGCAAATTCCAGAAAATTATCTTCTGTTCAGACGCACGGACATCATTAGATTTACTGACAAAGTGGTTCTGAGTCGATTGTTATACTTTAAGGTGGGTCTTGGATAATTCTTTCAGTATGTTATAAACATCAGCACAAATGCATAATACCCCACCACCTACGATGGTGTAGGGTATAAACACTTGCGATCAAAAAGCAGCCCAATTTTTAAAACCCTAAAAAATATTGTTTTGCAGAATATTAGCAAAATAAACTTTTTCAGTTTATAATCTTTATTAACAAATAACACTGGTCGACAAAAAAAAAAAAAAAAATTTTAGCAAAATAAAATATGTAGACTAGATGGAAATCCGCATGCTAAACTCGAATCTGCTTTCAGTTTTTTTTTCCCATCAGGTCGGGATTTTTTTTTATGGGCGTGTCTAATATTGTGTCCTAAATATGCCGATTACTCGAGTATATTTCACTATTACTTGAGAACGGTGTGCACGATTTACATAAATGATATACCACGATATGTGGCACTACTATCAAATTTTTATCCGCTCAATAGTTTAGGAGATATTTCGAAAAAAGTGTCGGAAAAAGTTTTTTCATGCTAAATTCAAGATTTCTTTTTTACTAAAACCTTTTTTTAAAAGTGAAAACATGAAAAATATTTCAGTTTATTAAGTTTATCTCAAAGCAGGCATCAAAAATTGATGCACAACTCTTGATTGGATTCACAGTTAAGTTAGGATACCCATGCATACCTATTGCTAAGTGAAAATACACTAGTCGGCAAAAAAAAATTAAAAATGTTTCGTCTTAAATAAAAAGTAAGTGGATTGGTGGTATTCAACTTGCTAAATAAGAATCAGCTTTTACCTTTTTTTTTCTATCACGCATTGATATTTTTTTATGGGCACGACTACTATGACCCCGCCTTTAGGCAGTCACACTTGTGTAACTCGAGAACAGTTTGCCCAATTAAGATAAATTGAACTTTAGTATATAGCGACCTAAATTATCTTTGAGCTAAATTTATATAATTATTTGTCCAGCTAATATTTCCATAGTTATTCGTTAATTAGTACCGAAAATTTTAAAATTTATTTTTTTGAAAAGTGGTGAAAGTTTTGATCCATAACGTTGAAATTCTTGAGCGAATGAAAAATATTGTTGATATACCTTGAAGACAATTTACAATTTTTGTGTGCATCTTTTGATGTATCACTTATCAAAATCGTGTAAAGGGTTTTTGAGTTATAGCCTAAGTTTGACAAACCATTCTCGATTGAATGAATGAATAAAGTGATGATATTAGTCATGCACATAAAAAAAACAGTACCCGATAGAAAAAAAGTAAATGCAGATTCTTGTTTAACTCGTCGGAATCAACCTAGTCCACCTATTTTTGTTTCAAGAGAAAATAAAAAAAAAAATTTTTGGCCACCACTGTATTTCTACGCAATTGTATGTAACATGGCTATTTTTACTTAACTGTGAATAAAATTTAGATTTCTGCATCAATTTTGAAGATACATACCTTATTTTGTTCGCAACATTACCAGCTTTAAAATAAAGACGATAAAATTTAACATTTTTGATGTTTTCATTTATTAAATGAAATTTTAGTAACAAAAAAATCTAAAATTTTGCATGAAAATGATTTTTTTCGGACACTTATTTCAAAATAACTTCGAAACTATTGAGCACATAAAAAAATTAAGTTTTGATGATTTGAAGATAGTAGATTTTTTAGTACGCGTCTTTTGATGTATCACTTATGTCAATCGTACTGACCGTTCTTGAGTTTTGAGGAAATATTCTAGAGTAATGGCCTTACTATGGGCGAAATATTAGACACGCCCATAAAAAAAAATCCAGACCTGATGGAAAAAAACTGAAAGCAGATTCGTGTTTAGCACATCAAAATACATCAAGTCCAACTTTTCGTCTATGGGGGAGGATTTTTTTGTTGACCAGTGTAGTTAGTCCAAGAATTGTTAAACGCTAAAATTAGTGTCTAATTTAAAAAGATGTACAATTTTCCTAATTAAATTTTTTAATGGTTTTTAAGTAAAAAAATTAAATTTTATGCAGATTTCAGGCATAATTTCTGCTCTGTCCTTAATGCAGAAATTATTCTACTTACCTTAACTGTAGCGTGTTATTGTCTACAACTCAATCAAATAAAACTAAAGTTTTATATCTCCCCCCTTATATTTTTTCCATTGTGCGTCCTTGGAAAACTTTTCGATTAACTTCAAGTGGAAATAATAAGTAAAAGTACTGTTTGCCTCGCCACTTACCAAGTCTTGATAATATTGCTGTTGTTGTTTTCGTTAATTATAAAATCAAATAAAATGATTTAATACTCATACAATACATATAAAGTATTAAGTTAAAACGGAAATAGTAAGTATTAAGTACTTGTAATACAAGCAAATTTCATAGTTTAATATATAAACAGTAAAAAGGGTGCTTGAATTAATACTTTCATTCACTCACTCAGCCAGTCACTTTATTCTACTCATGACAATGTTTATAAAAAATTAATATATATATATATTTTTTTTAACATGTTCGAAATATATTTCATATAACTTTTCATGTACAAAAAAGAAATATCTTATTGTTGTTATTTTTTTATGTTATTTTTGGCAATGCATGACTGCAATTTGTTATGTTACAAATGTTGGTAAAAAACAGAAAATATAAGCGAATAACTTCTTTTATACTACATATAAAAATCGAATTGAACAGGAAAATTGCATTTCATACTTGTTTGCTGTGACTTGAACCGCCATTGAAGTCATTTCTATTTTTGTGCAAGGGACCCTTTTTTCAGCAATTTATAACTTGTTCATTTTTTGTTTTAACAAAAAAAAGAAAGCCTGATATATAAACGAATTCATATTCGTATGTGTTATAAGGATATTATACTTGTAATGCAGCTAAGCTTTATAAAAATGTCTGTGTGCATATATACAAATATATTTCGTTTGTATATGTATGTTGCTATAAAACGTATAAAATTGTAAAGTCCTTTTTTTGACAGTATTGCATGCTTCGTTGAATTTCTTATTATGTTATTTGTCATAATTGACAGATGTTATAAGTAATCAAGGAAGCAATTTTTAAGTTTTTTTCTTCTCTTTTTTTAAACAACTAAAGAATAGTTATTTGTAGACAAAAATAAATAAAAACAATATCAAATTTAAATTGGTTTTTTTTAGGAAAGAAATTTTTATATAGAAATATTTATGTATATAAGACTGTTTAAAATTTCTTGGTATTTATACTGAGTATTCGATTTTAGTAGAAAATGTATTACAAATAGAAAATTCAAACATTCGTATTTTAACTAAATCAATTATTATTGTTGTCAAAATGAAGCAACATTTTAATTGAATAAAATTATAATTTAAATCATATTTTGATTAGTTTTTTAATTTTATAATTTGTTTCTTTGACCCGTTTGACGTATGAGTAATATTTGCTAATTATAACATGTATATATAGTCTTTCCAATTAATACTTAAACTGTTTCTAAGATATTTTTCCAGAACAACAGTTTTTTTATACCCACCATCAAAAATATGGAGGCATATTGATTTTGCCATTCCGTGTGTAAAATCATTTAAGACCCCATAAAGTATATATTTTCTGGTTAGATTCTGAGTCGATCTAGCTATGTTCGTCTGTCTGTTGAAAACAGAATAGGGCTCGAACGGGACAACCTAGGGAGACGAGATGTGGCTCAAAAATTTATCTTATTTAAGGTTTGTTTGGTATTGAAAATGAGCAAAATAATAGAAACACAGGGTGTCCGTTGTAGCTTCATTTCATACTTTTCTGCTGATAATAATAACGTCAAATAAATTTTCAACAAATACTTCAAGAATCAATATAAACTCGGAATCAAAAAATGGGCGTGGACCGCCCACTTTACCACACACCTCTCATATAACGTAAAAGTTGATGGTGGGCATATAGATTCGGCCGAGCTGCAAATAACATTCGCGCTTATTTTTTTTTTTAATTATTCTGGCTATTAATTCCATATTTTCCATATTTCCATCAAGTCCAAAACTTTAACCCAAAGAAAATTTATTCTACCGAAGTTAATATATTGTTGTGAAAATTTAGTTTAAAGTTGAAAATTCTCTATTGTAGGGAAAAGCGTGTTTTGTGTTTATAAATCATTTAAGTGGTAAGAATTGAGTTTTGTAGTGAAAATTTAATTTTGTATTGAAATAACGCTTATTGGTGAAAATACAATTTCGTAGTGAATATTATAACTGAATTCCCACCACAGTAAATAACATTTTTTTTTTTGGTGAAAAAAAAATGTTATGCTGAAAACTCATATTTTTGCAAAAAAAAAATTATAATTTGAATTGAAAAATAAGCTTAGTGGTGAAAGTCCAATTTGGTGGTGAAAATTATAAATTAATTCTTATGCAATTTCGTGGTTTTGTGGAGAAAAAAAAGATTTGCAAAAACAAAAAAAATAAAACACTTGTATTGAAAATTAAGCTTAGTGGGGAAAATCAAATTTCGTAGTGAAAATTCGATTTTCTGATTAAAAAAAAAAAAAAAAAAATTGTTTCTGTTAAAAATTTAATTTAATATAGTGATGAAAAGCGATTTCGTGGCGAAAAGCAATTCAGATTCGTGGTAAAACTTTTTTAAAACCGAATTTTTGTGATTAAAGTTAATGTTGAAAATTTGATTTAATGCTAAAAATTCAATTTTGTGGTAACAATTAGGTTTAGTAATAAAAATTTAATTTCTTATGAAAATTTATTTATTTTTCTTCTTTTATGAAAATTCATATATATAGAGCGTGTGCCAAACGGTAGCAAAGTATGTAGAAAATTAAAATTTTGAAGTATATGAGGTGAATAAAATTTCACTAGCTCATAGGGCTACATAAATTTTTGACAATCGAATAGAAAAATTTGAAAGTCGTAAAATAAATAATAAATTAAAATAATTTGAAATTGCTTCAGATTTTTAATGTTTATTTTATCAAATTGTAGTTTTTCTCTTTAAAACAAATAATTTTGAAAAATATATTAAATTTATTTAAAGGTTTGTGAAATTTTGTTAACGATTTTGTCAAAATTTATCACGGGAAAAAGTTTCGATTTTGTGATAACAAAAAAAAAATCAGATTCTTATTGAAATAAAATATTTTATTGAAAATTAAGTTTAGTGGTAAAATTCAGATTCGTAGTAAGAAATTCAGTATTTGTTGAACACGATTTTTTTAATAAAAATTTATATTTTTTCAAATACAAATACAAATTTGTGGTGAAAATTCCGATTCGTGGAGAAAATCAAATTCTTATCGAAAATCAAATTTTTGTGTTGGAAAAACATATTTTTACAAAAAAAAAAAAAAATAATAATAATAATAAATTTGTATTGAAAATTAATATACTGTTTAGTATGCAATTTCGTGGTGAAATCTCATATTTAAAAAAAAAAAAAAATTTCTTTTGAAAAAAAAGCTTAGTGTTTGTTTCTGTTCAAATTTTTTTAAAAAATCAAGTTTATATTGAAAATTAAATTTAGTGGTAAAAATCCTATTTCGTGGTGAAAATTTAAATTCCTTGAAAAAAGTTCAGTTTCTGTTAAAAATTAATTTTTTATTATGAAAATTCACATTTTTGATAAATATAAATTATTTTAAAAATTAAGTTTAGTGGTGAAAATTCAATTTTGTGGTGAAGATTCAGATTCGTGGTAAAAAATGCAGCTCTTGTTAAAAATAAAATGTTTAAGGAAAATTCATATTTTTATAAAAAATAAAATTTATATTAAAAATTTAGTTAGTGGTGAAAATCCTATATTGTGGTAAAAATTCAGATTTGTGGTAAAAAAACTCAATATCTTTTGGAAAATAAATTTGTTGATGAAAATTCATATTTTTAAAAAAAATTAAGTTTGTATTGAAAATTAAATTTAGAGGTGAAAATATAACTTCGTGGTGAAAATTTAGATTAGTGCAAAAAAAATCAGTTTCTATTGAAAACTTAATTTTTGTAATAAAAATTAATATTTGGCAAAAAAAAAAAGTTTATGAAGTTTAACATTAGTGGTGAATTTCCAATTTCGTGGTGAAAATTAAAATTCATGTTAAAAAAAAATTCAGTTATTGTTGAAAATATTATTGTTCTGTTGAAAATTCATATTTTGGCATAAAATTTAGTTATATTGGAAATTTTGAACAGTGGTGAATATATAATTTCGTGGTGAAAATTAAGTACTTGTTTAAAATCGATTTTTTCTAAAGAAAATTCATATTTTTGAAAAAAAAAATAAGTTTGTATTGAAAATTTTGCTTAGTGGTGAAAATTCTATTGTGTGGTGAAAATAAGATTTCGTGAAAGAAATTTATTTTCTGTGGAAAATTTAATCTATTTTGAGAAAATTTATATTATTACAGAAAAATTAAATTTGTATTGAAATTTAAGCTTTGTGGTGAATATGTAATTTCGTGGTAAAAATTCATATTCATGGTTAAAATTAAGTTCTTCTCTAAAATAACATTTTTGTGTTAAAAATTCATATTTTTCCAATAAATTAAGTTTTTATTGAATATTATACTTAGTGGTGAAAATATAATACCATGGTGAAATTTCTATTTAATGGTGAAAATTTAGTTTTTGTGAAAAGTAAAAATAAACTATTTAGCAAAGGGTAAAACTTTTGTTAAAAATACGGTTTAGAGGTAAAAATCCAGTTTAGTGGTAATTTTTAAGGTGATAAATTAGTTTTATGATGGAGAAAACTCGTTCAGTGTTAAAAATTTGTTTGTGGAAAAAAAAATCGGTCCTATCTGATTTGTAGTTAAAATACGTGTTATGGTAAAAATTAAAAAATCTTTTTTTTTTTTTTTGTGATAAAAATTGATATATATTTTTTTTAGTTTTGGTGAAAATGTGGTGAAAATTATATTTTATCAAGAAAATGGTAACTTAAAAAAAAAAAAAAACTATATACCACAAAAGAGAACTTAATTTCAACAAAATCAACAAAAGTAATAATTACTCCTATTTGATCTTAAGAATATTTATTTTTATCGCCAATGAAATTCTTCACTTTGACAGCTGTCACTTTTATTTCTAAAACAAATTCACTTATGACAATTGTCTTTATTCCTCCTAATTACAAATCACTTTAAAATACATTTTGGTTTACTTACCTCATATAAAATCCTTAAACCTAAAACATTAAAATAAATGTTTGACTATAAATTTCTTAAATTTTATTTCATTCACTTGTAATTCTTAGTAAATACAATATAGTCCATCAGTCATTGTTCATAGTAGTCATTCACTTTTTATAGTCTATGTTGATGTTGAATAATGTTGCTAGATGTTTGTTATTGTTGTTGCCGCCAGTATTTCGAAACAATTTAGTAGTCATAAAACTGAAGTTGAAACAATGTTGGAAAAACAATATCTAAAAAAAAAATAAGCAACAACAATAACAAACAAAATTTTATTTATTTCAGTTGGCGACAATAATAATGATGATGACAATGCAATGATACAATATATTTTATGTTGCTGCTATTATTTGTCTTGTTGCGACTATGATTATTATTTTAATGTATTATTTTGGGTTTTTGTTATTGTTACTGCATGTTTATTGCTGTTGTCGTTTATTTTTATACTTTTCATACCACTAGAAGACATCATTTACATAATTTGTAATTTGTTTTTGTTCACTTTTAATACTCTTTGGTTTTTAAATAAAAAAGGACACCTTTTCAGCATTACAACCAACTATGGTCTTCTACACCAATAATAAAATAAAATCTGTAGAATATAAACGGCGCATTATTTGTTTTGAAGACCAGAAAAAAATTAAAAGGAATTTATCTACGGCCATTAATTTAAATTTATGTTTAACAGTTGTTGGTTGGACGACAGAAAATAGCAATGAAATCGTCATCATAAACAACCATAAAATGTTGGTGAAGGGTATAAGTTCTAAAGAATTTTGATTTCTAATTTTTAGTTCTTAAATATTTAAAAAAATAATTAACAAATTAACAATTTTTTAAAATTAAATGCTAAATTAACTAAAAATTAGATTAATTAAAAATAAAACATACCCAGCAAAAACATGGTAATGGTATGTAGTTACGGATGTAGTTACTTTTCAAGCATAACAACATACTTTCTGCATTACATGAAAGTAGATTAGTAACTACTTACTTTTAACTTGATATGTAATCAGTTACATAAGATCAGATTTTTGGAAATGTTACTTTTTATCTATCTCTTCATTTTTATTATAAAAATTACACAGAAAAAATTATGACAAAATTTTATTTTAACAATTTGTTATTTGGCTTTAAATTAAATTCTATAAATGCATTTATTTGATTTTAATATTTATTTTATAGATTTTAAAAATTTCAAATATTTCTTAAAAAAAAAAAAAATAATGTTTTTTTTTTTCTTTCTTGACAATTTCAAATAAAACTAAGAAAATAATTTATTTATTCACAATTTTCAACAAAGAAAAATATAAATAACAATCTGATTTCTTTAAGGGATCTAACCGTGAGTGATGGGATATACTATATAGTGGAGTTCCTAATAAACTAAAATTTATTTTATTTTAGACTACAAGATAGTACTATGCAGTTCCAATCGTTTTGTGTGTGAAACAACCAAATTTATATTTACTGTTGAAAATAAAATTGGTGTGAATTTCGTCCCTTAAAAAATGTCAAAAACATATCAGCAAAACATGTGAGGAAAATATTTTTTCTAGACGGCATAATTTGAAGATATCAAGTTTCTTAATTCAAATATTTTTGCTCCCTATCTATTTGCAGGGGACATAGGCTATGATAAATTTAATATTAAAGATACCAAAAATCCGCAAATCCCGCTTTTAACCAGTATCCTTATTATTTATGTTATGGCCCAGCAAAAAATGGAGCTTACTTAGAAGCATTGCATATAAATAAGCCGTTTCAATAAAGTAAGGGAATAAATGGTATGTTTTAAGCGAGTGAATTTTAGTAATAATTCTAACAAAAAAACATGCATCCAAACTAGCATCTGACATATATATAATGCTTCCATATGGGAATTCGCCATATTAAATTCATGTCTTCCGTAAGGGAGAGGGCAAGCGCTAAGACATTGTAACGACGTGTTTTCACTATATGCTGAGGTGAAGCTCACGGCTTCCAGGGTTCGTTACAAATAATTTAATTTAAAGAGAGTCAAAAACACAAGAGAAATTTATTTTCTAATAAACGTAACACTTTATTTACTATGTATGACTTATTCTAATTTACAACATACCGACAGGCGTCTTAAAATACCACCGCTCTCAGTACCGACCATACACCACTATCACGTTGCGTTCTCTCCGCTTGTGGAACTCTCCGACGTCGACTATACACTCTCGAGGATCGGCTGCCGACACGATTTAATCAGGCTGAATAAAATTCTACCCCAATTAAATCTAGTCACCACTACATAAACTTGTTCACGTTAAGCCGAATAACATTCTAAATCAACGTGAACGTCGTTTGCCGTCGTCATCCACTACCTTTGTCTGCTCAGGCCGAATAAAATTCTGTCCTGAACAGATAATGGTTCCCTACTCTGACTTTTTGGCAGACTGAATAAGATTCTATTCTGCCAACACAACACCAGAGATTCCTACTTAGCCGAATAAGATTCTGATCTAAGTAAATTATGACTACTAGTTGCTTGCCTTAAACCCTTTCTTTTAATTAAGTCGAATAATATTCTGTTCTTAATTAAATGCTGTCCGCTCAGGTTGCCGGTCAAGCACTAACTAACTCTATTTTTCATCTTCATCCTTCTTTGAAGCTGTCGATCAATCTATTTACGCATACACATACAACTACCACGCATCAGCTGCTTTTAGTGGATGGTCAGAGTTGTAATCTAGCGTATTAAATTCCATATATTTCTCTACAGAGCGACAGATGTCAGGTCGGTATAAAATGATTTTAACGGCATTATCATTTAAATTATATTTTAAATAAATAAACAAAACTTCTTACTTCATGTTACCTTATATTTTACAAAACATAATAAAATATAACATAAAATTCATTAAATGCAATCCATATTAATTTGATTAAACTAAGGGATAGAAAATAAATGAAAAACATTATATTAAATCAACAAATAAATCAATTCATGTGAACAAAAACGATTAACTGACTTTTGTTCGTCACATTGCCTCCCCTCTTTAGAAAAAGAAATTAAATGGAACAAATATGAATTCATCCTATTACAGTATTTGAAACACAAAAGGACGAACACAATTTTAACAAAAATGTGGCTTTAGTTCGCTGATATGGGCAGTGCGCGTCTCTTTCTTTCCCTTGTTTCTTATTTTAACGATTACTGGTGATACAAATTCTTCCACTATGTACGGCCCTCCAAATTTTGGTGCCAGCTTAGCTGCAAACTTATCAGTAGCCCTGGATAACGGATGTTGCTTAACTAATACATGATCACCGATATACGGTTTCCATGGGCGACGACGAAGATTATAGTGACGTTGTTGTTCTACCGATGCATTCATTAAATTTCTTCTTACGATGTTAAAGATTTCCTGCATTTCTTTGGCACGTTCATCGGGGTGGTGATTTTCAGCTCCAGTTCCAACAGTAACTTCGTCGTACAGGGCTTTAGGTAGCCGGGGTTCTCTTCCTTGGATGAGAAATGCCGGAGAATAACCCGTTGCTTCTGACACACTGGTATTCATCGCTAACATAATCTCTGGTAGGAAATCATCCCACTTGTTATGTTGATTCTCTGCAAATTGTGCGATCATTGTTTTTATCGTACGATTGAAACGTTCCGTGGGGTTCTCTTGCGGGGTATATGGTGCTGTAAACTGTTGGTGGACACCAAAGTCAGTTAAACATTTTGCAAAAATACGTGACGTGAACTGGGTACCATTGTCGGTTATTAAAACTTTGGGGACTCCATATCGAGCTACGATGCGTTCTCGGAATGCCTTCACCAAGCTTTCTGAAGTGGCCTTTCTTAATGGTATCAGCTCGTTCCATTTTGAAAATTTGTCTACAAATACCAGCAGCATTGTACACCCATGCTTTGTGCGGGGTAGTGGTCCTACGAAGTCAGCACAAACTGTTGCCCAAGGTTCCTCAGGAATTTGTGTAAGCATCTCTCCTGCGGGACGTTGTTGGCTTACCTTATACCTCTGACAAGATTCACATTTACGGACATATCTTTTTATGTCACGGAACATTCCGGGCCAGTAGTATCGAGTAATGACACGGTTACTGGTTTTCCTTATGCCGAGATGGCCGGCAGCTGGAATGTCGTGATTTTCTTGTAAAACTCGACCTCTCAGAGGAGTTGCAACACACAATTTCCATTGATTGACATCATCATCGTGAATATGGCGGGGAAAATGACGATAAAGTTGACCATTTACTATATTGTATTCTGGGTACTTGTCGGGTCTTTCACGCACATCTTTCATCCTTTTCTCTAGCCATGGACACGTAATGGAGGTCGATGGAGTACTGATGGTGTTCGCTGTTTCAAGAGGTTGTCGGGATAATGCGTCTGCTATTACGTTTTGTTTCCCTTTCCGGTATTTGATGGTGAAGTTATATTGTTGCAACTCTAAGGCCCATCTTGCCAAACGTCCTGTGGGACTCTCTATAGAATTTAACCATTTAAGGGATAAATGATCAGTAATAATAATGAAATGATAACCTTCTAAATACGGTCTCATTTTTCTAATTCCCCATATAATGGCCAAGCATTCTTTCTCAGTGGTGGAATAGTTTTGTTCTGCCTTATTTAGATGACGACTGGCATAGGCGATCACCCTTTCTGAACCTTCAAGTTCCTGTGTAAGGACAATCCCTAGGCCGTAATCACTTGCATCTGTTTGTAAGGTGAACGTGGCACTAAAATCTGGACATGCCAACACAGGGGCTTCAGTTAGATTCCTTTTCAGGTCCTCAAACGCCGATTGTTGATCTTCTGCCCAATTCCAGTGCTTTCCCTTTTTTAGTAGTTTTGTGAGTGGTTGTGAGATATTGGCAAAATCTGGAACGAATCTTCGGTACCATGATGCTACTCCTAGAAAACGACGTAACTCTTTTAGATTGCGTGGCGGTGGTATCTCTTTAATTGCTGCTACTTTTTCGGGATCAGTCTTTATTCCTTTACCGCTAACTACATGACCGAGATATTTTGTTTCACGCTTGCAAAAATCACATTTTTCTGGGTTGATTCTCAAGTTTGCAGCTCGCAGTCGTCGAAAAACTTCTCTTAAATTTGATAAATGTTCTTCAAGTGTTCTTCCGATTACTATGATATCGTCCAGGTATGCAAACGCATGTGGCTCCATATCAGCTCCAATAACGCTATCTAAGGCTCTCTGAAAAGTAGCGGGAGCAGAGTGTAACCCAAATGGCATTACGCGCCACTGGTATAATCCTCTACCAGTTACGGCAAATGCAGTATATTTCTTACTGTCTTCATCCATAGGGATTTGCCAATAACCGTCTTTCAGATCCAAGCTACTTATGTACGTTGCATCTCGTAATCTATTTAAAATGGCGTCTATTCTAGGCAATGGATAAGCATCGGGTACTGACCTGGCATTTAGTTGTCTAAAATCCATACACAATCTCCAGGAACCATTCTTCTTCTTCGCCAGGGTAATGGGAAAGCTGTAAGGACTCTTGGATGGTTCTATGTATCCTTGGGATATCAATTTGTTAACTTCTGCATCTATTATGGCTTGCATGGCCGGATTTCTTGGTGCATACCTTAACTTGATAGGGCGATTGTCGTTCATAACAATTTTATGTGATGTGATGTTAGATAACCCAGAAATATTACTAAATTTAGACAACTCCGCTTCCAGAAACTTGACAATAATATTTTGTTCCACTGCGCTATGCTCAGCTATAGTGCGGTGTTTAGCGACATGTGATGTGGTATCAGGGGCTTGATTAGGAATTGAATTGTTTGTATGTTCTTTTGGACTGCTTTCTGTACCAAGTTCATCAGATTCCATTACGGTTTGTTTATTTTCACAGGTAGTAGATAATCCAGCACAAATAAGTATGGCGCCAAAGTCTCTTAAAAACTCCAACCCAAGTATTATGTTCTCACTACAGCCTGGCATCACTAAGAAAGTCGATGTTTTTGTTTTAGTACCGAGAGTGACAGTATATTGGACACCTTGTGATATCTGCTTTCTCGTACCATCGGCAAGAAATACCTCGAGGTTCTCCTCTTTGTAGTTCGTTAACTAATTCCGGTTTTATAAAATTTCTTGACGCTCCCGTGTCGATGGTAGAGGTTATAATTTCCGTTCCAATAATTATTGTTGCTGTTAATCGAGTTTCTTCGCAGTTTAAAGTTGTTTCTGAGGGTTGACTATCAGGAGGAACGGCTAGCCTCAGTTCCGTCGTCCTCCTGAACGGTTTCCCGTATTTTGTGTATTGTTGGAGCATCTATCAACTTGATGGCCTTCGCTGCCGCAAGAATTGCATTTATTACGATGTTGTCTACTCGATGTAGGTACTTCAAAAGACATTGGATAACCTTCACGATTATGAGTAGATGTTTTTATATCTTCTAAATCCTCGGCAAGGGCTATAAGTTCTTCTAACGTTGAAAAATCTCTTCGACGGATATACCATTTAAAATCCGAATAAGCGTTTCTAAAAATCCTCTCTAATTTCTGATCCTCGGTTAGATTTGAATGTCGCATAAGATTTTGTAGAGCGAGAACATAATCCTTGAAGTGTTCATTGTTACCTTGTCTTCGTTTTTGGATCTTATCTTCTAGACTTTCGTAATAATTTGGGGGCAAGAAAAACTTACAGAAATCGGTTTTAAAGTTGTTCCATGTCTGCCATGATTTGTTGTTATTTCGAAACCAGACTAGTGCTCGATCACATAAGAATTCTGGCATTATTTGAGGCAACTGATTCAGATATATACAATACATCTGGGATAGTTCTTCAAGACGTTCCACGAATTCTAGAGGATCACGTACGCCATCATATCTTAATCCCCATTTCCTTATTTGATCTATAATATTACATCTAGTTTCTATTTGGGTTAATCCTGTATTCTGGGTAAGCACATTATTTTTTCCGCTCACCGTTTCCTCCTTCATAGGGGATTTAACTAATTGACTATTACCTGTTGGCACTAACAGATTTGGAGATGGGATATTAAAAGATGTTTCGTGATTTGCTTGAATTTCCAACAATCGCTTTAATCGATCATCATCGTGCTCTACACCAAGAAATTTAGCCCAACGCCTTCTCAGCTCTTCCACAGTACCAGCAGGATCCATTTGGAATTCATTTAAATATTTTATTAATTCATCCCTCTTAAGGGAATAAGCCCATGATGTTTTTAACATTTTATATCACTTTTTTTTTTTTTTGTATGTTTATTCCCGTTATTTTTATATTTACTTTTTTTTTTTTTTTATTTTTTTTTATTTTCGGACGATGAGTACCATTACAAATTATACATAAACACAAGTAAGGCACAAGTACAGTCAAGATTACATAATCTATAGTTTATTAATTTTTCTTCGTAGTGTATAGTATATAATATAGTATTATTTTTTTTATTTTATGTTGATTATTTGCACTCTTTTGTTTGGGACTATTACTCAATGTCCCTGCTCGGGCGCCATTGTAACGACGTGTTTTCACTATATGCTGAGGTGAAGCTCACGGCTTCCAGGGTTCGTTACAAATAATTTAATTTAAAGAGAGTCAAAAACACAAGAGAAATTTATTTTCTAATAAACGTAACACTTTATTTACTATGTATGACTTATTCTAATTTACAACATACCGACAGGCGTCTTAAAATACCACCGCTCTCAGTACCGACCATACACCACTATCACGTTGCGTTCTCTCCGCTTGTGGAACTCTCCGACGTCGACTATACACTCTCGAGGATCGGCTGCCGACACGATTTAATCAGGCTGAATAAAATTCTACCCCAATTAAATCTAGTCACCACTACATAAACTTGTTCACGTTAAGCCGAATAACATTCTAAATCAACGTGAACGTCGTTTGCCGTCGTCATCCACTACCTTTGTCTGCTCAGGCCGAATAAAATTCTGTCCTGAACAGATAATGGTTCCCTACTCTGACTTTTTGGCAGACTGAATAAGATTCTATTCTGCCAACACAACACCAGAGATTCCTACTTAGCCGAATAAGATTCTGATCTAAGTAAATTATGACTACTAGTTGCTTGCCTTAAACCCTTTCTTTTAATTAAGTCGAATAATATTCTGTTCTTAATTAAATGCTGTCCGCTCAGGTTGCCGGTCAAGCACTAACTAACTCTATTTTTCATCTTCATCCTTCTTTGAAGCTGTCGATCAATCTATTTACGCATACACATACAACTACCACGCATCAGCTGCTTTTAGTGGATGGTCAGAGTTGTAATCTAGCGTATTAAATTCCATATATTTCTCTACAGAGCGACAGATGTCAGGTCGGTATAAAATGATTTTAACGGCATTATCATTTAAATTATATTTTAAATAAATAAACAAAACTTCTTACTTCATGTTACCTTATATTTTACAAAACATAATAAAATATAACATAAAATTCATTAAATGCAATCCATATTAATTTGATTAAACTAAGGGATAGAAAATAAATGAAAAACATTATATTAAATCAACAAATAAATCAATTCATGTGAACAAAAACGATTAACTGACTTTTGTTCGTCACAACATTTACGAAAAATCACAGAGCGCTTCGCTCCTGCTTACAGAAGAAATGATTTTTATATGGCGAGTTACCGCTTGGAAGTATTACATTTTTTAAGTAAAACATTATTTTTGTAATCATAAGTGGTATGCGGATAAATATATGCCAGAAGCTAGTTTGGAAGCATGCTATTTTTTGTTAAAATTATTGCCAAAATATACTCGCTTACAACTTGCCGTTTTTCCCTTATCTTTGTGCTTTATATAAGTATGTTTTTTAAAGTGAGGCAGAAAAGTGTTATTTATCTGCAGTCCTTCGAGGATAGCTAAAATTTTTTAATGGGGGTATTTAGGTTATTTTGTGCAATATACATATATTATTTTAATAAAGAAACACATTTTACAAAAAAACATTTATATACATTTTTTATCATTAATACTACTTGTTTGAATATCTTTTTAAATCCAAATAATATTTTTTTAAATTTTAACAATTTAATTGTTTGAAATTTTTATAGATTTTCAAATATCATAGTTTATAAATAGTATATTATTTTAATAAGAAAAAAAATATATTTTTTTTCAATAAACAATTTACAAATTAGAGTTTTTGATTTTACGAAATTCATGATAGGTCCTCTTTCAGTAAATAAAATTACTGACTTTATGAATTTTATTATTGAATTTGAAATTTAGTTTTTTCTGTGTATATATTTTAAAAGTTGGTAAAATATGAAAATACATTAATTATTTGTTAAAGTCAAGAAGACTAAAACAAATAATTAATCGTAAACACACCAGTCTCCGGTGAAGTCGAAACCACGATGTAAGCAGACAGAATAGCTTACTGGTAACAAATCTATTAGGCCACTTTATACGTACATGAATTTATTCATGAACTCTGTAATTTGAGTTTATGTAAAATACTACATCAAACATAAAATACGGTATAACTCTTAAACCAATAAAGGGGTATAAAAATGTACTAGAGGAAATTTGTAGGAAATTTTATTATCTATAAATGTTGTATTAACATCAAAATACGTACTATGCTCAATAAGCTAGTTATATGCAAAAAGTGTTATTGTTCATTTAATTTTACTGTCTTGTGTACTAAATAAATTTTGTGTCTGAAAAAATGTTTGACAAATTTTTCAAAATTAAAAATTCTTGACATAAAAAAATAAATATAAGAAAATAAAATTGTTTTGTTATTATTTACAAAAATCAATTTCTTATTTCAAAAGGCTATTGGTAAATTATTAGTGTTTAAAAGTGGTAAGTATCTGAATATTACTAAAAAATATCCACTAATTTGTATTGTTTCTCTTAGGCACATTGGCACAAATTTATAATACCATGAAACTCAACAGGCAACAGATTGGAAGCGATTGCAATTTAGAAATACAATTACATAAAGGTAAGAAAAGAAAGGTCTGTAAGGTCCGGTATTTTATTTAATTTCTGCACGGGTCACAAGAATGCGCTACAAGAATTAACTCCAAGTCTATGGTATGAAATAATATGTCAAATCCTGATTTCCGCATATTTTCAAATAAATAAATCAAAAAAAAAAAGAAAAATTATCTGCTTTTTATTTTCAATACTTCAGTACTTACTTGTAACCGATAATGTAACTAGTTACTATTCATTTTGTTAATAATGACTTCTGTAATACTTTGAAACTAATGAGTGATTGAATAGCTACAAAGTAATTAGTTCTTATAACTACATCTAAGTAATTACTTTTTGAAATGCCTACCTGTAATAATATAGAGTAAGTAGTTGCCTCTAATGACATCACCGTGTTAAAATAATGAGTTATTCATCTAATGTGAAAGTAGTGTAGAGCCATTATATTAGCTTCTTATCTCATTACATTGCAAGCAAAGTTTTTGCTGGGTTCTTTCTAAAATGAATACATTTAAATTTTTTTTATAATCGAAATTTTTTTCAAAATTAATTAATTTTTTTAAGGATCCCAGCAAAAGCTTGGTAATGATTGTAGTTACGGATGTAGTTACTTTGTAATTACAACAACATACTTTCTGCATTACATAGTAGTTGTTTAGTAACAACTTATTTATAACATGAGTGTTATTAATGTAGAATTTGAAGTATTTTAATGAACACTTCAGTTACTTTTGATTTTTGTAGCTTTTCCTCAGCAACTCTCCTCTTCATTTAAAAAACACAGTTCACACTCAATTCATTATAATATTTATTTATACACTAATTTACTATTTACAATATTTACACATTTTAAAACTCAAAAATAACATTAGCAAAATAACAAAATAATTTTATTAGTAGTTAAACGTTCGCCTCAATTACTCTAAGACACTTGATGATCTCTGTCCATAACGTCGGTCTTTTATATCCCTGTCCCTATTCCGTCATATTCCGTTTGTCCTAAACCCAACCCACTACAAGTCAATCCCTAACATGTCAACCTAGAAGATATTCTCCTACCTTTCCCCTCATTTCCTACATTAATTATTTATGATCAGATTTTTGAAAATATTAATTTTTATTGATTTTGTTAATTAATAAGTTACCAATTTATATATTTAAAGAAGGGATAAATATATGAAAGGATAAATTTGCGTATAAATTAATATTTTATCTAAAATAGTTTATTTTTATTACATTTTTAACTATTGGTAAGTTTAAAAAAAAATATATATATAAAATCTTTTTACAAAAAAAAAAAAAAAAAAACAGTTTTATATATCTTAACATTTCATTACTTATTTGTAACCTAAAATGTAACTAGTTCCTATTTTTATAACTAACCATGACTTCAGTAATGCTTTAAAATCGATGCGTTATTGAACAGCTTGGAAGTAATTAGTTATTGTAATGACATCTAAGTAATGTATAGGGTAAGTAGTTGCCTCTAATGTCATCACCGTGTTAAAATAATGAGTTATTCAGTTATTGTGTAAGTAGTGAAGAGCCATTATATTAGCTTCTTAACTCATTACATGACAACCAAAGTTTTGCTGGTTTATTTTATTTATTTATTTTAATTCGTTAACGAATTTTCCATTTCTCGTCATTTTTGACGACTTGAAGTTCAGAAATTTTCAAGGGGGCTATTTTGGATATTTTAACATGCAACACATGCCTCTAAGTTTCCTAAGGTCTTTTATAAGGACATTTATTATTAATAAATTCTAAATTCTTCTTTAATTTTTACCCTTACCCAACCCTGCTTCTATTTTTTTCCTGCCTTTCACCCAAAAAATCTGCTTTAAATAAAAGTTTTTGTTTCCTATTTTATTTTATTTTTTTTCTAGATTATTTACACAACACAACTTTAGTGCTTTTTAACAGAAGATTATTTCAGGTATTTTTTCGTTAGTTAAATATTTTTCTTTTTGTTGTCATTCTTGTTTAAATTAATATTTATATTATTCAAGTAAAAAACTTTTTCTACCTTCTTCAGATTATGAACAACATATCCTCTTATAAATATTTATTTTTAACAAATAAAAAAAATTTCATCTGTTTTTTTTAACCGCTCTTGATGCTAAACAAATGATAATTATTTTTAAGCTGGCAGGGATTTGTCATATTTGAAATTTTTTAAAATCACCCTTAGAACAAAAAGAAGATATACAACAATAGAGAGATTGCGGTTAAAAATTTAATTTGAAATTTATAATCAGCTGAGGTTTTTTTGTTTAATTTTTATTAAATCCTTTTTTTTTTTTTTTCTTTTAAGTTAAAAATTTCATCCGAATTTTGTGGTTTTTTTGCTAAAAAAAAAACACAAGTCAGTTATCAATTTAACGTATGACTTTTTAAACAACATTTAACCACAATAACAAAGGGCAAATGTTTTGGGTGTGAGAGTTAATAAGTTAAATATTGATATTGAATTGGTTAACCACAGAATAATTAAAGCCAAATATTTGTTATTTTACTTATTTTATATATGTGATGCTGAAAGGTGTGAGAATTTGTTGTGGGGTAGGAATAAAGGTACATAAATAAACCAATATACGTAATCAAGTATATATTAAGTATCTTAAAATACACATACTGGTATCTGTGTATAAGTGTGTATGTGACTCTTAATCTAATTTACAACCACGAAATTAAGACAAAAGATATTTGAAAGCAAATTAGTTATATAAAGTGAAACTCAGACTCCTCATATTGTTAAAGTCCACAAAAATACACTGGGACAAATTTAAGGAGTTTGTGAATGTAATTGGATGTTTAAATGTGCTATTAAGATATTTAGATGCAATTTTATTAAATAAATTGAATAAGAAATATATAGTTTTAAACTTATTTTAATTGTTATGAAATATGTAACATTATTTTTTCTTAGTGTAGTAACAAAACTTGAAATGATTTGACAATTTTATCATTCTATCTATTCAAAACCCCATTGAAATACTCATTAGTGAGCCAACAATGGGAAACCTTACTTGTGGCGGCTTTTACAAAATCCTATTAAAAGCATAAAGTTTTTGAGACAATGCACAAATTCATTAGAAAATGATTAATAGTAATAGAATTTATTAGTAAATGTAGAAAATTACTATTAAATTATACAAATGAAAAACACATTTGTGTGTTCTTAACAGAAATTTACTTACTATGATTCTTGTTTAATTAAACTTATATAAATTTAAATACAATTTTGGTTAAAACAATTAACAACATTTAAATAAATTTCTGAATACTAATCTAATAAATTTATAATAAACAAGTTTGTAAGCGTAAATTGCCTTGTTGTCTCTGTTTGGCGGTTCCAAAACACAGTTTGTGGACTATAATTAGACAACAGCAGAATGGAATACGTAGTTTCTGAGCCGCTACACACTTTATCACCATTTCGGTTTCGTTGAAACCTAAATATGGCGCCCGCCTTGCACTGTGTGCAATTTTGAGGGACTCAGTTAGCAGCGCCAGGCGTTTGTGACAAGTAAAAAAGAAGTTGAACCTAACGTCGTAAACGCTGTTAAAGATGTGGTTACATAGTGTCGTAAGCCGATATCAAACGTTTTGAATTAGAGTCTTAACATATCTAACAAAAAGTTTGCTATCTCAATGCAGTCCGAAGAAAAAAGTCTTTGAAGTTAGATTTTTAACCTTTTTTGGATGCTTATAGATCATCCGCGGGTACACCTATCAAAATTTTATGAAGCTAAGTGGGAGCACTATACCATAGATTTAAAAACAGAAATGAAAAAAATTAATAAAATTCGTGATTATAAGCAAAATATCTTAGACACCAAAAGCAGTTTCTTAAAAAAAAAACGAGAGAAAAAGATATAGTCGGTCAAGCCCGACCATATGATACCCTACACCATTATAATTCGGGGAGGGGTCTTTTATTAGACTTGGAGTCAAATGTGGACCGATACTCATAAGTGTAAAATAAAACATACGAATACAGAATATTACGTTGGTGCTGACATTTATGTGAATTTATTCAATTTTGGGTGATTCCCAAAAGAGGGCCTTATATGGGAGCTATGGTAAATTATGGACCGATCTTTATAAAATTTGGCACTATTATTTATGTTCATATAAAACTTATTTGTGTTGAATACTAACTTGATACTAACATTTTAATGGGATTTATGCCCGTTAAAGTGATTTTCTGAAAGGGGTTTATATGGGAGCTATGGTTTATTATGGACCGATCTTTTTAAAAATCGGCACACTTATGTGAAACTTACATGCGCCAAATTTCATTAAAATATTCCTATATTTAAGGGATTTATGATCGTTAAGCCCTTTTCCGGGAGGACATTTGTATGGGAGCTAGGTGAAATAATGGACCGATCATAACCAATTTCAATAGGCTTCGTCCCTGAACTATAAGAAGCCTGTGCACCAAATTTCATTAATTTTGGTTCAAAATTGCGACCTGTTGTTTGATTACAAGGTTTACATGGACGGACAGACGGACAGACGGACAGACGGACGGACGGACGGACGGACGGACGGACGGACGGACGGACATCGTTAAATCGACTCAGAAAGTGATTCTAAGCCGATTGGTATAAATTAAGGTGGGTCTTAGACCAATATTTTTGGGTGTTACAAACATCAGCACAAACGCATAATACCCTCCCCACCTATGGTGGTGTAGGGTATAATGATAATTAAATAAAAAGTGCAATAAACATCGTCTTTAAAGGTTTTAATAATTTTTTGTTGTTGTTATGCAATTTAATATAATTTTAATTGGTTCAAACAATTTTTTTGCACAATTTTTTTTATACCCTACACCACCATAGGTGGGGAAGGTATTATGCGTTTGTGCTGATATTTGTAACACCCAAAAATATTGGTCTAAGACCCACCTTAATTTATACCAATCGGCTTAGAATCACTTTTTGAGTCGATTTAACGATGTCCGTCCGTCCGTCCATGTAAACCTTGTAATCAAACTACAGGTCGCAATTTTGAACCAAAATTAATGAAATTTGGTGCACAGGCTTCTTATAGTTCAGGGACAAAGCCTATTGAAATTGGTTATGATCGGTCCATTATTTCACCTAGCTCCCATACAAATGTCCTCCCGGAAAAGGGCTTAACGATCATAAATTCCTTAAATATAGCAATATTTTAATGAAATTTGGCACATATAAGTTTCATATAAGTCTAAATAAGTGTGCCGATTTTTAAAAAGATCGGTCCATAATTAACCATAGCTCCCATATAAACCCCTTTCCGAAAATCACTTTAACGGCCATAAATCCCATTAAAATGTTAGTATCAAGCTAATATTCGACACAAATAAGTTTTATATGGACATAAATGATAGTGCCAAATTATACAAAAGATCGGTCTATAATTTACCATAGCTCCCATATAAGGCCCTCTTTCGGGCATCACCCAAAAGTGAATAAATTCATATAAATGTCAGCCTCAACGTAAAATTCTGTATTCTTATGTTTTATTTTACACTTATGAGTATAGGTCCACATTTGACTCCAAGTCTAATAAAAGACCCCTCCCCGAATTATAATGCACACAATGGTGTAGGGTATCATATGGTCGGGCTTGACCGACTATAGCTTTTGCTCTCGTTTTTTTTTGCAATTTTTTTCGCATGCATTTTTTTTTTTTTTTAAATTTAATTTATAATTTTAATTTTTAACACATTTTCTTCCTTTTAGTAAACATTCCCGTTATTTGAAATTTCTAACGATTACAAATGGTCCAGCCAACCACAAATTTTCGCTTTTTCTTATCTCCTGGTTGGTATGATATCATAAATTTAACATATTTTTCCAAAAATTTTATGTTTTACTTCTTTAATTTTCAATAAACAAAACGGGCTATATGAACATTTTATAACAAACATTAGAAATAATTAAGACAAAATGGGCTATCTACCATAACTTCGCGTATAAAGGAGTTAAAAGATTTATTTTTCACTGTGAGGTTTTGTAGACGTAATATTAATAACACGTAGAAGAACGGATTGCAAAATGTTGAAAAATTAGGGAAATAAACAGTTTTTATGTTCTCCTGAAAAATGGTGCTTTGCATTAGGCCCGTTTTGAATATAGACCCTCGATATGTATATTTGTTTGTTGAAATATATATTCCATATATATGTATGTTAGTATATGCATAGTGAGTTTTTCATATGCATTTCAATAAATGTAAAACATACATCGACACTTGCATAAAAACATATTCATTCCTTGTAGTGAAATTATGTTTTAGTTTTTTTATTTTTCTAACATTGAAATAAAAATAATCTTTGGCAGTCAAATAACGACAAATATATGCTTACAGACATTTTTACAAATAAAAATATATTTAAATGGAAAGTTGGAAAATTCATAGAAAAGTGTTTGTATATTCTCCCCTCTCTTTTTATATACTTTCACGGTCTATACAAATGTTACCATTTATTATTGCCAGTAATAAAGTGGTCACATTTGGTTTAAACTTGTCTCTTTATGTACTATGTAAATTGTTATGTACTATAATATATTTATATGTTTGTGTATATACAACATAAGTTACACCATTTCCTGCAATAATTGTTTTCAGACAATGGGATTTTATGATGATTTTATTAAGAAAACTTTAACAATCTTTTTTAAGTTAAGGGTATCCAATTGCTTCTAAGTTATTATAATAACATAGAGTTACAAAATGAAACATAATTTCTGCGACACGGGGTTTCTCAGTCAATTCGGATACACGAAATTGATAAGTACTAAACCGCTAATCCCATTTTTTTTTTGAATTGACTCTTGTTCTCGCGTGTTGAATAAAATATAAAAAATTCTAATTAAAATTGTCTTCAAGTCGTTCTTAGATTACTTTTTAATACGTTCAACAATTATGGAGATATTAAGCCCATTTTTGGAAAAAAATTCAAATTTTATAAAAAAAAAAAAAAAAAATAAAAATATTTTTAAAAAATTCATAAAAATTCTAAAATGTAAAAAGTTCAAATTTTTATTCCTCATTCAAAAAGAAAAATTTATTGCAAATAAAACATGACATATTTCATTAAAATCAATGCATAAATTTTGATTTTACTCGCATATTAGTAAAAATACTCATTAACAAGTTACATGAAAAGTTTTAAAAATTACAAACTATTTTTTTTAATTAACGAAAAATCGTTTCTAAAATTAATTTGGATTTAGAAAATGATTTACTAGTGAGACATTGATTAACTTCTCCTTTTGCCAAAACTCTATCTTCGTAGGTCCGATAGGAAAAAGGAACATAAACTTGATTGTAATTTGAATTTTATTTTTCTTTTTCAAACTTCTCAACAATAATAAATCAACGCAAAAACAAACTTTTAAGTCTAAAAAAATTGTTTCATCTGAAAGTACTCTTAGATTGATAACATAAATAAAAAAATATTTTTTGTTAAGGACATATTTCTTTTTTTTGGGAAATTTAGTCACTGTCGTTTGAATGAAGAAAAAAATTGTAATAGTTATATTCTATTTTCTTTTGAATATGGTGTAAATAGAACGTATAAATGTCATATTGTAAGTTAAACAATATATTGAAACCATGAAAAGTAAACCACAATATAATTTTATATTCTACTAAATGTATATTGTAAACTCATACACTACGATATAATTCTATAAGATTTTAAATATCTCATGTTTATTTATAAAATTTTATGTTTCTAAGGATGAAAATTGCAGAACATTCAAGAAGTACTATTAGAAGAACGAAAAAAGATACGAAAAAGTCCCTTCTTATGGATTTTCATTCATTTAGGACCACATATCTTGAATTTCATGTTTCTAGATTCAGAATTATAGAAAATTCAAAAAGTACCATTTGAAGAACAAAAAAGTACCATAAAATCCCCTCTAATGAATTCTCATTCATTTAGGACCACATATTCTTAATTTCATGTTTCTAAGTTCATAATTATAGAAAATTCAAAAAGTACCATTAGAAGAACAATAAAGTACCATAAAGTCCCCTCTAATGAATTCTCATTCATTTAGGACCACATATCCTTAATTTCATGTTTCTAAGTTCATAAGTATAGAAAATTCAAAAAGTACTATTAGAAGAACAAAAAAGTACCACAAAAACCTTTCTTATGGGTTCTTATTCATTTAAGAGCACATATCTTTAATTTCATGTTTCTGGGTTAAATATTATAGAAAATTCAAAAAGTACCATTAAAAAAACAAAAAAGTACCATAAAGTCCCTTCTCATGGATTCCCATTTATTTAGGACTACATATCCTTATTTCATGTTTCTAGTTTAAATATTATAGAAAATTCAAAAAGTACCATTGGAAGAACAAAAAAGTACCACAAAGACCCCTCTTGTGAATTCTTTCTCACATAGGACCATGCATATTTAATTTCATGTTTCTACTTACGAATACGATATAAATTTTATCTGTATGTTGATTGGTTTCAAAGATACATATGGTGCCAAAAAAGTACCAAAATACAGTTTTCACCCGTTTTCTCCCTAAAACGGCCGATTTTCAAAAAGGTACCAGACACCTGTCCAATTATTTTTTAAATTAATAACGATAACTATTCAACTTTTTTTGTGTCTTTATTAGTTTGGGATATATAAAGTTACCGATTTTACCCTTTTTTACCCCCTAAACATTCGAATTTCCAAAAATCCCGTCTTAGTGGATCTGTATGGTGGGAGACCTACCCACGTTCCAAATTTCGTCTCTCTAGCTTCAGCCGTTTGGGCTGTGGGATGATGAATCAGTCAGTCAGTCAGTCAGTCACGTTACTCTTTTATATATATAGATAGAAAAATTTTAAATGACTTTTTCGGTTTTTATACTCACCATCAAAAAGATGGGGGGTATATTGATTTTGTCATTCCGTGTGTAACATGTCGAAGGAATCATCTAAGACCCCACAAAGTATATATTTTCTGGGTCCTGGTAAAATTTTGAGTCGATCTAGCTATGTCCGTCTGTCTGTCTGTTGAAAGCAGGATAGGGCTCGAACGGAGCAACATAGGGGGACGAAATTTGGCACAAATATTTGTCTTATATAAAGTTTGTTTGGTATTGAAAATGGGCAAAATCGGTTAATAAACAAAATTTGTGCCAAATTTCGTCCCCCTACTATACGTACAACATTTCATTGTCGTACATGCTTTTGTTGAAGAAATATCAGCAGAAAAGTATAAAACGGACACCCTGTGTTTCTAGTTTTTAGCCCATAGCCTTTTTGTTTATTAACCGATTTTGCCCATTTTCAATCCCAAACAAACCTTATATAAGCAAACATTTGTGCCAAATTTCGTCCCCATACGTTTTCCCGTTCGAGCCCTATCCTGCTTTCAACAGACGGACAGACGGACGGACATAGCTAGATCGACTCAGAATCTAACTAGGACCCAGAAAATATATGATGATTCAATATACCCCCCATCTTTTTGATGGTGGGTATATAAAAACCTAAAACTGTTTAATTTCAATTAAAACGAGAGAAACTATAGTCGGTCAAGACTGACCATATGATATCCTACACCATTGTGTATGAGCTAAAAATTAGACCTGTGGCCAATTGTAGACCAATACTTTGACTTAATTTAAAATAAATTATGCAAATACAGAACAATGCATTGATACTATCATTTTTATTATTTTATGCCCCTTAGGGCGATTCCCGGAAGTGGTTTCATATGGGAGCTATGTTAAATTATGGACCTATTCTCATTGGCAATGTTGTTTTATATTTATATAAAACTTATTAGTGTCGAATATTAACTTGATATTATCATTCGTATGGGATTTCTGCACGTTAAATTGATTTTCGAAAGAGGGTATTTATATGGGAGCTATAGTTAATTATGGGCCGATCTGATGCAATTAAGTACAAAGATTGATACTTATACAAAACTCCTTTGTACCGAGTTTCATTGAAATATTGTTATATTTAAGGCATTTAGATCGTTAAACTCCTATTCCGGGAGAAAATTTGTATGGGGGCTAGATGAAATAATAGACCGATCAAAATTTTATCAAGATATCATTAAAATTGCGACCTGTACTTTATTCACAAGGCTTACATGGACAGCAGAATGGTATACTCTAAGGTGTGGGTCCGATAAAACTGGTCAACAAAAAAATCTTCCCCAATAGACGAATAGTTGGACTTGGTGTATTTTGATATGCTAAACACGAATCTGCTTTCAGTTTTTTTCCATCAGGTCTGGATTTTTTATGGGCATGTCTAATATTTCGCCCATAGTAAGGCCATTACTCTAACATATTTCCTCATAACTCAAGAACGGTGTGTACGATTGATCAAAGTGATACACCAAAAGATGCGGACTAAAAATACCTAACTTTTTTTTATGTGTTCAATAGTTTCGGAGTTATTTTGAAATAAGTGTCCGAAAAAAATAATTTTCATGACAAATTTTAGATTTTTTTGTTACTTAAATTTCTTTTAATAAATGAAGACATCTAAAATGTTACAGTTTATCATCTTTATGTTAAAGCTGGTAATGCTGCGAATAAGGCATTGATGCAGAAATCTAAATTTTATTCACAGTTAAGTAAAAATACCCATGTTACATACAATTGAGTAGAAATACAGTGGTGGCCAAAAATACATTTTTTTTTTTTTTTTCTTGAAACAAAAATAGGTGGACTAGCTGGATTTTGACGAGCTAAACAAGAATCTGCATTAACTTTTTTTTTCTATTGGGTACTGATTTTTTTTTATGTGCATGACTAATATCATCACCTTATTCAGCGGTCACACTATAAAATTCGAGAATGGTTTGTCAAACTTAGGCTATAATACAAGAACCCTTTGCACGATTTTGATAAATGATACATCAAAAGATGCATTCAGAGTATGGATCAAAATTTTCACCACTTTAAAAAAAAAAAAAAAAAAATTAAATTTTCGGTACTAATTACCGAATAACTACGGAAATATTAACTGGACAAAAAATTATATAAATTGAGCTCAAAGACGATTTGGGTCTCTATATATTAAAGTTCAATTTATCTTAATTGGACAAACTGTTCTCGAGTTATACAAGTGTGACTGCCTAAAGGTGGGGTCATAGTAGGCATGCCCATAAGAAAAAATTAATACGTGATAGAAAAAGTAAAAGCTGATTCTTGTTTAGCACGTTGAATTCCATCTATTTTTTTTTTTATTTAAGACGAAAAAAAAATTTTTTTTTGCCCACTAGTGTATTTCCTCTTAGCTATAGGTATACATGGGTGTCCAAACTTAACTGTGAATCCAATCAAGATTTGTGCATCAATTTTGGCTTTATTTACTCGTAGTTTCGCCAGCTTTGAGATAAAGGTGATAAACTTAAATATTTTTTTGATGTTTTCACGTTTAAAAAAAAGTTTTTGTAAAAAAAAAAATCTTTAATTTTGCACGAAAAAAATTGTTTTCCGACACTTTTTTCGAAATATCTCCTAAACTATGAACGAATAAAAATTTGATAGTAGAGCGATTTAAAGCTAATTTTATTTCGCATATCGTGGTATATCATTTATACAAGTAATAGTGAAATATACTCGAGAAATGGGCATATTTAGGGCACAATATTAGACACGCTCATAAAAAAAATCCCGACCTGATGGAAAAAAACTGAAGGCAGATTCGAGTTCAGCATGCGGAATTTCATCTAGTCTACATATTTTTTTTTGAAGGAGCTCGAAAAAATTTTTTTTGTCGACCAGTGTAATTTTTTCTATACATTACAAACGCATAATACCCCAACTACCTATGGTGGTGTAGGGAAAATAAAAATAAGGTGAAATTTTTTTTTAATATGTCATCTTTTAAACCACGCGATTTAAATATGAATAAAAGTAAAAATATATATGATATTTGGAGGGTTAAATAATAAAAGAAATGCTTAAAATGACTTTTTAAAAAAATTTTGAAATCTTTTTTAACACATAAAAAAGTAAAAATAGACTTCTATTACGAAATACTTTATATTAATTAAGTTTTGTTTGATTTTGCTCAAATCATCAAACAATATTAATAACTAGAATAATTGATTTTATTATTACATTTTTTTCTTAAATAGATATAATTGTTGGAAATTTTTTTGAAATTGATTTAAATTTATTTTATTTCTATGTTTTTATATACAAATTTTTCATATTTCTTTATATTTTATTAACAGCTGTTAATTTATTTAAAAAAAATGTAAACCAACTAGAAAATTCATTTTATTAATAAATAATATAACTAAATTCAAATATAAAGTTAATAATTTTATTAAAAAATAATTTTTTCAAATATTTATATTTATCGGCTTTGTTCAACTTTTCGGCTTTTCTCCATTAAGAAAGTCGACAATTTAACGACAATTTTCAAAACAAAAAGTCGATTTCGACTTTTTAATTAATTTAATATGACCAATTATATTTTTTCTCAGATTTTAAATGCATTTATTAAAATAATTTTATCAATTATTTTTCATTAATATTAATATCAATATATAAACAATCCAAAAAATGAATCCTTTAACGGTCAGATTAAAAATATATAAAATCAATTTACAAATTAATAATTATTGCAAAATTTTTAGAAGATTCGATATCTAAATATCTAGTTTATTATATCAACTAATTAACTAAATGATTAGTTAAAATATAAATTATTAAAAAAATTTTAACTAAAAGAATTTCCCAGTAGTACTCTTAACTGTAAGAGGGTTAAGAAAGGAAATACATGAAAATATTTTCGCGGGTTTCTAAAAAAACTATTCACGTATACATGTGATCATATATAAATAGAAAATGTCAAAGTTTGATACATGAGAGATCATCGATAAAAGAAAATCAATTATTGCCACCAAAATTATTATTTTATTTTCAACTGCCAGATATGCACCTTTGTGTGAATGGTCCCCCTTCTATAATTACTTATTTTTTTGAATTTAACGTTTTAGGAAATATTATAAATTATTTTAATTGTATTATTTGATAAACATATTGTACTCTTTTTTTGAATCTTTCCTAAAAACTGGAACATTTTATTTTAAATTGTTAAAATTTAAAAAAAATTGGCACATTTTAAAAATTTATACATTTTTCCAAAATTGTTTAAATTTAAAAATTTTATTTAAAGCATTTTTCCATATTCAAATTACTGTCAGTATGAAAATGCTTATACATTGATTTCATTTTTATTTAATAAAAAAATTGTTTTGTCGCATCTTCTGCTTCTTTTAAATTTATACAACATTGAATTGGAATTATATTGAATCAGTGATAAATTTAAAATTTTTAAAAGGGAATGTGAATGTGATTATTATGAAATTTATTTAATGGTTATTTAGATTTTTTATGGTTTTAAATTGTATTTTAAAATCTGTTTATGTATAACAAATGATAAGGTTAATAATAAAATGTAAAATATTAAAAAATTTTAAATGTTAAATTAAAATAAAATGAATTTTAAATGCAATTATTTAGATATGAATTTGTTGTAATAGGTGATACAAAAGTAGGAGATATTAGACAAGATTATTTTGACTTAAAAAACTAAAATTTGAAAAATTAAAAAAAAAAGAAACGAAAAATACATTCGCAAAAACCTGTCATATTATTGATTATTTAATTTTTTTTATTAGAAATTGTTTACAGGACTCCTTTTTAAGTCATAAACTATTGTTACCGTTGTTTATCAAATAAAACTCTTTAGATAATCAAGAAATTAATAAAATATTGTTAAATATTTATTGCCCGCTCGGTTTCCTCATGAACCCTGATTGTACTTTTACCGAGAGTAGTAAGGCGACTCTGGAACTACTGATGAGTACTCACTTTCCGGGCTGCAGGGACGATACAAACGAGGAATCTGTAATTGGAAACCTCCCAGCGTCACCAACCCACTTTAGTGAATTAGTAGCTTCTATTGTTGATGAGCAGTGTTGCCAGGACTTGAGAAAAAAAGAAGCTAAATTGGACTTAAAAAAAGGTCAGAAAAGGCTAAATGCCCCAAAAAATAAAGCCAGAAAAAAGCTAACATATTTTTTTTTTTGTTTAAAAAGTATTAATTTTTTTGTTCTTATTAGATTTTGGTATTTGTTAAATATATTTTAGTGAATTTGTAAATATAAAGTAATTAGTTTATATGGGTAATAAAGTTTGTCAAAAAATAATTGTAATATTTTTGTAGAATGAAGCGTCGCATTTCGATATTTTTGTAAGAATTAATATACAATTTAAGCATTTAATTGACGATTTTTTAATCGTCAATTTTTAAGGCTAAATAAAATAAATAAAAAAAAAATAGATGGAATTCAACGTGCTAAACAAGAATCAGCTTTTACTTTTTCTATCACGTATTAATTTTTTCTTATGGGCATGCCTACTATGACCCCACCTTTAGGCAGTCACACTTGTATAACTCGAGAACAGTTTGTCCAATTAAGATAAATTGAACTTTAATATATAGAGACCCAAATCGTCTTTGAGCTCAATTTATATAATTTTTTGTCCAGTTAATATTTCCGTAGTTATTCGGTAATTAGTACCGAAAATTTAATTTTTTTTTTTTTTTTTTAAAGTGGTGAAAATTTTGATCCATACTCTGAATGCATCTTTTGATGTATCATTTATCAAAATCGTGCAAAGGGTTCTTGTATTATAGCCTAAGTTTGACAAACCATTCTCGAATTTTATAGTGTGACCGCTGAATAAGGTGATGATATTAGTCATGCACATAAAAAAAAATCAGTACCCAATAGAAAAAAAAAGTTAATGCAGATTCTTGTTTAGCTCGTCAAAATCCAGCTAGTCCACCTATTTTTGTTTCAAGAAAAAAAAAAAAAAAATGTATTTTTGGCCACCACTGTATTTCTACTCAATTGTATGTAACATGGGTATTTTTACTTAACTGTGAATAAAATTTAGATTTCTGCATCAATGCCTTATTCGCAGCATTACCAGCTTTAACATAAAGATGATAAACTGTAACATTTTAGATGTCTTCATTTATTAAAAGAAATTTAAGTAACAAAAAAATCTAAAATTTGTCATGAAAATTATTTTTTTCGGACACTTATTTCAAAATAACTCCGAAACTATTGAACACATAAAAAAAAGTTAGGTATTTTTAGTCCGCATCTTTTGGTGTATCACTTTGATCAATCGTACACACCGTTCTTGAGTTATGAGGAAATATGTTAGAGTAATGGCCTTACTATGGGCGAAATATTAGACATGCCCATAAAAAATCCAGACCTGATGGAAAAAAACTGAAAGCAGATTCGTGTTTAGCATATCAAAATACACCAAGTCCAACTATTCGTCTATTGGGGAAGATTTTTTTGTTGACCAGTTTTATCGGACCCACACCTTAGAGTATACCATTCTGCTGTCCATGTAAGCCTTGTGAATAAAGTACAGGTCGCAATTTTAATGATATCTTGATAAAATTTTGATCGGTCTATTATTTCATCTAGCCCCCATACAAATTTTCTCCCGGAATAGGAGTTTAACGATCTAAATGCCTTAAATATAACAATATTTCAATGAAACTCGGTACAAAGGAGTTTTGTATAAGTATCAATCTTTGTACTTAATTGCATCAGATCGGCCCATAATTAACTATAGCTCCCATATAAATACCCTCTTTCGAAAATCAATTTAACGTGCAGAAATCCCATACGAATGATAATATCAAGTTAATATTCGACACTAATAAGTTTTATATAAATATAAAACAACATTGCCAATGAGAATAGGTCCATAATTTAACATAGCTCCCATATGAAACCACTTCCGGGAATCGCCCTAAGGGGCATAAAATAATAAAAATGATAGTATCAATGCATTGTTCTGTATTTGCATAATTTATTTTAAATTAAGTCAAAGTATTGGTCTACAATTGGCCACAGGTCTAATTTTTAGCTCATACACAATGGTGTAGGATATCATATGGTCAGTCTTGACCGACTATAGTTTCTCTCGTTTTAATTGAAATTAAACAGTTTTAGGTTTTTATATACCCACCATCAAAAAGATGGGGGGTATATTGAATCATCATATATTTTCTGGGTCCTAGTTAGATTCTGAGTCGATCTAGCTATGTCCGTCCGTCTGTCCGTCTGTTGAAAGCAGGATAGGGCTCGAACGGGAAAACGTATGGGGACGAAATTTGGCACAAATGTTTGCTTATATAAGGTTTGTTTGGGATTGAAAATGGGCAAAATCGGTTAATAAACAAAAAGGCTATGGGCTAAAAACTAGAAACACAGGGTGTCCGTTTTATACTTTTCTGCTGATATTTCTTCAACAAAAGCATGTACGACAATGAAATGTTGTACGTATAGTAGGGGGACGAAATTTGGCACAAATTTTGTTTATTAACCGATTTTGCCCATTTTCAATACCAAACAAACTTTATATAAGACAAATATTTGTGCCAAATTTCGTCCCCCTATGTTGCTCCGTTCGAGCCCTATCCTGCTTTCAACAGACAGACAGACGGACGGACATAGCTAGATCGACTCAAAATTTTACCAGGACCCAGAAAATATATACTTTGTGGGGTCTTAGATGATTCCTTCGACATGTTACACACGGAATGACAAAATCAATATACCCCCCATCTTTTTGATGGTGAGTATAAAAACCGAAAAAGTCATTTAAAATTTTTCTATCTATATATATAAAAGAGTAACGTGACTGACTGACTGACTGACTGACTGATTCATCATCCCACAGCCCAAACGGCTGAAGCTAGAGAGACGAAATTTGGAACGTGGGTAGGTCTCCCACCATACAGATCCACTAAGACGGGATTTTTGGAAATTCGAATGTTTAGGGGGTAAAAAAGGGTAAAATCGGTAACTTTATATATCCCAAACTAATAAAGACACAAAAAAAGTTGAATAGTTATCGTTATTAATTTAAAAAATAATTGGACAGGTGTCTGGTACCTTTTTGAAAATCGGCCGTTTTAGGGAGAAAACGGGTGAAAACTGTATTTTGGTACTTTTTTGGCACCATATGTATCTTTGAAACCAATCAACATACAGATAAAATTTATATCGTATTCGTAAGTAGAAACATGAAATTAAATATGCATGGTCCTATGTGAGAAAGAATTCACAAGAGGGGTCTTTGTGGTACTTTTTTGTTCTTCCAATGGTACTTTTTGAATTTTCTATAATATTTAAACTAGAAACATGAAATAAGGATATGTAGTCCTAAATAAATGGGAATCCATGAGAAGGGACTTTATGGTACTTTTTTGTTTTTTTAATGGTACTTTTTGAATTTTCTATAATATTTAACCCAGAAACATGAAATTAAAGATATGTGCTCTTAAATGAATAAGAACCCATAAGAAAGGTTTTTGTGGTACTTTTTTGTTCTTCTAATAGTACTTTTTGAATTTTCTATACTTATGAACTTAGAAACATGAAATTAAGGATATGTGGTCCTAAATGAATGAGAATTCATTAGAGGGGACTTTATGGTACTTTATTGTTCTTCTAATGGTACTTTTTGAATTTTCTATAATTATGAACTTAGAAACATGAAATTAAGAATATGTGGTCCTAAATGAATGAGAATTCATTAGAGGGGATTTTATGGTACTTTTTTGTTCTTCAAATGGTACTTTTTGAATTTTCTATAATTCTGAATCTAGAAACATGAAATTCAAGATATGTGGTCCTAAATGAATGAAAATCCATAAGAAGGGACTTTTTCGTATCTTTTTTCGTTCTTCTAATAGTACTTCTTGAATGTTCTGCAATTTTCATCCTTAGAAACATAAAATTTTATAAATAAACATGAGATATTTAAAATCTTATAGAATTATATCGTAGTGTATGAGTTTACAATATACATTTAGTAGAATATAAAATTATATTGTGGTTTACTTTTCATGGTTTCAATATATTGTTTAACTTACAATATGACATTTATACGTTCTATTTACACCATATTCAAAAGAAAATAGAATATAACTATTACAATTTTTTTCTTCATTCAAACGACAGTGACTAAATTTCCCAAAAAAAAGAAATATGTCCTTAACAAAAAATATTTTTTTATTTATGTTATCAATCTAAGAGTACTTTCAGATGAAACAATTTTTTTAGACTTAAAAGTTTGTTTTTGCGTTGATTTATTATTGTTGAGAAGTTTGAAAAAGAAAAATAAAATTCAAATTACAATCAAGTTTATGTTCCTTTTTCCTATCGGACCTACGAAGATAGAGTTTTGGCAAAAGGAGAAGTTAATCAATGTCTCACTAGTAAATCATTTTCTAAATCCAAATTAATTTTAGAAACGATTTTTCGTTAATTAAAAAAAATAGTTTGTAATTTTTAAAACTTTTCATGTAACTTGTTAATGAGTATTTTTACTAATATGCGAGTAAAATCAAAATTTATGCATTGATTTTAATGAAATATGTCATGTTTTATTTGCAATAAATTTTTCTTTTTGAATGAGGAATAAAAATTTGAACTTTTTACATTTTAGAATTTTTATGAATTTTTTAAAAATATTTTTATTTTTTTTTTTTTTTTTTATAAAATTTGAATTTTTTTCCAAAAATGGGCTTAATATCTCCATAATTGTTGAACGTATTAAAAAGTAATCTAAGAACGACTTGAAGACAATTTTAATTAGAATTTTTTATATTTTATTCAACACGCGAGAACAAGAGTCAATTCAAAAAAAAAATGGGATTAGCGGTTTAGTACTTATCAATTTCGTGTATCCGAATTGACTGAGAAACCCCGTGTCGCAGAAATTATGTTTCATTTTGTAACTCTATGTTATTATAATAACTTAGAAGCAATTGGATACCCTTAACTTAAAAAAGATTGTTAAAGTTTTCTTAATAAAATCATCATAAAATCCCATTGTCTGAAAACAATTATTGCAGGAAATGGTGTAACTTATGTTGTATATACACAAACATATAAATATATTATAGTACATAACAATTTACATAGTACATAAAGAGACAAGTTTAAACCAAATGTGACCACTTTATTACTGGCAATAATAAATGGTAACATTTGTATAGACCGTGAAAGTATATAAAAAGAGAGGGGAGAATATACAAACACTTTTCTATGAATTTTCCAACTTTCCATTTAAATATATTTTTATTTGTAAAAATGTCTGTAAGCATATATTTGTCGTTATTTGACTGCCAAAGATTATTTTTATTTCAATGTTAGAAAAATAAAAAAACTAAAACATAATTTCACTACAAGGAATGAATATGTTTTTATGCAAGTGTCGATGTATGTTTTACATTTATTGAAATGCATATGAAAAACTCACTATGCATATACTAACATACATATATATGGAATATATATTTCAACAAACAAATATACATATCGAGGGTCTATATTCAAAACGGGCCTAATGCAAAGCACCATTTTTCAGGAGAACATAAAAACTGTTTATTTCCCTAATTTTTCAACATTTTGCAATCCGTTCTTCTACGTGTTATTAATATTACGTCTACAAAACCTCACAGTGAAAAATAAATCTTTTAACTCCTTTATACGCGAAGTTATGGTAGATAGCCCATTTTGTCTTAATTATTTCTAATGTTTGTTATAAAATGTTCATATAGCCCGTTTTGTTTATTGAAAATTAAAGAAGTAAAACATAAAATTTTTGGAAAAATATGTTAAATTTATGATATCATACCAACCAGGAGATAAGAAAAAGCGAAAATTTGTGGTTGGCTGGACCATTTGTAATCGTTAGAAATTTCAAATAACGGGAATGTTTACTAAAAGGAAGAAAATGTGTTAAAAATTAAAATTATAAATTAAATTTAAAAAAAAAAAAAATGCATGCGAAAAAAATTGCAAAAAAAAACGAGAGCAAAAGCTATAGTCGGTCAAGCCCGACCATATGATACCCTACACCATTGTGTGCATTATAATTCGGGGAGGGGTCTTTTATTAGACTTGGAGTCAAATGTGGACCTATACTCATAAGTGTAAAATAAAACATAAGAATACAGAATTTTACGTTGAGGCTGACATTTATATGAATTTATTCACTTTTGGGTGATGCCCGAAAGAGGGCCTTATATGGGAGCTATGGTAAATTATAGACCGATCTTTTGTATAATTTGGCACTATCATTTATGTCCATATAAAACTTATTTGTGTCGAATATTAGCTTGATACTAACATTTTAATGGGATTTATGGCCGTTAAAGTGATTTTCGGAAAGGGGTTTATATGGGAGCTATGGTTAATTATGGACCGATCTTTTTAAAAATCGGCACACTTATTTAGACTTATATGAAACTTATATGTGCCAAATTTCATTAAAATATTGCTATATTTAAGGAATTTATGATCGTTAAGCCCTTTTCCGGGAGGACATTTGTATGGGAGCTAGGTGAAATAATGGACCGATCATAACCAATTTCAATAGGCTTTGTCCCTGAACTATAAGAAGCCTGTGCACCAAATTTCATTAATTTTGGTTCAAAATTGCGACCTGTAGTTTGATTACAAGGTTTACATGGACGGACGGACGGACATCGTTAAATCGACTCAAAAAGTGATTCTAAGCCGATTGGTATAAATTAAGGTGGGTCTTAGACCAATATTTTTGGGTGTTACAAATATCAGCACAAACGCATAATACCTTCCCCACCTATGGTGGTGTAGGGTATAAAAAAAATTGTGCAAAAAAATTGTTTGAACCAATTAAAATTATATTAAATTGCATAACAACAACAAAAAATTATTAAAACCTTTAAAGACGATGTTTATTGCACTTTTTATTTAATTATCATTATACCCTACACCACCATAGGTGGGGAGGGTATTATGCGTTTGTGCTGATGTTTGTAACACCCAAAAATATTGGTCTAAGACCCACCTTAATTTATACCAATCGGCTTAGAATCACTTTCTGAGTCGATTTAACGATGTCCGTCCGTCCGTCCGTCCGTCCGTCCGTCCGTCTGTCCGTCTGTCCGTCCATGTAAACCTTGTAATCAAACAACAGGTCGCAATTTTGAACCAAAATTAATGAAATTTGGTGCACAGGCTTCTTATAGTTCAGGGACGAAGCCTATTGAAATTGGTTATGATCGGTCCATTATTTCACCTAGCTCCCATACAAATGTCCTCCCGGAAAAGGGCTTAACGATCATAAATCCCTTAAATATAGGAATATTTTAATGAAATTTGGCGCATGTAAGTTTCACATAAGTGTGCCGATTTTTAAAAAGATCGGTCCATAATAAACCATAGCTCCCATATAAACCCCTTTCAGAAAATCACTTTAACGGGCATAAATCCCATTAAAATGTTAGTATCAAGTTAGTATTCAACACAAATAAGTTTTATATGAACATAAATAATAGTGCCAAATTTTATAAAGATCGGTCCATAATTTACCATAGCTCCCATATAAGGCCCTCTTTTGGGAATCACCCAAAATTGAATAAATTCACATAAATGTCAGCACCAACGTAATATTCTGTATTCGTATGTTTTATTTTACACTTATGAGTATCGGTCCACATTTGACTCCAAGTCTAATAAAAGACCCCTCCCCGAATTATAATGGTGTAGGGTATCATATGGTCGGGCTTGACCGACTATATCTTTTTCTCTCGTTTTTTTTTTAAGAAACTGCTTTTGGTGTCTAAGATATTTTGCTTATAATCACGAATTTTATTAATTTTTTTCATTTCTGTTTTTAAATCTATGGTATAGTGCTCCCACTTAGCTTCATAAAATTTTGATAGGTGTACCCGCGGATGATCTATAAGCATCCAAAAAAGGTTAAAAATCTAACTTCAAAGACTTTTTTCTTCGGACTGCATTGAGATAGCAAACTTTTTGTTAGATATGTTAAGACTCTAATTCAAAACGTTTAAAAAAGTTCAAATTGCAAAGAAAATTCTCCTTATTTATCAATTTTTATTTTTACATTTCTTTGAAAATCATATAGCCCGTTTTGCCTTAAAAAAATATACTGTTTGTATATAGCCCAAAAACAAAAAGTGAAAAATATAGTGTTTGTATTAACATTTGACTCCAAAATTAACACCATATATAAAAAACAGAAAACTAAAGAGTCTGACGCAAAAAAATTTTTTTCTAAATCTGCATGAGGCCCGATTTGAATATAAGCCCTCGATATGTAACTAAAACAAATGTATAAAACATACATTTATATCAGAACACCATGAAAGATTTCTTTCATTTCGTATTGGGCAATATGTTGTCTGGTTTGTAGTAATTTTAATATTGGTGTTTGAGAACATGCAATAAATGACAATGAATTGTAATTTATTAAAGAATCCACAAAGAACCACCAACTGTAACAAAAACTTAGTAGGAAAAAATATAGACAGACAACTTTTTTTGTTTGGCAAAAACTTTTAGAATATTTTAATTGCAACAATAATAAAATATATACAAAAGTTGTTAGTTATTTTTTTAGGGGTTGAGTTTTGTATACACAATTTCAAATGTTTGCTTTTCAATGCTGTAATTATTTTCATAGATTTTTTTAATGTTATATTTTAAATTATGTAGAAACGTTTTAAAGTTATAAGGGAAATTTAAAGAATGTAAACATTTCAAAAATGCAACAATTAATTAAGAATTTTAAACATAAAAAAATACATATTTAGTAAAGTAAAAAAAACAAAATTAAAAAAATAATAATAATATTAACTTAAAAAATGTATACATACAATTTTGAAATTTTGTAAATATGAAGCACCTTTTTCTATATTAATGATGTGGTACTTCTTTATTAGTACTATTTGAAAAATCTTAGAATTTATTAATATAATGCCAATAACGCTAAAATACTGTTAACGAAATAGGCCAAAATACAGAAAACACTAAAATACAGTTACCATTATTTCTCGGTTTAAGAAAATTTTTAATAAAATTAAAATAAAACTTGTAATAATGTTATGGATATCTGAGAACGTCCTTGTAACAATTGACTCCAAATATCTAAAATAGCACGAAATACCAATAACACTAAAATACCATTACCAAATTAACTGAAAATACCGTTACCGCTATATATATATACCATTACCGTTACCTTTTTGAATCGGTTGACAACCTTGGGAGTTATGCGTTTGTGCTGATGTTTATAACGCATAGATAAAAATATCGGACCAACACCTAAAAGTATACCATTCGACTCATAACCACTTCCTGAGTCGATTTAAAGATGTCCGTTCGTGTAACCGTCTGTCTGCCCATGTATCTTGTAATCAAACTACAGGTCGCAATTTCAAAGATAAGTCAGTGAAATTTAGCACATAACCTTTTACTAGGTCAAAGACGAATCCTATTTAAACTGTTTATGATGGGTCCATTATATCACCAAGCTCCCATACAAATACCGATATAAAGGTTTATAACTATAAATGCCTTAAATATTGCGATATTTTAATTAAATTCGGTGCAAGTTCTATTTAAATATAAATCTTTGTGCCAAATTTTATGAAGATCGGCCCATAATTGACTCCCATATAAAACCCTCTTCCGAAAATCACTTTAACGTTATTTGACACAAATATATTTTATATAGTGAATAGAAACTACAGTGCCAATTTTTATGAGAATTGGTCTACAACAGCGCGGATCCAGCACAAGCTTTTGGGGGAGGAAAATAGAACAATTTTCTTAACTATTTTCTTAAATTGTTTGATTTAGTGAGGATTTTTCATTAAACATTTTCATTTTGGGAAGGGAAATTCCCTTTTTTCCCTCCCCTTGGATACGCACCTGGTCTACAATTTACCATTGTAAGGCCCAAGTCTGGGAATCACCTTAAAGTACAGAACCCAATATAAATGTTAGTATCAACATAATATAATGCATAAGTATGTTTTATAAAAATATGCATTACATTTAATGCATGTATCGGTACACAATTGGCCACAGGTCCCATAAAAGACATTTCCCCAAATTTTGATGTACATACACAAAGGTGTAGAGTATCATATGGTCGGGATTGACCGACTTTCTCGTTAAAATTAATTTTGTATATATATTTTTTAAATTAGTTTTTAGTATTTTTTTTTAATTTGTATCTTTTAATTTTCTTATAATCTGTACATTTTTGAAAATAATGGTACTTTTATTAAACATATATATCGTCCGTTATATATATGTTTTTATATCTTCCGATTTTGCTAATATTTGGCATGCGCATACCCTATGGAGGTTTAAATACTTCCATTTTTATTTTTTTAAATTTTAAAAAATTCTCGAATTTATTCACGTTTTTGATTTTCCGAAAAGTCAAAAAAAATCGCAAAAGTGTGTAACTTTAAACATAAATATCTCTAAAAGTTGTTAACGGATTTAAACGATTTAAATTGCATATATAAGAATAATATGTCCACTATAAATGTAGCAATTTAAAAATATAATTATCATTTAAAAATACATTCATGGAAATGCATTTTTGAAAAATTTCTACCCTTTAAATTTTTTTCTCCCTCTAATATAAAAAAATATATGTGTTATGTTTGCTAAAAATTGCAATATAAATTGTTCTGGGACAAAATGGTCCACTATTTTAAACAATGTTTAAAAATATTTCTTAACATTTTTTCATACAAAAAAAAAAATATTTTTTTTTTAATTTTTGTTTTTTTTTTATTTTTTGTGAGTTTATTTAAAAATTAATTTGAATTATAATATTTCATAATTTGTTATTTGCAGTATAATACCTATTTGTCCCGGATTAAGTGCTGACGTATTATGTTGTAAACATATTTATCTTCAATATTAAGCAAAAATATTTAAAATCAAAAGGGTAGAAATTTCTTAAAAATGCATCCGAAAATTGCATTTTGTTTATTTGATTTATACAATATAATTTACAATACTTATTGAAATATACCTTATAATGGTTTTTAAATCAATAAAATTCGATGTATAGTTAAGGAGTTATAAACATTTAAAGTTATATATTACTGAAAGAGTATGACCAAAAAAAATTAAAAATCAAAATTTTATAAAAAAATCAAATTTTTGTATAAAAAAATTTATAGATATTTTAAAAAAAAAAAGTATTAAAAATAGTATGTTTTATTGTATTTTGTAGTAAAGATATTACTTTTTAACATATTAAGAGAAAATTAAAATCAAAAATGCATCCCAAAATTGCATTTGCATTATGAATGGATTTTTAATTTATAATATTGTTTTTAAATTGCTACATTAAAAGAGGATATATTCAGTTTAAATCATTAAAATCCGTTAACAACTTTTAGAAATATTAATGTGTAAAATTACACAATTTGAATTTTTTTTTTTTTTCGACTTTTTAAAAAATCAAAATCGTTAATAAATTCGCGAATTTTTTAAAATTCAAAAAATAAAAATGGAGATATTTAATAGGTTCCATAGATAATAAGCGTACCAAATATGAACAAAATCGGATGACCTTCCGTAAAAAAATTTGCATTTTTTATAAATCTCTCATGGAGTTGACGATATATCATTTTTTTTTTATTTTGTACTATATTCAATAAAACTAAAATTCGGTTTTTAAATCAGTTTTTTTGCAAATTATTTGTTACCTACAATATAGGTCCTACATTTTTGAAAATTAGTACTTTTTTTGTGTTTTAATCACAAAATTAATCAAATTCCAGCATTTAATAATACTTCAATTTAACAATTAGTTCTTTTATAACCAACAAAAAAGAGTTCAATAAAAAAACATAGCTCAAACAATGCGTTATTAAACACACATTCATTATTAATGTAATTGTTAGCATTTAATTTCTCTTTATTACTTACTCACACATACACTAAATAAATAAAATAAAAACAATTTAAGTTTTTTCCACCATTACAAGCAACACTTCATTAGGTAAATGCCAAACAAAACTCTATACAAAATTTAATACAATTAAACATTAAATAAAATTAAATTGAATTGTAATAATGATTTTATTGTATTCCCAGCTTTATACAACTACTAAACTAAATAAATAGTGTGTCCTGATAACGTTCCATACCGGTGATAAGTAATAATTTAATTGTATTCACAGTAAATTGTTATTACTGCTTTATGGAACACACATACATACATATATTCATATACATATATAAATAAGTATATGTGTGTAAATAGTATATAATGTAATTGTTTTATCTATTTGTAAATGCATCATTAAACATACCGTTTTGTAATATTTGAGTGTGCAAGTGTTTGTATTTAAACTGTTACAATATTTATACAACATTCATTGTCTCTGGGAGACCATGTATATGTGTATGTTTTCATTTATCAATTGTTTTATTTTATTGCAACCATGTTGCATAAACTCTTATGTATGTATGTAAAGTACTCGTGAGAATATTTTCAACATGAATTCATTTTCATTACATTGAAACAATTATTTTAGTTGATTCGTTGTTGTAGTAAAATTTCTAGTTATGGGTATGTGTAACAATTGCATTATCCTTGTAATTTGAAATTGTATTTGTTTAAGATATGAATATGTATGTATGTGCCGTTTAATTAATTTTTGGTTATATGAAAAAACGAGAGAAGAAGATATAGTCGGTCCAGCCCGACTATATGATACCCTACACCATTTCTATCCTCATAAGTTTGTTTTTACTTATATACAACTTACTTGTGTTAAATATTAACATAATACTAACATTTGTATGGGATTATGCACGTTAGTGATTTTCAGAAGAGAAGTTTATATGGGAGCTTTGGTCAGTTATGAACTGATCTTCGTGGATTTTTGTTTATATAAAACTTATTGGTGCTAAATTTCATTAAAATATACCTATTTTTAAGGCATCTATTAGTGTTAAAACTCTATTCCGGGAGGACATTTGTATGGGGGCTAGGTGAAATAATGGGCCGACCATAACCAAATTCAATAGGCTTCGTCCTTGTGTTGAAAAAAGCATTCATCAAATTATCTTCAAAATTGCGACCTGTACTTTGCGCACAAGCTTTACATGGACAGCCAGCCGACCTAACGGACGGACGGACATTGTTAAATCGACTCAGAAAGTGAAGTGGGGGTCCGAAGATTTTTTTCTCTGCGTTACAACTTCTGTAGGGTGGTGTAGGGTATAATGAGGAGACCAAAAGGAAGTGGATTTTATTCATGAAATTTGAATATTATTTTATCAAATTTTTAAATAACGAATAAGGTCACCTTAGGTTTTGTAGGAATATGCAAAATAATTTTCGTTTGAAAATTTTACATTCAGTTCTTACTTTTTATATAGGAAAACATTTTTTAAATATAAATTTACACAGTCTTGTTTTATTATATTATTTACAAACAATTTAATTTTGCAATTTTGGAGTTATTTATCATATACATTGTATGGTTTGGGTAAATTAAAGTTATTTATTTGTTAAAGTACTGTTTGGAATTTATCTCAAAAAGAAATTTTAATCATCTCTGGTTTAAAAAAAAAAATAAAATTCAGCGAAGTTGAAAAGAATTCATTACATATTAAATTAAAGTTTTATTGTTTAACTATTTATTTAAAATTATAAATAATTTAAAATAATTTAGTTTTAAAGAATTTTAAGCTTTTTTTTTTGGACGGGTACCCGATTGCTTCTCAACTTTAAATAATTTGGCTTAGTTTCTAATTGTTATTCTGATACTAAATTCTTTCTATGATTTCCTAATAATTAAAAAAAGTTACCACCTTTTAGGGAAAACAACCACTTGTCAAACCTACCATAATATACATTATATTGTTTAAAATTGTAAAGAATATTAAAAAAATTTTGTTTAAACTAAATTTTAACGGGTACCCGCTTGTTTTTCAATGAATTTAAGAATATTTGCTAAATATTTTACAGAATTTTTCTCAATATCTATTTGTTTTAAATATACTGTAACTTTTGTATATTATATTCTAATAATTAAAGAAGAGTAACCACTTTTGCGAAAAAGTAACCACTAGACAAACTTTTGTAAATATACATAATATTATTAAAAATTGTTATGAATATTAAAATAATTTAGTTTTAAAGAATTTTAAGCAATTTTTTTATGGGTACCCATTATGTTTTCTGAGCAAATTTGTTAAAATTTTTAGAGAATTTTTCTTGGTTTTTGATTGTTATTTCAACTCTATAATTTTTTCTACGATTTTCTAACAATAAAGGAAAAGTAACCGCTTTTTAGGGAAAGTATTCACAAGTCAAACCTCTCAAAATATACATTATATTGTTTAAAATTGTAAAGAATATTAAAAAAAAAAAAAAATTGTTTTAACAAAATTTAAGCAAATTTTTAACGGGTACCCGCTTGTTTCTCAATGATTATTCGTATATTTGTTAAATTGTTTAAAGAATTTTTCTCGGTATCTAACTGTTATAACTATTCTGTATTTTTTTATATGATATTTTAATAATTAAAGAAAAGTAACCACTTTTGAGGAAAAGTAACCACTAGACAAACTTTTCTAAATATACATAATATTATTAAAAATTGTTATGAATACTAAAATAATTTAGTTTTAAAGAATTTTTAGAAATTTTTTATGGGTACCCATTATGTTTTGTTAACATTTTTAGAGAATTATTCTTAGTTTTTGGTTATTATTTCAATTCTGTAATTTTTTTTATGATTTTCCAACAATTAAAAAAAATAACCACTGTTTGGGAAAAATAACCACTAGCCAAACATTTCTAAATATAAATATACATAATAAAATTGTAAAGAATATCAAAATAACCCGGGAAAAATTGTATCAGTTCTGCAACTAGTTCCAGAACACATGAAAATAGCCTGTACTTGTTCTACTTTGGCGTTACGACCAATGATTTTTGTATGAAGTTGTCACCTCCAGAACTAGTTCTGTGGAAGTGTTAGCTAGCCAGTACCCATTCTGTGGAACGGTTCTAGAACTAGTTCTTTAATTAGTGATTTTTGTTTCAGAATCTGTTTTTTTATTTAATTTTTAAAATACTCATTTTTTAATTTTTGAAATTTTGTATAAAAGTTTTTTAAACAATTCTAGGAAGTCATTAGAGAACCAGTAATTTGTTCTCGGAAGTGATGTAGAAGTCATACAGAATTAGTTCTTAAGCACTAGTTCTCTAAAACATTCCTTAGAACGAATTCTGAATCAGAATAAGGTTCTTCTCCATTAGTGTCAGAATTGGTTGTGATACCACTAGTTCTGAGGATGTTATTAAAGAATCTGAAGTGGTTCTGATTACATCAGTCCTAGAACTAATGATTTTGGAACATGTTCTAAAATTTTCCTGGGAATTAACATTTTAACAAATTTTTAACAGGTTCCCGTTTGATTTTCAATGAGTTTTTGAATAATTTTTAACTATTCTAGAGATTTTTAGTTTCTAATTGTTATGGCAATTCCCTAATTTTTTCTATGATTTTCTAACAATTGAAGTAAAGTAACCACTTTATAGTAAAAGTAACCACTAACCAAATCTTTCGAAAATTTGTTTATATTTGTTAAAAATATAAAAATACTTTCGATTCAATGAAAATAAAGCAAATTTTCAAGTTTTTTCTACGAATTTTTAGGTATTTTAATTTTTGTCATCAAAAAGTAACCATTTATTATTTTTTTAAATTACATTTTTTTCCTTATTGCAAAATATCATTCAAAACTTAAATCCAAAAGCCCTTAACTTTGAAAACATTTCAATTTTAAATTCACTTGTTATTTTTATCTCAATTTTAACTGATTATTTTTTTATCCTTATTGTAAGCTGATATAAATGTAGATACATGTGTACAAAACTACACCATCAACATTATCATTATTTGAGCATATAATTATCATCATAATGATGTAAAATCAAAAGTGAATTAATGTTTACTACATTTTAATTAAAGTGAATGATTTTAATTGTGCTGTTATTACAATTGAATTTAAATAAGTAAATAAAACAAAATAAAACAGCATCAAATCAACATCAGCAACGAAATCCATTTCAAAATACATAAAAAAAGGAAAACATTTGCAAAATAAATACAACATTTACACTAAGACCTTAATTTGCCCATAGTGATATTAAATAAAAAATAGAAAATATCTACAAATAAAATACTCGTATATAAAGGCTTTGCAAAACCAATAGTAATATAAAGAAATATTTTAATGTTGTAATTTGAAAAACAAAAGTTTCAATTAACATTATTCGTAATTACAATCATACAATGAAAAACATCATTAAAAAAACAATAGTATTATTGTTAAAATGAGTACTTCTTCTGTTAAAAATACAATTCAAATTGTTTATCTTTTTTTAAAATGGCACGAGAAATTTCTTTGGAAACATTTATTCCTCCCACTCCTTTACTACTTTAGTCTTAAATTTTTCTGCCAGACTTTTTAATAAACTGACAACAATGCTGTTAAAACAATTCTGTTTTGTAATTTTAATTAAGATTTGAATAAAGAATTATATAAAAGAAGAATTGGAGAATGATAGAAGGAAGAATTAAACAAAGTTTTATTTAAATAAATTATTTTGAAGTTTTTGATAATAAAATAATACTAATTGTATTGTAAGAATCATTAAATATGATGGTATTATGTTTTAATGCACAATGGGATAATTTAAAATTGTTTATATGAAAAATAAAAATTATAAGAGAATATTTATCAAAAAATTTTCACACAGATAATTTATTCATATTAAAAGAAAAATGTATCAAAAATATTCCAAAGAAAATATATCGAAAATTTTCTAAAGAAAACATATCGATAATTATCGAAAATTTTCTAAAGAAAATACATCGAAAATTTTCTAAAGAAAATGTATCGAAAATGTATCGAAAATTTTCAAAAGAAAATTTTCTAAGGAAAATGTTGCGATAATTACCGAAAATTTTCTAAAGAAAATGCAACGATAATTACCGAAAATTTTCTAAAGAAAATGCAACGATAATTACCGAAAATTTTCTAAAGAAAATGTAACGATAATTATCGAAAATTTTCTAAAGATAAAGTAGCGATAATTATCGAAAAATGTCTTTAGAAAATGTAGCGATAATTATCGAAAATTTTGTAAATTAAATGTAGCGATAATCATCGAAAATTTTCTAAAGAAAATGTAGCGATAATTATCGAAAATTTTCTAAAGAAAATATATCGATAATTATGGAAAATTTTCTAAAGAAAATATATCGATAATTATGGAAAATTTTGTAAAGAAAATATATTGATAATTATGGAAAATTTTCTAAAGAAAATGTAACGATAATTATGGAAAATTTTCTAAAGAAAATATATCGATAATTATGGAAAATTTTCTAAAGAAAATATATCGATAATTATGGAAAATTTTCTAAAGAAAATATATCGATAATTATGGAAAATTTTCTAAAGAAAATATATCGATAATTATGGAAAATTTTCTAAAGAAAATATATCAATAATTATCGAAAATTTTCTAAAGAAAATATATCGATAATTTTCTAAAGAAAATATATCGAAAATTTTCTAAAGAAAATGTACCGAAAATGTATCGAAAATTTTCTAAGGAAAATGTTGCGATAATTACCGAAAATTTTCTAAAGAAAATGTAACGATAATTACCGAAAATTTTCTAAAGAAAATGTAACGATAATTATCGAAAATTTTCTAAAGAAAATGTAACGATAATTATCGAAAATTTTCTAAAGAAAATGTAACGATAATTATCGAAAATTTTCTAAAGAAAATGTAACGATAATTATCGAAAATTTTCTAAATATATATAATTTTCTATATCGATATTTATCAAAAATGTTTAGATATTTATCGAAAACTGTATAAAAAAAATTTTTCGATATTAGCCTCATTTTTCTAAAAAGTTTTCTTTTAGAAAAATTTAATAAATTTTAAAAGAAAATAAAGGTGATTTTCTAATTTCATTAGCTTTACTTTAAGTGAATTAATTTAATATTTTCAATTTTATTATTTTATTCTTTGATATTTTGTTAATTTTTGTTTCTACCCAGGAAAAATTGTATTAGTTCTACACTAGTTCCAGAACGCATAAAAATAGCCTGTATTTGTTCTACTTTGGCGCTACGACCAATGATTTTTGTTTGAAATTGTCACCTCCAGAACTAGTTCTGTGGAAGTGTTAGCTGGCCAGTACCCATTCTATGGAACGGTTCTAGAACTAGTTTTGTGATTTTTTGTTAGAAATTGTCACATTCAGAACTAGTTTCATAGAAGCGTTAGGGAACGGTACAGAACCTGTTATTTTATTTTTCATTCTAATAGACTACTCAGCAAAATCTTAGCTTCTGTTTTTAAGAGCAACAGCTTCCAGTATGCATTACGATGTAGCCTTATTCGCCACTCGCAGCATTACCAAATAGTACTTCAATAACTAGTTTTTAGTAAATATGAAAGTAATTTAATTTTTGCGTGGCTCAGTTATCTAGAGCGCCTAACTAAAAAAACGTGTATTTAAATTAAAAGAGAATTCAACTCCCATTTAAGGAAAATGTTTTTTTTTTTAATAAATTGAGTTTATTTCTCTATATGAAAACCACTTTTTAGCAGATAAAAAAATAAGTCGCTTACAAATCACGTTATTTAGTAGGCGAAGTTTTTGCGGAGTATTTCCTAAAGGCCACTTTTGAGGTCAGTTTAATTTTGTACTCTTTTTTTTAATTTTTGAAATATTTTATACAATTATTTTAAACAGATCTGGGAAGTCATTCGAGAACCAGTAATTTGTTCTCAGAAGTGACGTAGAAGTCATACAGAATTAGTTCTTAAGCACTAGTTCTCTAAAACATTCCTTAGAGCTAATTTAGAATCAGATTAAGGTTCTACTACATTAGTGTCAGAATTAGTGGTAATACCACTAGTTCTGAGGATGTTATTAAAGAATCTGAAGTGGTTCTGATTACACCAGTTCTAGAACTAATGATTTTACAACATGTTCTAAAATATTTCCTGGGTATTTATATTTTAATTTAAATTAAATTACAAATAATTTTTACTACAAGTAACTATAGTAATTATTAAATTTTATTTATATTAGTCCAATATAAATATTTGTTTTAAAACAAATTCCTTTTCTTTTGTATGCCAACAACTAAATTAAGATATTTCCTAGAAATATTTATGAAATTCCTAACAATTCTTTTCTTTTAACTATGAAATGTTCACTCACTTCCTTTAATCGTAAAAATAAATTCACAAGTAAAATATGTTTAGTATGGTAATGAAGTGGAAGAAATTGTATACATAAAGTTCATAGTACTTATTTGAAGAAAGTTTTTGTATTTAAATAATGTTGAAGTCTTAACACTAACAATTCAATTCCTTACTAGAAGATGAATAAGTAATTTTGTAAAATATTCCAGCCAGACATTGACAACATTATTTAGCGACCACATTTACTCTAGCAATAAAGAAAATCCTATTCTCCCTATAAACCCTTAGTCAAGGAAAAAACATTAAAGCAGCAAAATACAAAATTAAATTTACGGTTTCAGCTCAAAAGGAATTTCGCTAGAAAATTAATATTAAATACAATCTAAAGAAAAAAGTGAGGTATTTGAGGTATTTGGAATAAATGCAAATGAGTGGAAAACATAAGTGTGTAGTTATTTGCCATATCCTAGGTTTTAAGCAGGTAACTATATTAATCTAATTCTGGTTTAACCTTTAACCTAATATGTCTACTAAGTAAACAGATGTTTAACAAATGTGTGTCTCTTAAATTTGCATACAGGTATCTATTAAAGTAACCATTACCTGTTTACAAAACTATATAAACATATATGTTTCACATTATCTTTTACAGTTTGTCAACATCATCCATATCATCATCACCATCATCTCATTTCTAATATTTTCATAAATATTTTTTAACAAAAAATGTCTTTTTTCATTACAAAATTCCTACAATTAAAACAATTGACCAAAGATCAACATGATGCTAAATTACAAAATAATGCCAAATTGTGTGTGAATTTAAAACAAAATAATTCGTTTGCCAAAAATAAAGAGAATTTTTCACCAGCTTTAATTAACTGTCAAAAATATGACATTTTAAAGACTTATACTAATAGTATTAGTAGCAGCTATGATAAAAATAATAACTAAAACAAAAAACCTTTAAGGTTTAGTGATGCAGAGGGTGAGTTTAAAATTAAACATTTTGATTATTGTTATGGAAATTTTTATTAAATTATATATTTTTTTTTTTTCGTATTTACAGATTAAACTCTTAGTATTAAGATGGACGTTATAAATTAATTAAAATTAAATAAATTTATAATAAAACTAAACTAATTGATATAAATAAAATTTATGGATTTTAATAAAAATAATTTAAGAAACCAGTTTTTTTTACAAAGGAATCTAAAAGAATAGCATTTTACTTGGAACAAATTAATTTTTTTAAAATTCGTGAATATAGTTTAAATTGTATGTTTATGAAGCTTGTGTTCACACTAGTCAATTTATTTTAATGAAACTGTGAGTTCGTAGAAGAGAGGAATAACAAATTAAATTTTAATTCATATTTGCTCTTTCATACTTCTTAATAAAATCTATGAAATAAAAGCTAAATTTTTTAAAAAAAATTAAAAAAATTACCTCATCTAAAATCATTTATTTAGTTTTACAAAATCATTTAAAAGTCGTTAAAACCATTATTAAGTGTCTTGGTTTTGAAAAATTTGTTTTAATTCACAAAAAACAAATCCTGCATAGAAACAAAAAATCCTGCATAGAAACTGATGTACATATACAGTGTCTCACATAAGTTAGTGAATTTTAATTTTTAAATAAAAAAATGAGTTATTTTTAGTTATAAAATTAGGTAAATAAAAAATAATATTTTTTTTATGAATGGGATTTTTTTGCCTGAGTTTTCTTCTACCAAATGCTGCAAAAAGTAGCACAAAATGTTAAATCGTTTCCGAGAAATTGAGAAAAATAACACGTGCAGTCATTTCAGGTACCTCACAAAAGTATTTGAATTTTTTAATTTTATATATTTGAAGATACTCAAAATACAAAAAGGTAAAAAAAAATATCTGTTTTTTATATTAATTGTTATTAAGCATTAGTGTTATCCGTTTACTAATTCTTTTAATCATTTTGGTTGGTAAAATTTTAAGGAAATTAAGCGAAGTTTCTTTACATGTATCTTACAAAAGGGATAATTGGAATAATAGGGTAATTTTTCCTAAATTATTTCTTAAATTTAATTTGTTTTATTCGGAAATATAAATGGATTTTTCATGTCTTCGAAAAATAATTTCTACTGCAAAAGTTTTAAATATTGACATTCCAAGCTGGGTACATAGTTTCATTATGTTGTTAAAAATTAAAAAATGTTCAACATTGAGCCTATTTTACTGAAGTATTGGTCCACATATTTTAACAAAACTTTCAGATTGTGTTTCTGTAGGTATTAGCTGTTATTAAATGGGAGATTTGGATACCGGCTACAAAAATACAGAGAAATTGGAGCCATAGTGTAAAACGCGACAAAGGCATATTTTAAGTTACATAACTATATGACTTTCATTGTATTCGGGAAACTATAAAAAGGTTAAAATACCCGAAAAAGTTTAGTATTCCGTTAATATTACTTATGTTGATGAAAATAAAGTTGAAAATTTTTCGCTCCAATGTTTCTGGACTGCAAGTTTTGATCCAAAAATAATATGGCTAAGTAATTAGAAAAATAAACCCAAGTACAATTATGTCGGGGTATATTTTGGAGCTATATCATAAAGTCAGGTATTTTAGCCTTCAAATTTATAATTGGTTATATATCGGGCAGATATTCCCCAACATTTTGAAATAAATTTTTGATACGTAGGGTACCAAAATGGGCTTGATATTTAAGGTATTCTATTTTTAATGGTGCCATGCCTCATAATTTTCGACTTGGACCCTTCGTATATGGGGTTTTAAGAAAAAAACTCATAAGGAACTTAAACCTTATTATTTTTTACTATTATGACAAAAAAAAATATTGTTTTGGTCATTTATAGAGGAAAAATAGGCGTGTTCTTCCTAAATCAACCTTCTAAGTCCATTAAATATAAAATTGAATAAAAAATCCCTTAAAATTATACTCCAAATTGGGGAAATAAATTAGTAAACATTTAATTGTGATACCTATGACCTATTATTAATAAAAAAATACATGAATTTCTCCAATTTGTATTTTGTTTGACATTTTTAAATATAAAGGTGATAAAAATTCAAATACTTCTGTGAGGTAAATTCGATGAATTTTCATACTCTTTCTGGAATAACTTGGATACAATGAAATATTTTTGATTGCAGTTTTTTGTATTATAAAGATAACAAATATACAAACACAATTCAGTTAATAAATCTAGAATTCATTTTTTTAAATCACGTAATTAAACCATTTTAATTATTAATTAAAAAAATTCAAATACTTTAGTGAGACACTGTATGTATATTAAAGGACTGCGTAAGACATCATTGGCTAATGTAGTGTTATGTTGTGTCATGATTTGGCTAATGAAGTGTTATTTAGTGTCATATCGAAATACGCTTACTGTCATCTCATGTCGTGGTAATGTTGTGATATGCGTTTTCTACACACAGGTAGTGGAAGAAATTGTTGTGTATGGTGGTGCCTGCTAACATTTGAGTTTGAATGCAGATATAAAAAAACTACCACCAGAGGTATTGTAAGAAATATTTACACACACATACATACGTATATATGAAGTGTTAACATTTGAGTTTGGATGGTGATTGAAAAATATTTTTAAAATCAAATAGAAAATAAAGTTTTATGAAAAGTAAAAGAACATTTCCAATTGTTTATGTACAAAATATAATAAAATTTAAAATCTTAATATTATTATACTGATTGTTTCATTGAGTTGCAGAAATATTTAATTAAAAGGCAGTTTATTGTCTCTCAATTACTTGTACTGTTCGTATAGTTGAGTTGTCTTATTTTTATGTAGTAAATAGATGTAAATGTAAAAAATCATGAAAAAAATCAAAAATGTACAGGTAGTTAAAAAATTTTCCATAAACAAATAAAAAGCTAATGGAAAATCCAAAGAAAAAACTAAAATTTGTATTTTCTTCTTTTTAGTTACTTTTTATTACCTAGCATCATTTCATGGTAGCCATAAAAATATTATGTTCAAATCAAAGTGCTTTTAACCCTCTGAATTGGTCAATCTACTCTTAATAATTCTGCATGCATTCTTGTGTTTCACATAAGCCTTGATCAGAAAAAGCCTTCAATTCTTCATCTTCAAACTTTTTCGGCTGAAAGTTTCCACAGCTTGCACATAAAAATGGCGTTTTTAAATTGTTTAAACTACTAACGACAAATTGCCTCATCTAAAGAATGATCCACACCTGGATAACAATCTTGACGCGATGTGGTGGCTTAAATTTAGGCTGTGGCCTCTTCTTTGATGCCTCAGTTGTCCTCCAGGAAGGGTTTGCTCTCCTGGAAGATACTGAGTTATTAATGTCGAGACTCAAAGGCCTACATAACCAAAGGTTATCCATCTCCTTTCCTCTTTCCCCAATACCCTCCTTTTCCCTTCTTATTTCACATCCTCTATCCCCCACTTGTAAGGTTAAGGTAGTTGGTAGCAGTGCTGAGAACTTGAATGGCTAGTCAGTGGTTAAAGAAGACTAGTCGCTAACAGCTCTCCTCTGTCCAGTTGTAAATTTTCTTTGTCTAGTCCATGTACGCCATCCCTACATAGATGGTCTATATATGGAGAAAAAACAAAAAAACAACAACAAAAATAACAAACAATCGGTGATAGGCATCTCCTCGGAAGACGACCTTTCGTCCTCTAGTCAAGAGACCTGGTCGAACATCCTGGCAGCAGGGGAAAAAAGTCATAGCACCCCGCTGTCACAAAACACCTGTCAAACGTCTCCTCGACAGGACGTCAAGTCAGACGACCAGTCTAAGGAGAAACCAAGAAAGAAAAAATGCCAGAAAGAAATTCAGAGACAGCGCTATGTCAAAGCTCTTTTCATACTCGGTAAAATTGCCAAGAATGAGGCAAATGTATCGCAAACATCAGTGATGCATGGGAAGGCTTAAGCCTTAAGCTTATCCCAGTGGAGGAAATCCCCATGAGACCGCGGGCAAAGGTTTGGTTACCTAAAATCAATTGCAACAACCACAAAATACTAGAGTGTCTGAAGCTGCAAAATCCCAGTATCCCCATGGATGACTGGATAGTCATCCGTACTGAAGACCATGGGGACAATAATATGTGCATAATCTTCGCCATCTCAGAGAATAGCGCAGTTGAGTTAGAGAATGTGGGGCTAAAGCTGTACTTCGGGGTTAGGGACGCCAAAGTTAAGGTGTTCCGTCCCACAGGTTCAGGAGCTGGCGAAGCGGATGAATTGGAGCTAGCCAATAATCTGCTGATAGGCATGCTGCTAAATGAACCTGCACAAAACCCCACAACCGAAGATGAAAATCGTGCAAATTAATCTGCAGCACTCAAAATGTGCTACAGACAATCTGAGGATTTTTTTTAGCGGAAAAGGACCTCGACAAAGGGTCAAAGGGTTCCCGACTACAACATATAAAACACTATATATAAAGGATAAAGGTAAGCCAAGATATTGTCTTATAGCTAAAAAAAACTCATAAATATCTTTCTCTGCTCACAGTATAGCTCAGCAGACCTGACAGTCGCAAGGGTCGAACTAGCGCAAAACAGGAGTTTCTTGAACGCCTCTAGCTATATGGCACATGACAATCCAGCCCCGCCAGACGAAGTAAGGGCGTTTCTAACCTCTGTCGGGGATCAAAATGACATTATTCTTGGCTGTGATGCAAATTCAAGGCACAATATGGGGTAGCACTGAAATCAACGACAGAGGTGAGTGTCTACTTGATTTCATTAATACTAACCATCTGATCATATTCAACTCTGGCAACGACCCCACATTCGTTTTTCCGAGCTCGGTGAACCGTACTGGATGGAAAGAGATGCTAGATATTACACTCACGAAAGACAGATGGAAAGAGATGCTAGATATTACACTTACGAAAGACAGATCTAATTTATCAGTTGATAGGTGGAGAGTATCCAAAGAAAAATCCTTTTCGGATCATTGCTGGATACTTTTCGACATTGGGCTCGTCTGCAATGAAACAGCGTCAACCCTTAGAAACACAAAGCGAACAGACTGGACTAAGTTCAATGGGATTCTTAGGCACAAACTAAAAAGAATACCTCCAGTCGAACCTACGACTGAGCGTCTTGATCAAGTTGAGAGCACACTAAGTAAGGAAATCGTTAAGGCATTTAACATATCCTGTCCAATAACGAAAGCTAAAAAGAGTTTCCCTCCCTGGTGGAACAAGGAACTCTCAAGGCTACGCAATGCTTTCAATATTAGCTACAGGAGTAAATCGTTTTATCACGATAAGCGCAGAGAATATAAGAAAGCAATAAAGATCGCAAAAAGAGACTCATGGAAAGGTTACTGTGAATCTATTAACAATACCAAGGAATCTGCAAGACTCAGCAAGGTTTCGGCAAATGGTCATAATAACCCCTCTTATATTAAAAGGATGGATGGCTCATGGTCAGAATCATCTGCTGAATCTTTGGACATTTTACTCAATACTCATTTTCCTGGATGTACAGATGTTACAGATCTGGAGATGGTACATATTAACTTCTCGCAAGGAATCGAGGATGACATGATATCCGTAGAGAAAATTTCATGGGCAATGGATAGCTTCTCTCCGTACAAATCTGCAGGTCCTGATGGCATTATACCACGGATGCTACAAAAAGGCAAAGGTATACATCATACCCTGGCTACATAGAATCTTTAAACTCTGCCTGACCCCAACTATGTTCCGAGGAATTGGAGAAGAGTGAAGGTAGTGTGGAGGTATTATTTCTTCACTGTTGTGGCTTATTGTCATTAATACCATCCTGTGCGAATTGGACGACAAGGGAGTGAAAGTCGTAGCTCATGCGGATGATGCAGTGATACTGTATCAGGGTTTTTTCTGTACGTGATAAGCGATATCATGTCAACTGCTTTGAATACACTCAGCAACTGTGCCAAAGAATGTGGACTAGGAGTGAATCCGGGCAAGACAGAGCTGGTACTTTTCACTACAAAGACCAAAGCTCCGAGCTTCAGACTACCACGGTTAGAGAACTGTGAACTCACCTTGTCCGACAATGCAAAGTACTTGGGCATTATTTTGGACTCTAAACTTTCATGGTAGCTAAACATTCAACATAGGATTAGTAAGGCTACTGTAGCATACTACACCTGTAGAAAGATGTTTAGTGGGGTTTTAGAATGGGGTTTGAGTCCAAAATTGATATGCGTGTCCATCACGTGTTGGTATTGGTATGCATAGATTTTATTTTAGTTTTATATTCATAAATTCATTTTTAAATATCCCTATATTTATTCATACAACTTTTAATACTTATTCACATATATAATTTATCTTTATTCATTCACAATTGCATCTAATAAAATATTAAATATGTTTTCAATCATTTTTTAATTATTACTATATTATTCACTTAACTTACAAAAGAAAAATGTTATAAATAAATCATCTTAAACAATTGTAACGACTTATCATTCTATTAAGACAAAATAATAATAACAAAGATTAAGCCATAAATTGGTTGATGTTACAATATAAATTGTAATATCTTTTCCACATACATATGTATATTGTAACAATGGACACAAGATATGTACCATAAATGATTTATGTATGTCAGTGATATTATTGTGTTTCTATATTCTATAGTTCCGTATGTCGTACATCAATCAAATAAAACATTCCGCTCGAAAAGTGTTTACAAGTTTGTATACAAACATATTCAAAAGTATGTAAGTGAAACATAGTTACATACATATTTATCAATGCAATACAAAAACAAATGGACAAATAAAAAAATAACAGACAAATGTTTGTAACAGCAACAATAACAATAGGAGAAAAAATACTATAACGATAATACTAGACTATCTGAAAGTGTGGAAACATAGAAACGATTTATTTATTGCATTAAGCTGGTAGTAACACTGGGTCTCCACGTAATATTTTTATATCATAATATGTAACAGAGAGTGTCAAATCCGCTCTCTGAGAGAATTATCTCACGTGTAGACTAAAATATTAGTATTATAAGAAATATTATGAGACTGTTGTGATAAGATTTTTCTACACAACTATCTTATAAGATTTACTCTCAAAAAAATACACATATACGAAAGTTTGTTTGTGTGTGTGAATGTGTATTTTTAAAAGTACTTAAACACAAAGTTTTTTTGTAAAATTATTTTATTTTAATGGTTATTCTACATTTAGAAACATATTTTCATTAAAATTGTGCTAAAAAATTTCGAATTTCTTAAATAAAAAGTACATGTTTACTCTGTGACTGAATGAAAATATTGAAATATTATGAGATTTATTAGAATACATTTACCACTTGTTTAAGATTTAACATAATATTAACAAAATGTTTACTCTCTTCTGCCGGCGTTATCTTACATATTATATCAATGTGGAGACAGTATGTAACACAAACAAATAAAACAACAAATATCGCTATAAACACAGAAAAACAACACCACCACTACTTGACACAAAACGAAAATCACACAAATACAGATAAACTATGGCAATTACACTCATTCTCACTCTTACGGCCATAGAAAATGTGTAAATGTAAAAATAAGAAAAACAAAATAATAAAAAAATAACAAAAGCAACAGAAACACCAACAAACGTTTCCGCATAACAACTTCCGTTACAATTTTTACAATTGTTTCCGTTTCAACTAGGGATTATTTATAGACTACAGTTTATTCACCTACACAACACACTAACATACTTACACGCTTACGATCAAACAATAACAAAAATAAATATTTATAAAGCGTATTTTATATGTCTATATAGATTTGTATGTGTTTATATGCGAAAGCAGTATACAAAATTAGCTTAAAATACAAAAAATTATTTTTAATACAAAAGTTTAATTACGTTCTCAAACGTTTTATTATTAATTTTAAGCCAAATATCTTGTCACCGCCAATATACTTCAGGTTTGGAAACAGGAACAGAAATTATAAATACTTTTTAGATTACTCTCATACATTTGTTATGTGTGAGTGTGTATAAAAATTTGTGTTACAAATTCACATACAGAAATTTTGTTGTCAGTCTTGATTGCCAAAACAATAAATTATATTTATGCTTTTGTAATTTGTTTATTCAACATTCACACATACTTTTAGTATACACATACACCTACTTATGTGTATATATTTACTTTTATTTATTGTAATACGATTTTTCTCCATATCAACCAACTAAAGTATAATATTAAGTATATAATTTAGGGTACTTTTTTAAATTTAATTTGCATAGAAATATGAATTTTTGAATAAATTTAAAAATGTAATTGAAATTGAAATTATTTATAATACAGGTAACATTAGGCAACACAAGCAAAATAAACTATATATTTACATATTTTTGATGTAAAAATAAATATAATAGCTGTATAGAGTTTTGTTTTTTGAAGAAAGATGTTGACTTATCAATGTTATATTCAAGTTTTTCAAATTTTACGTTATATGGGTGGTGGGCGGTAAAGTGGGCGGATAACGCCCTTTCGATTTTTGGCCAAAACCCTTTATCGTTGTCGGATATGGCAAAAAAATCATATTTCAAGGTTATTGGATTTGCTGATTCCAAAAATGAACTAAAAAATAAAAAATTCAAAATGGCGGAACCAAAATGGCTGCCAAAATTTTTAAAAAATTTTCTGATTCAGCTAAAATTTTGCGTATAGGCAGTTTTAGAGTTACTTATTTTGAAAATAAAATCAAATTTGTCAAAAACCAAATACAAGAATACTTTGAAATCAGTATTCTATAAAATTATCGAAAATATTAAAAAATTCAAAATGGTGGAAACAATATGGCGTCATAAATTTTTTTGTTACAGTATCTTTCTAAAATTAAGTTTTCTGTTTGTTTTTGATGTTACTGAATTCAAAAATCAAGTAAGAAAGTTATATAGTCGATATATCCCGTCAATATAATACCCTACATTACATTTTTGCATTAAAATGATTTCCGAAATTTTTACTCATTTTAAATTTATTTGTGTCAAATATTACCATGATACTGTAATTTATGTTAGATTTCATTTGGAGCAAGTTTGGGCAACTTTTTTCATAAACAAACATCCTATTAGATGTAAAAATAGCTTTTATCGGACTGAGAATTCGTGTGAATTTCTTTGGAAGAAGATTAATATCAAAAAAATGTTAACTTATTTGATTAAAATTTAAAAAAATATATTAAGGCCCCTTTAGACGATACAATTTTTCTGACTATATGTTTAACGACAAAAATTGGTTTTAAAATATATTATCAAATATATCGTATGTTCTTTTGGAAGAAGAAGAACGCCTAAAGAAAAAGAAAAAGATTTGGTCAAAGCAATGGCTTTTAAAACGAAAAAGGTACTCCCATACAATTCTTTTAAAAGAACTCGAAGAGACATGTCCTCCTGATTTTAAAAATTTTGTAAGGATGGATATAGGAACATATAAATATTTCCTCGAAATGGTATCACCCCTAATTCAAAAACAGGATACTGTTATGAGGGATGCAATATCTCCTAACGAACGCTTATCAGCCACCTTGCGATTTTTGGCAACTGGATCTTCATTTGAAGATTTATAATTTAAAACCAGAATTGCGTCTTCAACATTGAGCCAAATAATTTTAGAAACATGTAAAGCCATAATCCAAGTTTTAAAATCGTACATAAGTGTAAGTTTAATAATATTTAAAGTATTTGTTTTTCTTTTTCATAAACATGTGTTTCCAATAATTAAGTCTTGTTTTACTCTGTTACATTGCGTTGAGTTAAAAAGAAATTTATTTGAAACGTAATGAATAAAATGTGTTTGGTATTCTTACATGCATTATATTCTAACCAAATTAAAATGCCTTTTTACAGTTGCCTAAAACTGACAACGAGTGGAAAGCAATAGCGTCTGAATACGAAGAACTCTGGAATTTTCCAAATCGATGGAAAACATATAAATATAAGAAAACCACAACATTCTGGTGCATATTATTTTAACTATAAAAAAACGTTAAGCATTGTTTTGATGGCATTAGTAAATGCAAAATATGAATTTCTGATGGTTGATGTGGTCGCGTTTCAGATGGAGGGGTTTTTAAAAGTACTAAATTATACGAATTGTATGAGGAACAACTGTGGAAAATGTGTTTGGAATACTTTCATCCAGATTTAGTAAAAGAACTCTAAATCTGGATGAAAGTATTCCAAACCACAAATAATCTTAGACCAGAAAAAACTATATATGTAGTATTAGCCTGTTGATATTTACATAACTTTTTAAGGAAAAGAAATTCTGAAGCAAACGTTTCAACAAGTACTTCTCAAAAATCTATTGATAGTTTAATTAATTTGGAATCTACGAAAAACAGATATTCTTCCAACGTTGCAAAAGAAGTGCGAAATACATTTTGTGATTATTTTAATACAACTGGAGCTGTTCCATTTCAACCATGAACATGTTAAGAGATTTTAGTTCATTTTTATTTCTGATAACTAATATGAAATATGAAAAATAAAAGTAAAAAAAAAACTGATATGTAATCCTATTATTTCGTTCGTAACTTTATATCCATGCATCTATGCTTGTTTGTAAGTTAATATATATCTTAAATGAATATTCTGCCTATTTATAGAATCCAACACGGAATGGTTTTAGAACATTTTTTCAACTGCATTACTTTACATTTTATTAAAAAGAGACAAAACTTATTCAATTAAAACATAGACAACTTTTTTAAACAATTTTGTTGTAGCTTTTATTAACAAAATAAATAACAATATTAAAACATAACAAAATTTGTGGCTTTAGGGTTCAACGGTACAAGCGGAGTATAGAGATAATCATTTAATTTCTATTCATTTTCACAATTTCAGTTTATTATAACTGCATTCTAAACTAGATGTATTCTATATCACTGAATAATTCTTCGAAGTTTTCGTAATTTTGTTTTTGTACTCGCTGGTGTTTACCCTCAAAAGTTTGCTGTTGCTTTGAATTAATCAGTTCTTGGTTGACTTCACCTTCATATTGCACTACATACGGTTGCGAACGATGTATCATTTGTATTTTTTGTGAATGTGGATAAACATGTTGTTGGCTTTTCTGATGATGGGGTGATATGTACTTAAATGTTTTTCGCTGCTTTGGTGTTGAATTATACATTTCAGAAACACTTTCATCAAATGATGAAGATAAGATTCTTTCAGTACTTTTTGGCCTCTGTTAAAATTCTAACAAATTTGTTGAATTCTGTGTTAAGTTTCCCAAAGCTCCTTGGTACAGGACTTCATTTATTATTTTGTTGGCGTAAAGTTGTTGCGTTGCTTCCAATTTTCTATATAAAGACGCCCAACTACTACTTAATGTCGTAGCTTCATCTTGGGCCTTGTTGGCACCTTCCAAGTGTTTTAAAGCCTTCTTCAAAAAATCTTCACGAACGCGTTTTTTTAGGGCATTATTACATAAATTTTCCTGGAACATATCAAAATTAAAATTAACCACAAACTAGGTACATATATACGTCATCTAATCCACATCCAGATTTTTCACTTCTTAATTTTTTTTAATTCTCGCCTATAGGTTGTCCTGATATTATTTATCTTTTTCTTTAATCCATCAATATTTGCATTAATTTCAATTTCTTTATATTTATGCAAAAGAACTTCATAAGCCTTTTGTTTTAAATTTTTCATTTTATATTTTTCACTTTTTATTTGCTAGATTTCAGGCAAACTTCTGTAAATCTCAAAAAATTCGGTACAAAATTTTTCATTAGAAATATTGGCCATTGTTTCTTTTTTAACTTTAATTTAATAATTAATAATTATTTTTTTTCCTGTCATATAGTCGTACGATATGATACTAAACTAAACGATATGTCGTCAATAAAAACAAAAAATCAAAATTTTTTGATTTTCTTCAAACAATCGTACGACTGTCGTATTCAATACATTACACTATCAAAAAGTTTAATCATCAGACAAATCGTTGGATAAATTTGATCGTCTAAAGGGGCCTTAAAAACTTTTTTGACTTTGGTTCGATACAGAAGGATATGGTGTAGATGGATAACAAGAAAAATTTCGGGAAACATGGTTTTAAATGTCCCCAATAATTTGCCATATTCATTATTTTCAAATTCTTAAAAATGACTTATGACCAAAAATCTATCTCTCTGGCCCTCTGTGCATTGGTCCTTGAACTATTTGTACAAAATTTCGTTACCGTACATGTTTTTGTTTAAGAGATATTAACAGAAAAGTATGAAATGAAGCTACAACGGACACCCTGTGTTTCTACTATTTTGCCCACAACTTTTTTGTTTATTAACCGATTTTGCTCATTTTCAATACCAAACCTTATATAAGTTAAATAAGGAGTGAGATCGAAAAATTCTTAACATACATAATATTCAATAACTTGGAAGCGGTTGATCTTAGAGTTTTCATTATTTTTTTAATCATTTGATAATTTAGCACAGATCACAGAAATATATAATTTTTATGGTTCTAACCAGTAATTATAAAATTGTTGACCATTTTTGAAAACCCTTTCTTTGGAGATTTGATAGTTGCTTCAGTCACTTTTTTGGAACAGTGTACACATCTTCTGTTAAAATCTTCGGTATTTTGGGACACCGTTTTTGTGCTCTTGAATTCACTTTTTACAAGATCTCAATATCTCTCCACTGGTCTAAGCTATGGACAATTTTGAAAATTGACCTCTCTTGGTACTAAAACTATGTTACTGATTTGGTACCACTCCAGAGCTTTCTTACCGTAGTGACATGATACCAAATGAGTCCAAAAATATGTGGAACCGTTGTGCTTTCCTAAGAAAAGAAGAAGTCTTTTTTTGCAAATATTCCTTTATGCATATTTTGGTATTTATAGACCCAAATGTATCAAATGGCTTTCCTGCTTTGTCGCAACTGCAAAAAGCTTGTCATACCATGAATTTTGTAAGAAATTTTTGCTGCTTTTGGGTCTTAAACTTATTTCAAACATTGCTTCGAGCATTAGCAATAAACATTTTTGAGACACAAGCTGCGAAGATTCTGCCAGCACCTACGTTTCTTCGTCAATTATACAGCTTGAGTATTTTTGTATGAAATTTGGTTTTAAATTCCGAGTCCTATTTTTGGCTTGTAATTTTTTTTGCAGAATTCCAGTTTGGAATTTTTTGAACTTTATATGTTATCAACTTTCCCATTAGCTTTAAATTTTCGAACCAAATAGTCGAAGCACTTAGAAAACTGAGCTGATTTTCTACCAGAAGTGTTTGGAGTTCCTTTCAATATGCCTTTAATTTTCTGGCCTTCCCAATATCATGTGGTCATTTTTTCTTACCGAACTAGGTTTCACATAGGGTGATCGATTATTCGACTTTTTAGAGAAACCGGTTTTCGAATAGTTCGAATAGTTGGTATTTTGAAAAAACCGGTTGCACTTTTTTAATATTTCTATCAAAAGACTACATTTCTTAAAGAAAAATCAATAAATCTTTTATTGTTCAAGTTAAAATTTATTAAACATAATTATTTTTGGAAATAACTATTAAACCATTAAGAACGAGAAAGAAAGATATAGTCGTCCAAGCCCGACAATATCTACACCATTGTGTGCATCAAAATTCGGGGAGGAGTCTTTTTTCTAGACCTGTGGGATTACTAGGTTAATTATGGACCGATTTTCATGAAATTCCGTACATAGATTTAAACTTGTATGGAACTTACATGTGCAAAAATTCTTGCTACATTTATGGGATTTATGATCGTTAAACCACCTTTTCCAGGAGGATATTTTTATGGAGGCTTGGTGAAATGATGGACTGATCACAACCAATTTCAACACAGTTCGTCCTTGGTCTATAAAAAAATTTCACTAATTTATGTTCAAAATTGCGACCTGTATTTTGATTTCAAGATTTACATGGACGGACGGACGTACATCGTTAAATCGACTTAAAGCCGATTGATATAAACTAAGGTGGGTCTTATTTTTTTACAAACATCAGCACAAACGCATAGTACCCTTCCAACCTATGGTGGTGTAGGGTATAAATGTTGTAAGAAAATAATCATCAAAACTGATAATTAGCTTTTACTTAGCATAAACAACCATGGGTTAATATGAAGAAGCCAGAATCAATTTTATTTAAAAAGATTCAGCATGTGAAACTTTTTGTAAAAAAAAATCATTGAATATATTTAAAAATATTTTTAAAACATTACAAATAACACTTTATGAATTAAAAAATCAAATACAAAATCAATGCATTATTTTGTATTTGTATATTTTATTTTACATTTAGTAAAAGTGTTGGTCTACAATTGGCCACAGGTCTAATTTTTGGCTCATGGTCGGTCTTGACCGACTATAGTTTCTCTCTCGTTTTTAATTTAATATTGTCTTAGAATTATTATTAAACATACAAACTATTTTATTTGTTACACAGTGCAACACGAAAAAATATAACCATATACGGACACCACTACGTGATAAAAGACCAAAAAAAATTTGGGGCCTCTGTGTCATTTTTACAAAAAAGTGATAATTTTCTAACGCTCATATCTGGCAAACCGTTCGGAATTTTACTCTCTAAGGCAAAGTTGTAGCTCTTGTTATAAAGAACAAAAATTGTAAAGATATAAAATCAAAAAAACTTCATCTTCAAAATCAAAATCGCAAAAAACTTTAAAAAATTCGATTTTTTTACCTTTTTTCCCCTGTTCAATATTTGAGGAAACAATCAACTACAAAAATGTACCTAATAAACAACTTTCTAGGACATATGAACTTCCTAGGAATGATTCTTAATACCGTTTAGGTAGCTCTAAGATAGCTGCAAAGGGCTACTACTTTGCCACAGAGAGTAAATCAAAATTCCGAACGGTTTGCAAGATATGAGCCTCAGAAAATGATCACTTTATTGTAAAAAAGTCACCAAGGCCACAAATCTTTGGGGGCCCATAAAAAAAGTGCATGACTCTGGGCAAAACTGGAAGTGTTATTTATTGAATCTCTATTAGTTTAGGAGATATGAGGTTACCGATTTTACCCGTTTCTACCCTTTTCTATCCCCTAAACATTCGAATTTCCATAAGTCCCATCTTAGTGGATCTATTCGGTAGAAGACCAATCCACAGTCCATATTTCATCTTTCTAGCCTTAACCGTTTGGGCTGTGCAATGATGAATCACCAAGTAAATCAGTCATTCAATCACTCAGTCATTACTGACATTAAGATGGAATTAGATTAAATCAAATCTAATACCATCTCAACAATGGTGAAGGGTATATAAGATTCGACACAGCCGAATACAGCGCTTTTACTTATTTTTTTGGTTTTTGAAATTAAAATTTTTAAGAAATTTTTATTTATTGGAAAATTTAGAATTTTTGTCAAACTTTGAATATTTGATATATTTTTTTTTTTTTTTTAGTGAATTTTCAGAATTTTAATGAAATTTAGAATTTTTGTTAATTATTTAATTTTTTTCAGATATTTTAATGAAAATTCCAATTTTTAGTGAAATTTCGTATTTTTTTGACATTTGTTGGTAAAAATTTCATTTAATTTAAAGAAAGTTTTTAAACATAGAGGTGAAGAATAAATAATTCAGATTCATTTCTTATTTGTCTCGAAGGACAAATAGAAAATGGTCGATGAAAACTGGTTTAATTTTAAAATACAAAAATATCAAAATAAAAATCATTCAAACCCAACAGGAAATAGAAATACTAAAGGGACTTTCTTAATGAAATACAATATGTATTTTGCATTCGTAAAACCTTCCCGTAACATTCATTTTATTCACCATTTCATTAAAGGCAAGGCATTGTAAAATTCCTATGGAAGTATTTCGTCACCTAAAATGCAAAAAGCCTTAACCACTGAAAAATCAGATGTAGGATTTTTACTGTATTATAATGCAGTGACCCAAACCACATCTAAAAAAAATGTGTATTCATATCTTCAAAAATTACAACAATATTAACAAAATTCAAAAGGCCGTAACATCATTTTTATAAACGAAACCGTTGTAAAATTTCTCGCATTTAAGAAAAATTTGGTTCGAAGATTGTTTTATGCTTTACGATAAACTAATTTTACTCAATTGTTTAATTTTAAAGAAAAAAAATGTGTTTACGTCCTTTTGCATTTTCATAGTTTTTTGCTTCTGGTGTAAAGATTTAAATAGTGTAGTTACGGTCTTTTGCATTTTAGGTGACGATTTGTATTATTTTATTTAAAAATTAAAATACAACTACAGATTATATTCTAATAACGAAAAATAAAAAAATACTCTCTCCATAGCTCCGTTATAAGCTGAAATCTCAATATCAAAGCCCAAATTTGTTTCTCGTAGTTTGAAGGAAGATCTGAATCATCCTCTAAACATATTAAACTCTTTTAATAACAAATCTCAAATTGAAGGATATTTCTTTTATCTGTCAATTTGAAGCAATCCATCTAAAGATATTATACACTTTGTTAATAGCAAAAATCACCTTCTGAAAAAACAGCAGTTTTCTTGCTTAAACAGAGAATAATAAAGTCTTTACCAACTCCATCTGGCAGACTTAAACCCCTAAGTCTAACAGCCAAAGTTCTTGGCAACAAATTTGTCCTCTTGCTATTTTATTTTCATTGAAAACTTAATTTACTTTTTTTTCACTGCAATACTTTTCTGGCAGCTTCAAAGTATAAATCTCCGAAATACAAAATAATAGCTGAACACTTTAATCAAAATAAATGAACCACCCTAATGATGTTTGTATAACTGATGTTTGAGGAAAAACAACTTCCATTATATCAATCGCACGTTTATATGCCAAAATGTTTTTGCATCCTTCCTTGGTTTTTGCATTGTTTTACAATTAGTCGTATGTTGGCAACATCTGACCATAATCTGTTTATCTCTGAGGCATATTCAGTCATGTGCTCCGTTGGAATACTCACACATACTTTTCTTGGTTTAGTCAGATGTTTAAAATAAGTCATTCTTTAGATAAACTTTTAATTATAAAGATTTTAACTGCATATTATAGTATTTTGCTTAACTTTATGAAAAATTATTAAGTTCAAATAAAAAGTATCTTGTAAGTGTCAACAAATTTTTTTGTAATAGATTTTTCAGATCAGATATTTCTATTGTAAAATTTAGGTTTAAATAAAAACCTTGAGGAAAAGACACTATTAATGCTGATCTAATTATAGTCCACAATGTTAATTTTGGTATCATCAAACAAAGACAAGAAGAAAAATAAAGGAATGCAATTTGTTTATGGTCCTTCGAACCGGATGCTGGTTGACAAAGAAAATCTGAGTTTAGTGTTATGCTACAAAAAATACACACATACTCAGCTGTTGTCTTTTTGTAGACCATAAATTCTTCTTACTTAATATTACATTTGAATTATAATTTCATCCTTTTAAAGATCTGCCCTTCGTACTACATTGCAGCACAGCAGGAGAGATTCAATTGATTTTTGTTATGGTTGGTCACTATGTGACAGGCCTTTCTTTTTTTTTTTTCATTTTTGGAAATTTCAAACCAAACTAGACCTCGTTTTCTCATAATGATGCCATTCATATGAAATGTATATAATGGCCTAGAGTTTTATAGTTGGTAGTTTTGAAAATTACCATTTCAACTTGAAGGATATGAGTACATGAACTCAAATACTCACACATATTTGCCCCAGTTGGCAATAACAATTTTAAGAATGTGCGTGTATGTACATACATACATATAAACTTTATAACAAGAATTGAATTTAATCATTTAAATCACATTAGCATTGTCTGTAAATACAATTAAGATTTTAAAAATTACGCAAAAATAAAAAATAAAAACAATTGTGGCAAATAAAAAACAAATTATTTTTCTTTTTACAAATTTTACAAATTAACCACATGTGGTTTAATCTGTTTTTATTCATACTGGTAGTAATAGTTTGTTAGTTGCATGTAATTAATTTAAAAATTTAAATAGTTTATCAGTAGTTGATAAAAATTTAAAAAAAATATGTATAAATAAGCGTATTTTTAATGTACATTTCAAGGAAATGAAAAAAAAATAATATAAAATTACAATTGCAATTAATTTTATTTAAAGTTTGCGGCTTATATATAGTGTTGTGATAAATGTTTCAGTTAGTAATTAAAAAAAAAAAGAGTAATCAAAATAGTTTTTATCAAGGGTTCTAGGTTACTAGTTCCTTTTTGTTAATACGACTTGAAATGGTTGTGAATAACTTTGACCCAGTAAAAAAAGAACTGAAAAAGTCATGATTTTAACATTGTGTTGTCATTTGAAGGAAATACTTAGTGGTGAAAAAGAGCTGCAGAAGTTCTTTTTTTAACCCATGGTTGTCATTGCTAAGATGTTATTATTTTATACTTCTTGTTCACTGCTTCTGAAGCACTTCTCTAAAACTATGTTTACACAATTTTTTAATAAAAATTCTGTTTCTACTATACTAAATAACATACATGGGAATAATTCATTGAGCATTGAATTTTCATTACCATTACTTAAAAAAATTAATAGTTTAAAAAATTTAACTACCATTTAATGATACTGATTTTTTTTAAATTACAATTTTTTAAGTAATGGTAATGAAATTACAAAAAAATGCTCAAATTCTAATTATAATTACTGAAAAAAGCATTGTTTGTATAAGATTTTTTTTTTCAAATTTGTTTCCAGTATTCGTGGAGTAGCTTAATAACGTTTTAATAAAGATTTTTAAATCATTTAAATATAAATCTCAATTACAGCATGATTTAATGAATATAAAATGCAGAATTTTTTTAAATTATTTAAAAATATATATACCAAATAGAAGAGTAAACGAATACAAATTAAATATAATTAAGAAGTAGCTAGAATTGTACGAAAAATTTTGCTAAACAATGACAATGAATTTATAAAATTAAATAATTATTTAATGATAATGATTTTATTTTTTTTAAATAATTATTAATGAAAATATATCATTAAAAAACCTTACCATAATTAAAAACAATGGTAATGAAAAAAATTATAAGTAGCATTATTCAATTTAATGGTAATGAAATCGACAATTCATTAGTCAATTTAATGCATTACTCCCATTTATGTTAAATAATAATTAAAATGATTTAAAATTTGTAACATTTAAATTTTGTTAGAAATTATTAAAATTTTTTCGCGCTAAAAATTCATTTATTTTCACTTTTTTGGAAGTAATTATTAAGAACTTCCAAAAAAAATTTAAAATATGCACTTTGTTAAACTTTTGTGAAAATGTTCTTGGAAGAACTTCTTCGTTTTTTGCTGGGTTAAGTTTGTCTTTTTAAAAGTGCTCAACTTAACCCCTAGTCTCCACGCAGACATTTTTGTGTCCGCAATTGTCAAATTCTATCTCTCTCTTCAAAATGTTAAGTGTGGACCAATAATAAATCTATTGCGCAATCTATTTCGCAATAAATATTTAAACGCAAAGCTGAGCAATAATGTTTAACATAAGCTGTCAAATTTATTGTTATTTTTTAAATTTTGATTATTTTAGCAAAACAAAGATGAAAAATGCATTAATTTTGTTTTAAAAGGACAAATAAAAAATAAAAACCGAGAATAAAATAAAATTTTCCTTAAAAAAAAAACAAATTAAAATGTTTATTTCTCATGTACGTTTTCTCCACCCCTTAACATAAAGTTGGAAATAAAAGCTTTTTCCTGTTATTCTGCCGACGTTATTTCTTATGTTAGGAAATAAAAACGTTTGCGTGGAGACGTAGAGTAAACAATTAAAAAATAATATAAATATATATTTGCATAAAAATTTAGTGCATATAACGGGGAATATTTTATTAGAACTTTCAATTCATTTATCCTACCTAATGGGTTAAAATGTTTTACACATATTTTACTAACGGACTAGGTATGACCCCTTATTATTAGAGATAAATTAATAGAAAGTTCTAATGAATAAATGATTTAAACATTAACGTTAAAATATTGGAGCTTCGAAGTTCGAACTATATTTATATTATTTTTTTCTATTTATCTGAAACTACTTTGCTGCAGTAAATGGTGATTAATTCAGGGAAAAGCGCTATCAATATTTTAATGATCACGTTTTATTTTTTTTATTGATTATTAGGTAAAATATTTGGTTTTGGAATTTTAAGATTTTTTAGCAGAATGGTAATATCCGTCCGTCTATACATTAGAGTTAAATGGGTCGAAAATTATGCATAACTCAGTGAAAAGTGATATCAACACTTTAATGGTCTCGTTTAATTTTCCTATTTATTAGTAAGTAAAAAGTGCATTTTTAGAATCATAAGATGTGCTTTTTGGCTAAATTGTAATGTCCGTCCGTCGAACATTTGGCTTAAATGGAGCTTAATTCAGGAAAAGGTGATATCAGAATGTTTTATGATCACCTTCTGTTTTTTCTGTTTATTGGTTAATAAAAAATGCATTTTTAGAATTCTAAAATATTTTTTGGCAGAATGGCAATGACCGTCCGTCTTTTTTAAAGAATTTTAACGTCTGTCTGTTTATTCATTTTTGTAAACTTGCCAATTCAAAATCGTTTATTTTTTGACTCAATAAAGATATCAACTTTAAATTTTCTTTATTCGATAGACAATTTTGTTCTTTAATAAACTGCAAAAATACGATAAAATCGGTGGAAAATGTTGGGATATACTGGAAAAGACTTGACCAACATCTTACAAAGTTGACAATGTTGAAATTTCAAATGAATATATCTCGAAAAATATATAAGAGAAATAGTACATGCATGCATGTTTTCTAAAGGTTTTATCAAGGACTTTAAGGTGATATAAAAAACAAACATTCGCTAGTAGTTAAACGTTTTCAATGACAATACTACCCTATTTTGAACCGCCATAGCTTCGATCCTGAAGCGTATATGGGATCTTACTTCTAGACTGAAAATGTTACGGTCCTCTGCTACGCCTATGTGTAATTTCATATAAATCCAACCAGCCAATTTACAGATTTATTTTGTTTCTGCCCCACTGTTTAATATTTGATAAAGCACTTAAACTGTTTTTTGTGTGAAATCGCTGGAATTTTTTCGAAAAAAAAAATCTTAAATCGGGCTATATATGCGCACGATTTTTTTTCATAATATTAAAGTAGTTAATTTGTACTATTTTTCAGAAAATTTTCAAAACAACCATCCTGTAATATTTTAAGTTGCAATCAATGAAAGTTGAAAATTAGTATATTTTAGAACAATTTTCAAAAAAATAACAAAAATATTAGAACAGAATATAATTTATAAATACTTGAAGAAAAGTACACCTTAATATCTTAAGTTGACGGTTCTATGTTAAACTTTTACTTTCGAATACCTTTTATTTAAAATAAATACAGTGAAAATTTATGAAAATTTAATTTTTTACTCTTTTTCAAAAATGTAAAAGAATTTTTAACTTTGACAGCTCCTTAAAAGAAAACAGCACAAGCTTAAAGATTCTAATTGATATTGATAAATAATTTTGTCAATTTTTATTCGATACCCAACATTATTATCAAAATTTGCGTACCACTCCAGAGCTTTCTTACCGTAGTGACATGATACCAAATAGGTCCAAAAATATGTGGACACGTTGTGCTTTCTTAAGAAAAGAAAAAGTCTTTTTTGTAAATATTCCTTTATGCATATTTTGGTATTTATAGATCCGAATGTATCAAATGACTTTCCTGTTTTGCCGCAACTGCAAAAAACTTGTCATACCATGAATTTTGTAAGAAATTTTTGCTGCTTTTGTGTCTTAAACTTATCTCCAACATTGCTTCGAGCATTAGTAATAAAAATTTTTGAGACACAAACTGCGAAGATTCTTTCAGCACCTACGTTTCTTCGTCAATTATACAGCTTGAGTATTTTTGTATGAAATTTGGTTTTAAATTCCGAGTCCTATTTTTGGCTTGTAATTTTTTTTTTTTTTTTTTTTTTTGCAGAATTCCAGTTTGGAATTTTTTGAACTTTATATGTTATCAACTTCCCATTAGCTTTAAATTTTCGCACCAAATAGTCGAAGTACTGAGAAAACTAAGCTGATTTTCTACCAGATGTGTTTGGAGTTGCCTTCAAATATCTGGCCTTCCCAATATCATGTGGTCCTTTTTTCTTACCGAACTAGGTTTCACATCAATTGTCAAATTCTCCTCATACTGTTTAATAACATTAGAAACGGTTTTACGGACGACATTTAATTCTGTGGCCAATTATTTTTAAGACCTATTTGGATTTTTTGAAATTTTTTAATAACTTGTAGGACATAAATCTTTTTCGTCACTTATTTTGATGAAAATAAGGATAAATTAACATGGTTGTTATTAAAAATAATAACTGAAGTATTTTGAATATTGATTCCGAAAAAAGTTGTGAGGCAAAATGTGTGTTAAGATTTTTTCGATCTCACTCCTTAAAAGTATTTCAATGAAATTTTGGCACATTATAAATAAACTTGTTTTAAAATTAGGGAATTAAAAAAGCTTCCACTTTTTTGTACCGAAATACCCGAAATCCTAATCCGGGGAAAACTTGTTTCATTTACATTTTTCCTTAAAATGATCACCAAGACGTTGTAAAAGAAGTTGCTAAGAAAATATTTTTTGTGTGTTTAACCAACATATGGGAGTATATAGCCTATATATTTTTATATTGATCTCGGCTTTATCATTTGAAATTTAAAAAATAATAAAATAAAGAATATTTTCCAAACTGACAAAGTTTGAATAGGGCTAAGGGGAAACTATTGCCCAAAGAGCCTCCAATTTTACTTTACACGCATTTGCGCTAAGATTTCTTTTGAAACCATTACAAAAATTGTGTAGCCCGGAATAAAAACAATATTTTGGAAGTGAAAGAATATTACTACTTTTTTTTAAAATAACCCCAAAAATGTGATTTTTTTTTCTTTTTTTTTTAAATTTCAACTTCAGCTTTTATATGATTGATTGATTATATGATTTTTGTATCAATATTATATATAATTGTGTAATAAATCTAATGGATATTAAAAAAATTAGGGCGCAATTATAAAAAACTAAAACTAAAAAACTAAACCTTAATATCTTTTAAATTAAGAAAACACATGTAAGCATGTTTTTTTAACGATTTTTTTTTACTTCATTCCATAAATAAATTTTTGTTAAAAAATTGCATACCTAAGCTGTCCATATTTGGAGGTCTACTTTCAACCCTCTTGACCCGTTAAAGACCTGTGCTCATCCAGATCAACTCGAAAACCCTCAGCTCTGACCATATAAAATTTTATTTGAATATCTCCAACGGTTCACAAGTTACAAAATTATTAAAAAAATAGTTTTGGGAATCGCTTCGAAATTTAATGTTAACTTGTCAAACACAAATTGCATTAAAAATGTTTCTAATAGATTTTTTTTCTCCTAAAAAAGCTCTTCTATATTTACTTCAATCGAATTATATTTAATTTACTTAAAACGAATGGAACACAAAAACTTTGCTGATACTAAGAAAATACATTTAATAACAATAAAAATATTAATATACCACAAATATGTACATATATATGCTGCTATATTTGACAAAATTAGAATTTGCAACTCCATAAATAATGGGCAAAAAATTGAACTAACTCAAGCACCTGTTCAGTTTATTTAAATGATTAATATTCTTCTTCCGTTATACATACATTAATAATACTAAAGTATATTAATGGACAAATTCTTTATTTTTCTTGTTTTTGTTTTTTAATCGGTTACGTTTAATTATGCAAATTTAAGTTATCATGCCGAGTAAGAGAGCTTTTAAACAAATGTTTAGATAAGAATCGTATACGTTTCATATAAACTCGTTTACGAGTAATCATTATAAATGTAATATAAAATTTAAATTTGTGGTTAAAGATAAGATTTGCTTATTAAGATTAATTAAAATAAATGTAATCGGTCAGTAGTATGCATTCTTTATAAGAGTAAAAAAGCATTTACTGCAAAACAATGAGAAATTAATATAACTTTTTCTTAGCTGCCATGAAATAAATTTTAGAGCGAAGAATCACATAATAGTTGTATATATTTAAATATGAACTTGTGTCTGAGATTTACAAATGAGAAGCTAATATTTATAATTAAGTAGTTAATTTGAATAAAATATTAAAGTAATGAAAAGATTAAAAACTATTATACTTGTCTACAAAAGCAGATTTATTCTCATGGGAAAAGTACGTACGTAATTAGTATAAAATGATTTAGCAATTAATTATGACGATAAAACTTTCTTTTTTAGTATATTTTTATCGTAATATTTGTTTAAAAATGTAGCCATAGAGGCTACATTTAATTCACAATTAGTGTTCGAAAAATATGAAAACTGAAGTTATATATTTTTTGGTTTAAATATTGAAATTATTTTCCATTAAAAAATTTGGGAATTTTATTATTTATATTAAAAGTTTAATTACTTCAGGTTTATTATTTAAAAATAATTTAAACTCCGCTTTTTAATTTTATTTTCCTAACAAAATAAAAAATATAAGTTTTATTTTTAATTTCTTACAGTAAACTGTTAGTAATTTAGAATTTTAAACCAAAAATTAAAAACGTTTAATAGGTATTTTTTTAATTAAATACTTTTATTGTATTTTTCTTGTATATTATGACTTCTTGAGAAAGAGATAAACTTAAATATTTGCTTTATAAATATTCTAAATTTCTTGTTTTTAAATAGATTATAATAGTTACAAAATTATATAATTTAAATTGTTCCTCATATTTTGGGAAATTTTTGCTGAGTAAAATTAATATTTTAGAAGAAAACTGTATATAAAACAAATAACAAAAACAAGGCAGGAGATTGAAGAAAGAAATTAGAAAATAAAAAAATTAAAGTACTACAATATAACACAATTTAAGCCCAAAATAAAAATAATGATCAATGTCTGCCAAAAAGACTTAAAAATTTTAACTCAGCTTAAAGGCTCATATTTACAAATAACCGAAAATGTATCACCGCCTAAACGTTGGGCCAACCATTTATTCTTCACTACCGCCAATTTGAGAGTTTCACAATTAAAATGGGCATAAAGATTAGTGTGCAAAGCACGACCCATACCCTCTATCACTAGTAAATCAGTCTCATTTTGTTGCAATGCTTCACAGAGATCTTGGGGTAGAGTACGCATATCTAGGCAAGGGCCATGTTGGCCATTACCATAAACTACTAGTTGACCATTAGAGCGGGCTTGTTTTATAACAGGACATTGACAATTGCAGGAGTCGAGAATGGTGGTTAATTCACTGCTGGTAACATCATTTAAAGAGGGATCGGTGTTGGCACATAATATGACTTTTGTGCCACGTTTGATTAGTTCACGGGCAAAGGGTAATATGCCCAAAATAACATCAACTCCACTGTTGTCTACAAAAATTGCAGCACATTTATGACTGTTACCTTGCAAACGCTCTAGCCACATGTCTAAATCATCCATAAGCCAAGGTCTTTTTTGTATACGCTCTAGGGCAGCGTGTAAGCCAAATGTTTTATCTTTTTGTATAATATTGGTCACTGCTTGGGCACCCCAATCGAACATATTACCCGCTAGTACACCACGCACTAATTCAATCCATCTTTGTGTGTTATCCTTAATGTCATCGATTTCCCTAATACGCTCCGCAAATAAAGGCAAAGCTACTTCATTTTCTGATTTTTTCTGTTCTAGCCAAGGATCTTCAAAACCATATAAACGCAGGTGTTTATCATTTAGCTCTAATAATTCTCTTATCCCCAATACACGATTATTGTTAGCATTTTCTTTGGTTGCACTACGATATTCTTCCAATTTCTTTATATAAGTTTGTTTAAACTTTTCCGCTCTGTCATCAGCTGTATCATCTTTATCACGCTGGGATTTGGCCGCTTGTCGAGCAAACTTTTCAATCATATCGTGAAAGCAGGGAAACCAATAATTGGCAGCCTCTACATCTTTATTTAAGTCCAAAGTATCTGGTTGATACGTTGAGGCATCTTTGACCAGAGAATTACAACGCCATTCACACATACTAAGTTAAGGTTTCCAGATTATACACCAACACAAAGAAAAAGTTGCCAAAAAGAAAACAAGCAGACACAAAGAATAAAATTATTAATATTATCTTTTAGGATTAAGAGAAAAATCTATATTTTGTTATTTACACTACAACTAATTAAATTAATGTTCCTCTAACTCTGCTCACCTGTGCAATTGTTTTTGTAAAATTTTGTCCAAAACAAATTTGCAATTTTTCGTAATTTTGCAAAAATTTTACTTTATAGGTGTTTCAATAAGCGTAAATGAATGCTTTTAGTTAATAGTTATTTGTTTGTTTGTTTGTGAACTCTCAAAACTATTTTTTTAACTCCCCAAATAACAAGCCACTAAAATACCACAGCAGCAGCAACAACTACTTTTACTTCAAATTTTGTTGAATTTTAATTTTATTCTATTTCGTTTTAAACACTTGTTCAATTGTTTAAATAGCAAAAAACCTAAAGTTTGTAATAATGTTAACTTCTTTTGTTTATTTTACGTTGTTTATTTTCTTTATTTTTAATTTTCTATGGCCGAGTGTTTTGCGATAAAAAAAATAATATAAAAATATAAAACTAATAATAATATGCCAAACAAATGTAGTGAAAAAAATGACAACAAAAAAACCGCAATTTTGACACAAAGAGCAGAAATATTTTGATGACAACAACTTCAGTAGCAGCAGCAGTAACAAAAACAACAATACCGCCGATAAATAACCGCAATTTTGACAATCAGCTGTTTTTTGTTTTGTTGTTTTTCAGGTTTTTGACATGGCACAACCATTTTAAATAAGGTAACCTTATAAGATCAGCTGATTGTTTTTTGCTCGTTGTTTCAAAGCAGACTATAGCCCAAATTACAATAGCGCGTAGTCAGCAGCAGTGTGTGCTGCCATAATCAGCTGATTATTTAGAATGCACTGTTTGTTATGGTGTTGATTACATTTAGTCAGCAGCAGTTTGCAGTGCTATTTCATTAAGCCCTGTTTCTAAATTCACTGCGCTGCATTCGGATTGAGAGCGAGACAAAGAGAGTGAGCAAATAAATGAGAGGCTAAAATACACAAGTAGAACAAAGCTAGATGGTGGTTATAAATTGCGGCTGCCTACGCTGAATTGTAATTATAACGTCCGCAACATGTTGTGCTGACAGTGATCAGCTGACAATTTTTGCTGATACTGATGCTGACTATGCTCTATTGTAATTTGGGCTTTACACTGACAGAGTTACGTAGTTGTAGTCATAGAGTAGCATATAGAGACGAAATTCTCGATTGACATTTAAACAAAATTGTTGTTTTTGTAGAACAAAATTGTTGTTTTGCAACAACAAAATGTATTTGATTACATGTATTTTGTTGTTGCATGAGTTAGGTTTTTGACAACCGACTTAGGTTTTTGACAATTAAGCCCAAATTACAATAGCGCGTAGTCAGCAACAGTATCAGCAAAAATTATCAGCTGTTCACTGTCAGTACAACATGTTGCTGCCGTTATAATTACAATTCAGCGTAGGCAGCCACAATTTACAACCACCATCTTACTTTATTCAACTTGTGTATTTTAGCCTCTCATTTATTTGCTCACTCTCTTTGTCTCGCTCTCAATCTGAAAGCAGCGCAGTGAATTTAGAAACAGGGCTAAATGAAACAGCACTGCGAACTGCTGCTGACCAAATGTAATCAACACCATAACAAACAGTGCATTCTAAATTATCAGCTGATTATGTCAGCACACACTGCTGCTGACTACGCGCAATTGTAATTTGGGCTTTAGTTTCGTCTCTTGTTACTCTTTGGTTGTAGTTGTTGCCGTTTTGCATATACCTTATAATACTTGTGCCATAGTATAATAATAAAGTACTCGCACATCTACAAAAACAAAAATTGCTATATTTTGTTAGTGTAAAACTACTGCCCACAATGTCAAAATGCTTTGAACGGAAAAGTGAGAGAATGAAGGAGAGCAAGAATAAAAAAAACTCGAAAAAATTTTACATATGAATACAAAAACAATTTGACAGTACCGCGAGGTTTGCCAAAAATACTTTATAATTATACTATGACTTGTGCCATGATCTCATCATACACGACTCTCAAGCTCCTGTGTTAACTTGTAGCATCATACATCTGTGCATCGCAGCTTCATCCGTCAATTGTAGCACATCTAATCGCCATGGGGAGCAAATTCCTGCCGCGGAAATTCATGAGACGGCAGCTCTACTATAATATTTACATAAAAAAATTAAAAATATGACATTTAATAATACTTTCGACTGGAATGAAGCTCTGATATTAATACAAAATACTACTAAATACTTACTTAAAGTTTCTTCTTTTTTAATATATGTATAAATAGTTTTGATATTTTTTTTTTAAATTTGGTTAAAAAAGGATCATTTTTTAATTTTATATATAAATTTCAATAAGTTTTTGAACGAACTTAGGTGAAAATGAAAATAAAACTGAAGTATTTAAAATTAAAATGTATTTCTTATTTTTTGCTTTATTTAAAAAGAGATTTATATAGAATTATATTGAAAACAATTAAGAAAGATACAATCGGGCAAGTTTTGCTTATTTAAACACATACATCGCAAACATAAATTTAAATTGGTATTTGCATAACGAATTCTTATATGGATGGTATGGGTAATTATTGATCAATACTTGTGTAAATTGATTGTAAGACTAAAACTTAAATACATTTTATTTCTGCTTAATTTTTTTATTTTTTGTACATTTATAAAAAATTTTACCCTGGAAAGTGATATCTGAACGGCATACAAGTAAACAAATCTCAAGTCTCAGGTACCAAATTTTATCTTTAAAACGACGACCTACAAATTTCACGCTACAATAATTTTTAATCAGCTACATTTTTATAATACACACTAAAAAAATTCGTTTTCTTTATTAAAATATTAAAAACATTCACATAATAACGAAAAATTCAAATTACAAATAAAAAATGAGATTCGAATTACGAAATGCAACAACATTTTAACAATTATCAAGATCCTATGATACAAAATATTAAAGAAGCATATTTACACTGCAACACATTTTAAAATATTATTTTGTTATTATACAAATTTGGATATTCATTTTAAAAATTGTTTGCATGCTTAAACAATTTCATTCTAAATATTTTCATTTTATTTCCATTTTCTTCTTTTTGTGAACATTTTCTTTTTAACTTTTATTTTTCATTATTTTGTTTGTTTCCCTTATATTAAAAAAAGCTCCTTTGGATTTCTGAAGTTGTAAAACAATTTAACAAATTGTAATACGTACCTTGTATTGTTGTCTAAAATTTTTTTGAAGGAATTCCGAGAAATTAATATATTTTTTTTCCTTTTTGTAATAGTTTACCCTTTTTATAAAAACCCAGTTTTTTATAGAGAAAATTTAAATTTTCCTGAATTTGATACATATTGAATGTAGGTAAAAAACTTTTTTTATGAAATAATTTTCTGAAGAACTAGTTTTTACATACCATATGTTAAAAAAAAAAAAATTGTGTTATTTATAATTTTTAGATTGCTGATAATAATTTCTAGTGTCCGGCCGAACGTTCTGGTTCGGCTACGGTGTTCGGTAAAAATTGATGTTCAGCACTTTTTATTAAATCTGAATTTAATATGTATTTGTGTCACAAAAACCACAATAAGTTTAATAAAGAATTCTTAAAATTAAATTTATATGACTACTACTTTAATACTATGTTCACATATAAAGTTTTTTTGAAAAACGAGTCGTTTTCTTAAGAAACACATACAAATTGACTTGTTTTTTCATATATTTTAAAGCCGGAAAGCATCCCGATTCGAGTTGTTTAATTATTTAACAACATAAAAACAAACTAAATTTCCATACAGGGAAGAAATATTTAGTATTTTTAGTACATAGAAATTTGTTGAAAACAGAATTTGTAAAATTGTCAAACAGTTTAAAAACAAAAAATTAAAAATTATGAATGAAAATTATATTTCTTCATAAATTTTATTTGCTTACAAATTTTATTTTTCGAATTAAAAAGTGTTTGTATGTGAAATTTTTATTGAAATACAAAATTTTTTAAAATATTTTGTGCTGACGAAAAACAGACCAAAAGGAAAAACACAATAAAATGATATGTGAACAGTGATGTTTAATTTCATTGTGTTTTCCAAAAAACGAGTCAAAAACTTGTGTATGTGAACATAATATAACATCTCAAAATACAAATATCTATACATTTTCAAATTCTAATTCATTTATATGCGTTTAAATAGCGTCTAAAAAGTACTTCGCTGTATTTTTGATAATAGTAATTATTTTTTTGGTTCAGCCGATCTTTGCAAAATTGAGCGAAGTTCGGGTTCGGTTTGAAAAAAGAGGATTCGGTCGGACTCTAACAATTTCATAAACTTCTGCAATATATTAATTTAAATTAATTCCAAAAAATATATATCTTCACAGCAAAAACGGTAACTCTAATTTTAACATCAAAGTCAGCCATTAACTACAATAAAACGCCTTCACTAGCGCCACCTTGCGCCAAGTAGCAGTAAACGAAATGTGGTATTTCTTATGTCAAAAATTAACAGCAGCCAACTTCACGCCGTAAACCGTTTCTTTCCGGTTGAATTTTTGACAGATCAACAACTAAAAAATGGTACGAATAAAAAAATCGTAAAATTTTATAAAAATCCATGAACAAAATGTTACAAAAGTGATAAATTAACAAAATGTAACAATGTGAGAGTTAAATGTGCTAGGAATTTTCATAAATCCTATAGCTAATAAAAAACAAATAGCATCGGAAAATTTGTGTTTTGTTTACGAAACTCGATAAATTTATTGAAAAAGTGATTAAAATAATTGTACTAATTTGAAACTTTTTGTTATATTTTAGGCCAAACGCACCAAGAAGGTTGGAATTGTAGGTAAATATGGTACCCGTTATGGTGCTTCCCTACGTAAAATGGTGAAGAAAATGGAAATCACCCAGCACAGCAAATATACCTGCTCGTTCTGCGGCAAGGTAAGTTTGTTTTTTGTTTCTATGTATTTAACATATGATTAATTATACTTTATTTTTATAATTTTAGGATTCCATGAAGCGTGCCTGTGTTGGCATCTGGTCCTGCAAGCGTTGCAAGCGCGTCGTAGCTGGTGGTGCCTGGGTTTACTCTACCACTGCTGCTGCTTCCGTACGTTCTGCTGTCCGTCGTCTCCGTGAAACTAAGGAACAATAAACTGTTTATTATTTTTTATTAAGCAGTTAAGTTTCTTAGTTTTTAACGACGTCTAACATTAAAACAAAATTAGTTTTTATCTAATTTATTGTGCTGTTATGCCAAGATCTGTGTTGTTTGGCCTTTAGTATTTACAGTTTGTACTACTGTAAATATTTGGTCTAAAAGAATGTGAAGTTATTAAAAGAAAATAAATAGCCATTTTTTACTATAAAAAACGGATGAAAACAAAGAAATATGGTGTTTGAAGTGTTTATTTTATTATTGGAAATATTTGGTTGTTAAAGAAGTGAAATAGTTGTTTGTGGTTTTAGTTTAACGGAAAAGTGGGACTTCTATTTAAAACAAATCGTTTTTTATCAAATCTTCAATGTAGTGTATTTTAAAAGAGAATCTATTATTCTGAAAATGCGTATATATAATTCAATAAAAGGCAGGAACAAAAGAAGTACCTACATCATTTTTGGTCCACTGGAGGAAGGAAACGTTTTCTTCATTAGTGTTATTAACTTTAGATTTACCTAAACGTACTTAAAAACGTTGATTCATTATTTGATCAATAATCAACAGAAAACGTAGAAATTAAATTACTATATAATCAATTTATTAAGTTTTTACTGTAAATAATTTATTTTTAATCACAATTTAAGTGAAAGAATTGCGGAGATGGAGGAGATTCAAATGTTTATTTTTACATAAAAAAAAATATTTTCGATGTTTAGTTTTTTGGATGTTCTTTTTTCTGAAAAGAATACTTTTGATTAAATTTGGGTTTTAAATTGGCTCCGATTTTTTGAATTTTTGCCATCATTGATATTACTTTTAACGCTAAAATTATATAAAAGTTTTTGAGTGCAATTCAGTAGTTTCTCTAAGATACTCGATTCAAAATATATTTCGTTATAAAAAAGTTGTATAAAGAGGAAAATTTATGTTACCGAAGCCGTAGAGTTAAAAACCGTCGCACAGTAGCTCAGAATCGTTTTTCATCGGCCAAAACTCTGTAACTTTTGAACGATATTTTAGAAATTTTTTTTGATGGAGAGGTATTTTCTTGAATTTTTCTCCAGTTTTTGAGAAATTTAAGGCTAAAGTTGAACTCTAATTTTTTTGTATCAGCATGAAAACGCGAATTTTTTTACTTTTCGGGGAACAAATCATGATTATCAGCACACTTGATATTATATATTTTTTTCCGCCTTAAAGGTTTTTCTGTGTAGCCGGCCTGTGGCCGGGCTTAAGAACTTTCTCCTCTGGGTATGTCGAACACCGGCTTCGCTGAATAAACTTTTTTTTGCATATCAAAAAATTTTTAGTTTTTCTTGTCAAAGAGAATGAATATTATCGTGTTGCATACCAATAAAATGGTATTTGAAAGTACTTTTAAATGGTATCAATATTAATTGCATCACATTTGTTTTAAAACAGATATTCAAATAAATCTTAGAACATTTCAGAAGCCTATAATTCGTAAACTTAGAACGAGCGGACAAAAATGTTTACATCACTTTAAAAGCAAGTAAAAGTACTACAGAATCACTATCAAAATTGTTTAAAAATCAACTGTGCTGATAATCTTGATTTAAGCACTTTTTGGATAAGCTTTACTTATAAATGAAATTAAAAAAGATTCGGCCGTGCCGAATCTTTGATACCCTTCACCATGTTACTATAATACCATATTACCATTTACCATCTTACCGACATCATATTACCTCTTACCGACAAATAATATATTTTTCGCCTTAACGTATGCTTTCATATTTTCACATTTATAAATCTAAATTTTTTCCAAACTACGAACATTTGAATATGAAAAATAAAAAAACAATCATAACCATGGTGGAATGAGTACAAGCATAGTAAAATAATAAAGTACTCGCACATCTACAAAAACAAAAATTGCTTGTATTTTGTTAGTGCAAAACTACTGCCCACAATGTCAGAATGCTTTGAACGGAAAAATGAGAGAACGAAAGAGAGCAAGAGAAAAAAACTTAAAAAATATTTTACATGTGAATACAAAAACAATTTGACAGTACCGCGAGGTTTGCCAATGAAAAAATTGTAAAACAGCTGGTCTTACGAGTATACTTTATTATTATACTATGAGTACAAGCATATAAAAATAACGCCAATCGCTTCTTAAAAGGATTCTGAAAATATAAACTTTTTTGCTCTCCGACGAAAATTGTGGAAATTACAAACGGAATGACAAACTTATATATAGCCTTTACACCTGCGGTGAAGGGTATAACAAATTATAAGAGATAAAAAAAAATCACTAATAAATTATTAGTAATAATATCCATAATTTTGTGAACAGGTTTCCAGTTTATCAATTCTAGAACAGTTTCCACTAGAATTGGTTGTTTTTGGCCGAACAAAAAGTGACGATTTTTTAATATTTGTTTTGTTATTTATTTAAATAACATTAAGGACGAAAATTTTTCGATTCATTTTCTATAAAGAAAATTGATTTTATATTTAAAATTTTTATTCGAATTATTTTCTTTCGATTAATTTTCTATATATTTTTATTCGAATAATTTTGCATAGACAATTTTATTTGAATAATTTTTTAAAGTAAATTTTTACTCGAATATTTTTTAAATAAATTTTTATTCGATTATCTCGATTATTCAATTACATATGTATGCTTTAAATATTGCGATATTTTAATAAAATTTGTTACAAGTGAGTTCAATATAATTATAAATAATTATGCCAAATTTTATGAAAATTGGCCCATAATAGACCATAGCTCCCATATAAACCCCTAATCCGAAAATTACTTTAAAGTTAATATTTGACACAAATAATTTTTATATAAGTAAAAACTACTGTGGACATTTTTATGAGAATTGGTCCATAATTTACTATAGCTCACATATAAGGCCCACGTCCGGGAAGCACCTTAAAGTACAGAATAATTGTACACAGGACCCATAAAAGACCTTTCCCCAAATTTGCATACACAATGGTGTAGGGTATCATATGGTCGGGCTTGACCGACTATGCTTTTCTTTCTCTTTTTTTTTAGAAAACTACTCAAATACAAATTTTCTATACAAAATTAATCGAACAAACATTTTTTACAGAAAGTTAATCGAATAAAAATGTCTGAAAGTAATTCGAATAAAAATTTTTTATAAAAAATTAAAGAAATATAAATTTTCTATAGAAAATTAATTGAATAAAAATTGTCTATAAGAAATTAATCAAATAAAAGTTCTATACAAAAATTAATCGAATAAAAAATGTCTTTAGAAGATAATTGAATAAAAATTTTCTACAAAAAGTTAATCAAATACAATTTTTTTTGAAAATTAATCGAACAAAAATTATTTTTCGAAAATTTATCGAATAAAAATTGTCTATAGAAAATTACTTGAATGAAAATTTTCTTTTTTAAATTAATCGAATAAAAAATTTCTTTGCAAAATTAATCGAATAAAAATTGTATATAAAAAATTAGTTGAATAAAAGTTTTCTTTGAACAAATAAAAATTTTATTTAAAAATTTAATCAAATAAAAACTTTATTGTTAGAAAATATGTATATAGTCGTTAAATCCCTATTCCCGGATGATATTTGTATGGGAGCTAGGTGAAATAATGGACCGATCATAACCAGTTTCAATAGGTTTCGTCATTAACCTAATGAAAGATTGTGTGCTAAATTTTATTGACATATCTTTAAAATTGCGACCTGTAGTTTGATTACAAGGTTTACATGGACAGACAGACGGACGGACATCGTTAAATCGACTCAGGAAGTGAATCTGAGTCGAATGGTATACTTTAAGGTGGTGGTCTGATGGATTTTTATATGCCTTACAAACATCAGCACAAACGCATAATACCCCAACAACCTAATAATATAATAAAAATAGGTAAAATACGCTAAAACGGTGTTAACAAAAAATTTGACTTTTGGCAAATGAAATTAATTTCTGAGCCAGCGTGTGCTGACTAGGGTGATTGACGCGGTTTTCCAACCGGTTTTTTCAGTCAATGTGCTGTCGGTTTTTTCAAAATGTTAATTTTTCGAATGTCGAATAGACCGGTTTTTTTAAACACAAAAATCCGGTTTTAAAAATAGCATTTTATTTCAGAAAACATGTAATAAATAGTGATATTTGAATCGAAATTTAGGAATATTTTTTTAAACTTTCATAAAGACTGATTTCTTATGTTTTAAAAATAAAGTTTAAGTCTAAATTGGAATTTATTCTGTGATATTAAACAAATAAATAAGTAATAATTATCCTATATGAATTTTTTTAATCTATAGTAATATCTGTAATATTTTTACACCCAATTTCATTTTTTTGATCCAATAAAGGTTTTACCAGCAGAATCGTTCCAATTAAGACAGGCTTCCATATTAAGGCATGGCTTCTGTTTATGTTAACTAAAATTTTGTCTAATTGTTGATGACTTTTTCTACAATTTCGAAACATATTAATAATTAGCTTTTAGTCATCTAGATATATAATTTGCTTAGCATTTTTTTCTTTCCAGAGCTTTCTGAAGCTCCCAAACGAGGTAGAAAATTAAAATATAAAAAATTATAAAACTTTTTGTCCAACAAATCATAACGGAGCCATATTTTGAAATTATTATCAGGATATAATAGGATTTATGTATCTTTTTCTAAGAATTTTTCTCTTTCCAGAGCTTTCTAAGCTCCCAGAAGACGTAGAAAATTAAAATTTGGCTTACTATAACCCTATTTGGCCCACAAATCCTAACAGATTTTAAAATCTCTATCAGGAAGCGGAAATACGTGGATCTATATATATGGATTTATATATAATATATATAACCATTGGTAGACTTTCTGAAGCTCCCAGACGATGTAAGAAACTAAAAATCAGCTTATTTATAAAACTATTCGTTCTACAAATTCCAACGGAGCCAGATGTTTCTATCAGGGACCGAAAAGCCTGTTTTGATATTAAGAACTTTTGAGTTGCTATACTTATTGTTTGCTCTCCAAATCCTATAAAAAACTGATTCTGTATTTCGGCCAGGGAGCGCATTTACGACGATTTTTTTATTTTGAAAGGTTTACGAATTTAAAACATTAATGAATATTATCCCAATAAATTCTATCGGCTTGTAATAATTGACTTCTATTAGGGAGATGAAGGTGTCCATATGTTGTTAATATTATTTTTTTATTTTTTATTTTCGGGTTTGTTTGTCCAAGTTTTCATTATTATATTGTTTTTTTCTGGCATTGTCAGGCTTGTATTTAATAAATATTGTAAGAATTATTGATTTGTTCAAAGAAATGTAGTCTTTTGATATAAATATTAACTTCTGCAAAAAACCGGTTAACCGGTTTTTTCTGAATTTCAAAAAGTGCAACCGGGTTTTTTAAAATAGCAACTATTCGAACTATTCGAAAACCGGTTTCTCAAAAAAGTCGAATAATCGATCGCCCTAGTGCTGACTGAAGTTCGGCTTTTAAATTTCTCCCATAAATTCAGAATTGCGGCAAACAAATTGCTGTTGTAAAAATGTTTTGAAGATTTTTTCTTTTTGGAGAAAATTAGCTTTTAAATAGAAAAATGTAAGTGTATATGCTAATATCTCATTACCCTCCATTTGCAACTTTTTGAAATTTCGCCTTATGAGAGGTGGTAGGTAAAAATTAAAAAATTATAATAAAATTAATATTATAAAAGAAAAATAAAAATAACTCTTCCTAATAATTCTGCCTGATTTAGTTGTATCATGTTTCTATTTATATTCAGAGCTGCCAGATTTTTTTTAAATTTTATTAAAACCATTTTTATACCCTTCACCACAGGTGTAAAGGGTATGTATAAGTTTGTCATTCCGTTTGTAATTTCCACAATTTTCCTCGGAGAGCAAAAAAGTTGGACATTTTCGGGATCCTTGTAAGAAATGATGACGATAGGACCATGTTTGTCCGTGTGTCGGTTGAAATGGCGTTTGTGAAGTCCACCGATAACTGTCATATACAATATATATATAACACAAAATCGGAAATCCTTTTGAAAATTGAAATTCAGCAAGATCGGTTCATAAATGGCGGAGATATGCTTAAAACCCGGTTTTTAGAACCGATTTTCTAGTTTCTGAAGCCTCTATATATACTAGGGACTTCGTTTTGCAAAGAAGACTTGGACATTTTTTTCTAAATTTTTGTGCTGAAAAATTTTTATACAGATCGGTCATAAATATTTGTATAATTTCTGTTTTCTGAATCAACCAAATTCGTTCATAAACAACCGAGTTATGGATCAAAAGCTAAAAAAAATCGATTAACTATTGTTAATCGATTTTGTTGTTGTTGTTTTTACACCCACCATCAAAAAGATGGGGGGTATATTGATTTTGTCATTCCGTGTGTAACATGTCGAAGGAGTCATCTAAGACCCCACAAAGTATATATTTTCTGGGTCCTGGTTAGATTCTGAGCCGATCTAGCTATGTCCGTCCGTCTGTCTGTCTGTTGAAAGCAGGATAGGGCTCGAACGTAGGGGGACGAAATTTGGCACAAATATTTATCTCATATAAGGTTTGTTTGGTATTGAAAATGGGCAAAATCGGTTAATAAACAAAAAAGTTATGGACTAAAAACTAGAAACACAGGGTGTCCGTTTTATACTTTTCTGCTGATATTTCTTCAACAAAAGCATGTACTACAACGAAATTTTGTACGTATAGTTCGGGGATCGATATAAACTCGGAAACCAAAAATGGGAGTGGTCCGCCCACTTTACCGCCCATATAAGGTGAAAATCAACGAAATTGTGTTCAAATAGTTCAAGGACCAATGTAAACTCGGAAACAAAAAATGGGCGTGGTCCGCCCACTTTACCACCCCCTCTCATATAACGTAAAATTTGAAAAAGTTGATGGTGGGTATATAGATTCAGCCGGGCCGAATATAACATTCGCGCTTGTTTTTTTTTTTTTTTTTTTTTTTTTTTTTTTTTTTTGTATAGGCAAGTAGCAGTAATGATTAACGTTCTTGTTTTTTTTATATGCAGTAAGTTTGTTTGTATATACATACATACAAAAATATATAAATATGTAATTGTTATTGTTGTTCTTTATTTTTTAAAGCAAAGCTTGCTGTGATTGTTTATTATTTTTCAATTTTTCGTAGAAAATTTATTTTATAAATGTGAAAGTATGAGGCGGAAATTTTATTATTTGTTGGTAAAATGTTGAAGGGTATCAAAGATTCGGCACAGCCGAATATTTTTTTAATTTCATTTTACTTCCTTTTTAATTTTTTCTTTTCAATTCTTTTTATTAAATGATTAAACGAAATCATTAAATCTTTATATCAGTTTAATTATTTCCTTTTATTTAGAAATTTTAGTTTTATTTTTTTTTAATATATTTTTTTATTATTTAATTTATAATATTAAATGTTTACTTTTATTTACCTTAAACATAATAAAAATTTGAATAGAAAACATTTACAAAAATTTATTTTTTTATTATAATTTTTATTTATTTTTTTAAATTGTAATAGTTTTATTATTTTATTACGAAAAAAAAAAAAAAAAAAAAAAAAACATAATAATGATTTTACAAATATAGGACTGATTGATGTTTGTTGTGTTATTTTAAATGATCATGTTATTGAATAAAATACATATGGGCAATTCTCTTTTTACGTTTGCCTTTATGAAACCGACCTTCAACATCAAATATTTTCTTAAATTCTGAGTTTTTTAAACAACTTTTGATGCAATTATGTTAACAACACTTTTTGCTGTAACAGAGAAAAAATTCAAGACTTGAAACGGTTCCATGTGGTGCCGGCAAGAACGAAAAGTCAAAAATTCCAAAAAAGTGTTTGAAACTAACAAGTTTTTTTTTTTTTATTTCTTTTTATAGCTGTAGTCGCAAATTTTAACATAAATGTCCAATTCTTCTAATGTAGACTATAAACACTTGTAGAAAAGCACCAGCATGGATTTAATTAGCGTGCAAATAACCAGTGTGGCGTTTTAAAATATTAATTTGTTAAACGTGTATAGCTATTTTAAAGAATTCGGCAATTTTGCATATTATGTTATAGCGGATGTTAGCGTTATAAATCAATTTTAAACTGAAGTAAGTTCCTGTGTAAAGTTTTAATTACGCAGAAAATATAATTTCACTAAAAATATTCATTAACGGTTTTCATGGTATAAGAACGCGATGTTTTTAGTTTAACATTAATCGTCGAGGCACACCCAAGGCGCTTATCTAAATTGGCGATGATATATGTCAATCTGTAGCTGATTTAATACCATATATCAATTCAATATGGCGTTCGAAAAAAAGTACGATTTTTCATTTAATGCAACTTTAGAGATTTGACTAAGTGCAATTAAAAAAATTTATATAAATGACATTGTCTTATGACTTATTTAAAAAAAAAAAAATATGCATTTTGCAAAAAATGGATGAATATGAGCACGACTACAACACTAAAAACTGAATTTTGCAAAGTTTACAAGAAGGTTTAATAATTATTAAAGATATCCACGCATACTTAACTTATCGCGATATTTTTAATTTGTATTTTAGATACAGAATTGTAGAATATATAAATGCAATAATTTTTAATTTAGGACTATAAATAGAATTTTGGCAATTTTTTTTATACATTTTTATCTTAAACCGCCATTACATTGATGCCGTTCGGTAAAAGTCATTCACGCGAACAGATTTGTGTTCCACTAGATCCAAGTTATATTGGTACTAAATATCGTTGATGTGACATTTAAAAATTTTCGAAATTTTTTTGAACATCAAAAGTAAACGAGTTTGAAGAATTTCCCATATATATTTTAAATGAAACTTGAGTTTAGAGTTTAGTACTACATTATTTAATATTTAGTTAGTATATGAGTAAATTTGTTTTATTGCACCTTCACCTAAATTATACTATTAGTTAGTTGTGTTTTATTTAATTTTTTTTGTTTTCTTATGAATGAGGTGTATTTTTTTTCTTTACTTTTAAATATTTAATTAAATTTATATTTTAAAGTCTAATATGTTTCATATGTTTTACTTTGTTTTAAATGGAATTACTATTAAAAATTAGAAAAATTTATTTAGCTAAAAAAATTAAGTGGTATTGTATTTTATATAATTTTTTTTTTATTGTTTTGTAAAATTATGTATAAAGGAGTTAAATTTCCTGTATTTATAGTATTTGTTGTTATTTTATATTTTTATTAATTAGTTCGACTTTACTATTAATATTAATTAATTCTTTTATATATAAATTTTAATTGAGCAATATAAATGTTTATTTTTTTTTACAATTTTTATACTTAAAGGATGAAATGTATGTAGGTGTGGTATATTATTCACATTTATAAATGTATTTTAACTATACAAATTAAATTATTTCAAAATTATTTGAAAATTTGAAGAAGGATGCATTTTTCTTAAAGAATATTATCCTTGGAAATAAGAATTTTGTTTAGAAAACTTTTATCCGATAAATATATTTATTGGAAAGCTTTCATCTGGTAAAAATTTTATTATAAAACTTTTACTTTTATCCTAAAAACAATTTCATTAAAAAACTTTTATCCGCTAAAAACTTTTATCCGATAACGATTTTGTTTAGAAAACGTTTATTCGTTAAAAATTTTATTTAAAAAATTTTTATCCGTTAACTATTATCTTTAGAAAAAGTTTATCCGTTAACACTTTTCTTTAGAAAACGTTTATTCGTTTACAATTTTCTTTAAAAAATTGTATCCGATAACAACAATTTAGAAAACGTTTATCCGTTAACAATTTGTTTTAGAAACTTTAATCCGATAAGAATTTTCTTTAAAGAATTTTTATCCGCTAACAATTTTCTTTAGAAAATATTTATCCGTTAACAATTTTGTTTAAAAAACGTTTATCCGTTAAAAATTTTCTTTAAAAAACAATTTTCTTTGAAGAACTTTTATCAGTTAACAGTTTTCATTAGAAATATCCGTTAACAACTTTTATCCGATAACAATTTTCTTTAAAAACGTTTATTATCCCTTAAAAATTTTCTATAGAAAGCGTTTATCCGTTAACAATTTTCTTTAGAAAACGTTTATCCCTTAACAATTTTCATTAAAAACTTTTATCCGATAACAAATTTCTTTAAAAAAGTTTTATCCGATAACATTTTTTCTTTAAAAACCTTACCTGATAAGCATTTTGTTAAAAAAGCGTTAAAATTTAGTTGGAAAAAATTTATTTGTTAAAGACTTTTCTTTAGAAACATTTTATGCGCTAAAAATTGTCATTAGAACTTTTTCCATTAACAATTTTCTTCTTTTATCCGATATTTTGATTAAAAAGACATTAAAATTTTTGTAGAAAAATTTTATCCGTTAAAATCTTTTCTTTAGAAACATTTTAACCGCAAAACATTTTCATTAGAACTATTATCCGTTAAAAAAAATTTCATTAGAAAATCAAAAATTTATTTTTTCTATTTTCTTTAAAAAAAAAAAACTATTTTTTAGTTTTTTTTAGTTTTACTTATTCGGATAAACATTTTTATTAGTATAAAATTCTTTTTTGGAACATTTTTGATTCGGCTAAAGTTTTCTGTAGATGATTTTCCAAAAATAACGTTTCGAACCTTTTTATTTAATTTGTTTCGTTCTCTTTGAAAGTTTTAATTTATAAATTTTGAGTTAATTTTAAATTTCCAAATATTTGTTTATTTTTATTGAATTCAAAATCAATTAGAAATTTTTAATTAATTTTTCTTTTCATTTTATTCAAATCTTTACAATTTATAAATATTATGTAATGAATTTACGAATTTTATTTTTAATTTTAAGTTAATTTTTCAAATATTTACAATAAATATTTTGTATTTCTAAATAATTTGTAATTTTTAATATGAAATTCTTATGATATGCCTATTTATTTTGTAATGATATTAACAATGAAAAGGATATTTAAATATTAAAAACTTTTTTAATTAAAGTATTATTTATAATTAAAATAAAAAGGAAAATATTAAAATAATAATAAAACCTTTTGAAAATTCCCCCCGAACTTTTTCACTTGCTGGAAAATTTAAGTTTAAAACTTGTATAAACAATTCTTTAATTTCTAAAATTTGTTATTAAAGTTTTCTCTTTAGATTAATCCGATTTCTCATAAAGTTCAACTTACGGAAATAATGAAAAGTCTTTCAATTTAAAATAAATTAAATTTGAAACTTATAAATTAAATAAAATAAAATACATAATTCAAATTAAAATTTTAAAGTTGACTTTAGCAACAATGCATTTTTTATTTCAAATACATTTATTATTTCTTTTCTTTAATCAATCATTCATTTAGTTTATTAATATTAATTAATGAATTTAAAATATTTAAAACTACAATTAATTATTTTTATACACATTTTCTTCTCTCTTCTAAACAGAAATAAAAACTCTTTAAAACAATTAAGAGTTTATTATCATAAAATTTATAAAAATTATAAAATAAATCATTTAGGGAAGACATATTTCTTATTATTTTTTCTTTATATTTAATAATTAATTTATATAAAAAAGAGAATGCTTAAACAGAATGTCAGAGACTTATTGTAAAAATTTATAAAAAAAAATAATAATAATAAATGTGATAGTTTTGGTATTTAAAAAATCGAAAAAAGTTAAATTTTAAAGACTTAAAAAAATACCATAATAATTTCCAAAATCTAAAATAAAATTATATTAAATATACTTTATAGTTTTAAATAATTAAATACTAAAATTTCGTTTTAAAATAAAATTTAAACACAATTTGCAAAAGAATTTTGTTATCAAATTTAAAGTACTTGCAAAAAAAACTAAAATACTTTTTAAAAGTAAACTAAATTTTCATTTATCATCATGGTATTTAGCGTTACAGCAATTTCAATTTATTTTTTAACTAAAATGTTTAAATTTAATAAATTAAAAATAAAAGACAAACAAATAAAAAATAAAAATTATAAAAATTTCAAATTATAACCAAAACAAAATTTTATACAAAACGGCAAAATGTTGTTTTAAAAAAAATTAAACAATTTCTAAAAAATAATAAACTAACTAAAGTTTTAAAAAACTCCATTAACAATTACAACTAATGAGCTTGCCATTTAAATTTCGATTCCATAAGCCATTGTTGACCCTGACTATAGTCACAAGGACGTAACAGCGGTGTGGTGGGATCATCACGTGAAGGTCTTTGCAAACAATTACCAGTGTTTGTATGTCTTATGGATTTGTCCTGTAACAATAAGATATACATTTTAATATCAACTATAACCAAAATTATAAATTTATATCTTACCTCTGCATCATATACCCATTCTTGATTACCGCCCATATTATGACAACGCACCATATTCACTGGTCCCAGCGCTGCCGAGGCATCTAAACATAAATCATCGGACATAATTTGTTGTCGTTTGGTGTAGGCAAATACTTGATTGCCTCCTAAGCCATGACAATAGCTAACACCAATCTTTTCACCATATTTACGGCCCATTGTATCTAAACAGGTATCTGTTTCAGAATTGCGTATCTAAAGAAAATTTTTAAAAATTAAAATATTCATTTTTCTTTTTCAAATTTAAAAAAACAAACTAACTTCTCCCAAATAATAGTAATCCAAAGGCATTAAACTTTCCGGATAAATATTTTCCAAATACCAACGGAAAGATTTACACTTAAGACGTTCTCTTAAAGCTTTACGTTCACTTACATCACCAGCAGAAGCTTTGCGGGCACCTAAAGGTTTTATTTTTGTATAGGAGGGGAAAAAGTTTTATTAGTTATCAATTAAATATTAAAAAAATTTTACAAACATTTTTAATAGGTAAGTGTTAGTACTGTTTTTGAAGAATATTTTTTTAATTTTGAGTGCATTTAATTACATTTTTGTTTGGATGTTTGTAAAAATGTGCGCAACACTTAAAAAAAAAACTGTTTTGAAACAAAATTTTAATAAAAAAAAAGAATCTTATATAGGATTTTAATTTATAACAAATAAAGTTATTTTCATAAGTAATCGCAAAAATTTTTTAAAAATGTATCAAAATTTAATAAAATAAACGACAGTATAACTGTTTTATTATATTTTTCTAATTGTAAACTAAAATTAATGAAATAATCAAATTACACGGTCAACAAAAAAAATCCTCCCCCATAGACGAATAGTTGGACTTGATGTATTTTGATGTGCTAAACACGAATCAGCTTTAAATTTTTTTCCATTTTTTTTGTGGGCGTGTCTAATATTTCGCCCATTACTCTAGTATATTTCCTCATAACTCAAGAATGGGGTGTACGATTGATCAAAGTGATACACCAAAAGATGCGGACTAAAAATATCTTAAAATTCCCCAAACTTCATTTTTTTATATGCTCAAGAGTTTCGGAGTTTTTTTGAAATAAGTGTCCGAAAAAATCATTTTCATGCAAAATTTTATATTTTTTTGTTGTAAAAATTTCTTTTAATAAATGAAAACATCTAAAATGTTACAGTTTATCATCTTTATCTTAAAGCTGGTAATGCTGCGAATAAAATAAGGCATGTATCTTCAAAATTGATGCAGAAATCTAAATTTTATTCACAGTTAAGTAAAAATACCCATGTTGCATACAATTGAGTAGAAATACAGTGGTGGCCAAAAATATTTTTTTTATTTGTTCTTGAAACAAAAATAGGTGGACTAAATGCATTCTGACGAGTTAAACAAGAATCTGCATTCACTTTTTTTCTATCGGGTACTGATTTTTTTTATGTGCATGACTAATATCATCACCTTATTCAGCGGTCACACTATAAAATTCGAGAATGGTTTGTCAAACTTAGGCTATAACTCAAGAACCCTTTACACGATTTTGATAAATGATACATCAAAAGATGCATACGAAAATTGTTTTCAAGGTATGTCAACAATATTTTTTATTCGCTCAAGATTTCAGTGTTATGGATCAAAATGTTCACCACTTTTCAAAAAAAATAAATTTTAAAATTTTCGGTACTAATTACAGAATAACTACGGAAATATCAACTGGACAAAAAATTATATAAATTCAGCTCAAAGACAATTTAGAACGCTATATATTAAAGTTCAATTTATCTTAATTGGACAAACTGTTCTCGAGTTATACAAGTGTGACTGCCTAAAGGCGGGGTCATAGTAGGCATTCCATAAGAAAAAATCAATGCGTGATAGAACAAAGTAAAAGCTGATTCTTATTTAGCACGTTGAATTCCATCCAAACCACCTATTTTTTTTTATTTAAGACGAAAAAAATTTTTTTTTGCCCACTAGTGTATTTCCACTTAGCTATAGGTATGCATGGGTATCCTAACTTAACTGTGAATCCAATCAAGATTTGTGCATCAATTTTTATGATACGTGGCTTTATTTACTCGTAGTTTTGCCAGCTTTGAGATAAAGGTGATAAACTTAAATATTTTTGATGTTTTCACTTTAAAAAAAAAGTTTTAGTAAAAAAAAAAGAAATCTTGAATTTTGCATGAAAACATTTTTTTCCGACACTTTTTTCGAAATATCTCCTAAACTATTGAGCGGATAAAAATTTGATAGAAGAGTGATTTAAAGCTAATTTTATTCCGCATATCTTGGTGTATCATTTATATAAATCGTTCATACCGTTCTCAAGTAATAGTGAAATATAATCGAGTAATCGGCATATTTAGGGCACAATATTAGACACGCCAATAAAAAAAATCCCGACCTGATGGAAAAAAAACTGAATGCAGATTCGTGTTTAGCATGCGGAATTCCATCTAGTCTACATATTTTATTTTTGAAGGAGCTCGAAAAAAAAATGTTTGTCGACAAGTGTTATCAGATAAAATATGCTCTAAAACGTTTGAAAAAAGCGGGGACCATAACAGTTATGATTTTTATCATAAAAGTCCGAGAATAACAGTTATTTCGTGATTTTTATTTTTTCGAGCAAAAACAACAGTTATTTTCTGATTTTTATTTTTCTGAGCAGAAATAAAAGTTATTTTGTGATTTTATTTTTTCAAGCAGAAATAAAAGTTATTTTGTAATTTTTATCAGTTGAAAAATCATATTTTTACGATTTTATGGATTTTTGAATTTAGATTATGATTTATATTTTTGTGATTTGATAAATTTACAAACATATAAATCATAATCTAAAATCTAAAAGTAAAGAGATAAAAAGTGATAGTCGAACTATATGATATCCAACACCAATGTGTATGAATATAAAAGAAGGGCACTTATATTAGACTTTTGGCCAATTATGGACTAATGCTTTTACTATGTGTAAAATAAAATATACGAATACAGAATAATGAGTTGATACTAAGAAATATATGATTTTATGGACCTTGGGGCGTTTCCTGGAAGTGGGTTTATATGGGAGCTATGGTAAATTTTCATAAAATTTAATACTGTTGTTTCTACTTATATGAAACTTATTTGTGTCGAATATTAACTTGATACTAATATTTGTATGGAATTTATGAACGTTAAAGTGATTTTCGGAAGAGAGGTTTATAAGGCAGCATAGTCAATTATGGACCGATCTTTACAAAATTTGATACATAGGTTTACAGTAATATAAATAATTCTCTGTGCTATATTAAAAGTATTTTTTTATCGTTAAGCCCCATTCCGAGAGGACTTTTGTATGGGGGCCAGGTGAAATAATGAACCGATCATAAACAATTTCAAAATAAATATTCGTGACAAATTTCATTAATATATCTTCACTGCGACCTGTACTTTGTTCACAAAGTTTGCATGGACAGAAAACAAGGACTCAGATCTATTAATATTGCTTTTGAATATTTGTTTACGGCATTAAACAAATTACTATCTAGATCAGGGTTTCCCAAATGGGGGTCTGTAAACACATTCCAAGGGGTCCGCGAGAGAGATCGATTTAAATGCAAAACATAAGAAATTACTACCGATGTCCGTTGGATTTCGAATGGAAAAGTGTAGAAGAGATTCTACGAATCAAAGACAGTTGACATTTTCCTTTTATACAAATATGTATATCTTTATACAAAATTTACAGAGAACTTTGCTTATATCTCATAAATATAATGAGGCGTTACAGAATGTAAACATTAGGTTACAAGGCAGACAAATAAATAAATTAATTGAATTTAATTCAAAAAGTGCTTTTTTGTGCCAAAATTCCAAAATATTTCACATTTTCACTGCTGAATGATAATTTGGATTCATCAAAAAGAACATACAAAAAGTATAATACACTTGGAGTCACTTAACGATGAATTCTCCCGATATTATCCGAAGCTTAAATCCAAAATTCCAAACCATGATTTATCCAATAATTTTCTATTGCCTCCTAAACGAGGTGCTACAATTTGCACACAGAATTACCTCAACGACTACGAGGTAACTTTTTTGACACACAGAATCTACCCCACAGCTACGAAGTGGTACTTTTGTGGTTGCAATAGAACAAAAAAATAAATCGTGTGCCAAAGCTTACTTTGAATCTATGTTGGTTGAATATTTTTGGTTAAAATATTACAAAATTTACACGCTGTTTGAGAATGAAGCAATAAAACTTTTGCTACAATTTTTATCTACATATTTATGGGAAAAAAAAATCAAAATTTAGATCACGTTTGGATGTGGAAACTGAAGTACACAGAGAAAAAAAAATTCTTTATGACAACCGAATTTATTGCCAATCGAATTTGGTTGCTTACACGTACTACCTTAGAAATCAGTTGGAGCGACCGAATATTTCGTTTCCTAATATAATTTTATTGGAAACTACAAACAAAATATTGTTCAAGATAACATATTTTTTAGTATTGCACCTAAAACTATTTTAAAAAGCAATTCGGTTAGAATAACTAAAAGTTATTGTTGCCAATAGAGTCATGTTATTGTCCATTGGGAGCATGGTTTCCTCTTACTGCGGTAAAAACCAATGTGGCTAAATATTACAATAGGTAACACATTCAATGTAATTTGACCATTTTACTTTCCAGTGATAGTTTAATATTAAAGCCATGTCTATAGCTTGTGGTTACACTTGATATTACTATCTGGTACTAGATTTATTAGTATTTTTTGAAATCTTTTCTTCGTACTTAATGGTTTTTTTTGTAGAGAAAATTTGTACACAAATTTTGTTAAAAATAATTTGTTTTTAAAATGTCAATTATACTAACACCGAATTTAGTTTTCTTCTATTATAACCGAATATTTATCTCCTAATATAAATATAATGGTTGTATACTCCAATTCATAGTACTAAAATTCAGTTGAGAGGATCAATTACATGAATTTCATATGGGTTCATATTGGTTTAGCTGAATAAATTTTCTTTTGTAATAATAATAAATTATTTATAATTAAAGTTAAAATATCTTAAGTACGAAAAACTTGTTTCATTTGTATTTTTTAATAATTGCAATAAAATATTGGTTATTTTTACACAATTTTTATTATTGTAACCGTTTTCCAATAATTTTTTTCTGTATGATTTGATTGTAAAAAAATTCTCTAAATTTTAAAAAGTTTGTAAAAACAGACATTTGTTTTTTTTTTATAATTTTGGTAATGCAATTTTTTTAAATAAATACCTTATGAGTTTTTACCAGGGACAGTAAATAACAGTTATCCAGAAAATTTAAACTTACAAACTCCATGTTAAAGTCAACGGACCTATACTGTCATATACCAATAGATTCGTATTGCAGTGCTCTTTCAGAATCTATAGTGATCTTAAAAAACGATCTCAAAACGAACGTCATAAAATAAAACTCTTGAGGAATCTATCTAATATAATGTTTGTAATAATTTACTGGTTTAATTTAACAAATATAAATTTTTCAACATTTTATGTGGAGATTTGAAGATTTGGATATTTGAAAGATTTGAACACAGGTAACTCAATACCAATTTAAGAGCAGAGAATGCTCTTTTTTCGATTACCTGGGTTTCAGGAACACAATGTACAGTCTTTGCCAATTTATTTTTTTTTTTCCTTCCAGAAATCAAAAAGATCTGACCAGCGAAAAAGCTTTGAGTGCCAATTTATATAAAATCAGTTTTACTTTTCAACGGGAAAAGTAAAACTCGTTAAATGATTTCTATTTTATGACAAAGAAAAACCAATTTTTTTAGAGTTTCATCTGCTTTTTTTTTACGTTAAAAAATAACTGTTTTGATGGATTTTTTCTTTGTTACAAAATAACTGTTATAAAAGTACTTTTTTGATCACTTATAACCGTAATTGTCCCTGGTTTTAACTACTAAAAATCAAAATGTGCCAAGAGGTCCGCGAAGAAACAAAAATGTCTAAAACGGTCCGTGAATCATGGAGAGGTGGGAACCCCTGATCTAGATATACATATAAAAGAGTAACGTTACTGAGTTATTATTGACTGACTGACTTACTTTCTTATTTATCATCGCACAGCTCAAATGGTTAATACTAGAAAAATAATATATATGGACTGCAGATTGGTCTCTTATGAAATAAATCCACTAAAACGTGATTTTTGGAAATTCGAATGTTTGGGGGTGAAAAGGGGTAAAATAGGTAACCCTATATATCCTAAACTAATAGCAATAAAAGGTTGGACAATCATCGTTATTCATTTAAAAAATAATTGTATAGGTGTCTGGTACTTTTTTGAAATTCGATTCTTTTAGGGAGAAAACGGGTAAAAACTGTATTTTGCTACTTTTTTGGCACCATAACTTAATTAACCCTGGAAGGGCTTCGTTAGTCGTTTCGACTAACAACAATGCTATTTTGAGTGATATTTCTTTATTCGTTGCATATTTTTTTGGGAATTTTGATATAACACCTGCCGTAAATAAGATCTTGAAGTGTCCAGACGTATGTTGCTGTGAGCGGTCTAGAAGTTAGTATTTTGAGCCACTTTGTTAGTTGAAACGACTAACGAAGCACTTAGTGTGACTTTTTGAACTTTTAGAAATAAAGTGATTTAGTAAATATAGTAATGCGGTGTATTTAATATTTGTTCCTATAGTGTGAAATATATATTTTTCGGGGAAAATAAATACAATATGACTTCCAGAAATAATTTTAGCAACATATAAGTATATTTGTTTGTCACATAACGCAATAATGATGAGGAAGCTCTATATTCTATATCAAATAGAAAAGGTGCGCGGAAGACTGTATAAAGCCATATTATAAAGTATTAACGATTACAGATCGACTTCATCTTATGAGTTCTATAATAAAACCTAAGGACGCGATTGATATTTTCTACCAAATATGAAGTGAAATATCATACTAAATCAAGACTTATCGGTGCTGGTCTATATATTCTGCATCAAAATAAAGATTAATTATATTAATACTTTATTAAAAAATATGTTAAAAGCAATTAAGGAACCATTTTTTATAAAATTTCCTTAAAAACTGCATAATGTACCAAAGCGACAAATGTCTTATCGACTTTGTTTTACTCCCAATATATCAACCAAGCATCGTATAAATGTCGAAAATCTCCTATTTTCAGGGAAATTTAGAAAAAGAATAATAAATTTTCAGCCTCTGCGGCTAAAAAAAAAACTGAACTACTAAGGGATACTGTAAACAAATTTGAAATATGTACAGAGTATGTAAAAACATTTGTTTTCTAATTCTTTTTTGGTTGGAATAATTATAGGATACATACATTTAAAAAAACACAACACAAAGGGTACTTATGTAAGACCATCTCCGAAAAAATACAAAAATTGAGGAAAGTATTTATGAATTTTTGCTTTTATTTTATTTAAATTAATTTAACAACCAAAAATCAATTGTTTTATTTTTCATTTTAAAGATACGTCTTGAAATATTTTGAATAAAAGTTAGTGTTAGTCGTTTCGACTAACGAAGCCCTCAGAAGGGTTAAAATATCGAAGTTCTTCCAGGATTAAGAAAGCATAAAAATAAAATGTGCATCAAATTAGTATCTTATCGAAAATTGCCGAATACATGTTTGGTACTTTTTCAAAATTCGAACGTTTAAGGGGTAAAAATACCTGTTTTTGGTACTTTTTTCATAAAATATTTTTTCTTTTTACTGACACATACATATGAATATTTTAACATAAGATTCCAGTACATTTTAGAAATTCATTGGGAATAGGGGATAAAATCGGAAAATTAAATTTTATTAAAATTAAATAATGGATTTTTTGAATTGAACCTTGAAACATTAGTGAATGAGAATCAATAAAAAGGGATTTTGTGGTACATTTTCATTCTTCTAATGGTATTTTTTGAATTCTCTACAATATTTAACCTAGAAACATGAAATTAAAGATACTTGGTATTATGCGGGTAAAAATTCAAGAGGGGGACTTTATGATACTTTTTCGTTCTTCTAATGGTATTTTTTTAATTTTCTATAATATTGAACCTACAAATATGAAATTAAAAATATATGGTCCTAAGTGAATGAAAATGCATAAGATGGAATTTTGTGGTACGTTCTCATTCTTCTAATGGTACTTTTAGAATTTTATAGTTATAAAATTATAACTTATAAAACACATTTTGAATTTATCATATAGATTGGTTTTATTCCAAACGTACGCTAACAAAGTAGCGGGTGTACTTCTCGTATGGTATACACGATTGTGTTTTGCATGTTTTGAAATAAGTAATAAGTTAGTCGATATATTAAATATCATAATCAGTTTGTAATAAAAAATTTTTGTTTAGAACAGTCCTTTTTTTAAATAATTCGCATATTTCACATATATACATTAGAGTGTTCCGTAGGAAAAAATTTTTTAGTCCAAAAAAATTCTTTGAGTTTTGTCCCGATTTGTCTCGAATTCCTAATTTTAAGCCAGTTATGGAGTAAATATTTAAAGAATTTTCTGCAAAAATGTTGCTACATAAACCGTCATTTTAGTACATCATGCCAAAAAAATGTTCAATATTTTTTATTGCAAACTAGATAAAATTTTCAAAATTTTGTTACTGACATGTACAAGATGTGAGATTTTCAAACGCTGGTAGGGAACTAAAGATGAAAAATATTTCAAATATTTTTTTCGTGTTCAGTTCATTAATAGACATCGTTTGAACGGTTTTCCTACATTGAAATAATGGGATACTCTAATATACATGATTTTAAAATTATTTAAAATTCAGTCATTATGTTGCATAGTTCTGTACAAGTTTCACTTTCAGAGTGTAATACAGCAAAAAACATTGTATGCTATAAAGTATAAAAATATGCATCGGGCTAAAAAAAATCTTGTTAACTAAAAATTGTTTTTAACTTGACAAATTATATTTGAACTTGTAACTTGACAACTTCTAAAATATCTTGACAATCAAGTTCATTCAAGACTAGAAGAATTCTGAAATAAAAATTTTATTAATTTTGATACATTCTTAAATTTAAAGCTACAATTTATTATACACATCCCATATTAGATTCATTTTTTCTTCAATTTACAAAATAACAAATTTTATTAAATATTTTTGCTATAATTTATAAAAAAATCAACAAAATAAGCGTTTGCTTTTGTGCTCATGGGTTGTTTGATTGGAGTGGTGTGTGTTTTTGGTTGGTTGGTTGTTGGTACAAATAAAACAATGGACAACACACAAAAAGGATAACAACAGATGTGTGCAAAATAAATACATGAAATAAATAAATAACTAAAATACTAAATACAACAAAATAAACACAAAAACACATAAAAACATATAAGACATTAAGACAGCATGCAACCAAATTATTTATTTATAACTAAGAAAAACATTTTGAAACTTTTAAAAAGCTTAAAAAAAAAAAAAAGAAGAGCACAACATAAACCAACACCAGATAAATATTTAGATATTAAATAATAATTAAAATTAAGCCAATACAAATAAAAAATACAATAAAAAAAGACACAGAAAATAAATGAAAAACATTTATAGAGAAAAAAATATGATTAAATGCTTTAAGCCAATAAGGATAATTATTTTATATAGTAGTATTTTAAACATAAAACTAAAATGACATTAATGTACACATAAATGTATGTATATGTAAGTGTATATGTAAATGACCCATAATTATTGTATGTTTTATATAAAATTAAATACGTATGTATATTTTTTATGTTTTACTTTTGTTTTTTAGTTATTAGTAAGTAATTATAACCTGGATAAAAACTGTAGTAAAATTCTTTCCAATCGTCCAGCCAAACCTCAACCAGACGAGCATTATTATGATTAACAATTTCCGTTGTACCGCCAGGAAATGTATATGGAGTTGATTTACGAAAAACATGGCCAACACGTGAACATGGAGCAATTTCTAAAACACCGCCACACATCCATACCTAATATGTTTAGTTTTTTTTTTTTTTTTATTATACGTTATACGAGTATGTGTTGATGTTTTTATTTTGTTGGTTAATTTTTTTTATAACAATTTTAAAAAACCCCAAAAAAAAGATGATTTAAATTTTTGTATTTAATTATACGAGTTAGTGACGTTATTTTTGTTTAGGTTATATTAGAAGAGTTTTATGAAGATGATTACAAAAAATGAGTGAATAAGAAGAAAAAAATAAAAGAAAAAAAATCGAAAAAATTAAATATTATTTAAAAATTAGCAATAGATAGTAGAAAGGAAAGATTAAAAAAGCTGCTGCTATTATTATTATTGGATTAAAAACAAGCTTAGCATTTTATAATATAAGATCTCTATTGGAGAAAGGATTGTAAAATTTTGGAGAAGTATTTAATAAAAGAATATATAGTAGCAAAACTTAAAAAAAAAAAACTTCTGCAAAAGCAAATTTCAAAAACTGGTCGAGATTTTGGCATTCATTTAAAATTTGTTTGTTAATTTTTTTAAGATTTTTTTGCCTTCAAATTTGTTAAAAACAAAAACAATTTATATGAAATATTTTTCAAAGTGAAATAAAGTGATTTACAAAATTAGGGGGGTTAATTTTATAAAAATACTTTTTAAAATTTAAGAAAAGCTAAATTATCTGATCTGAAAATTTAATCAGCAAAGGAAAACATTTTTGTAAATGGATTTACTTTTTAGAAGTAGTTTAACTTATTTTAAAATATGTACTATTATCTGAAAGATTTATTTTGATTTAAATCACAATTTCTTTGTCGGGAAAGCTAGTTACGACAGGAATTTTGTAGATTGTTTAGGAGTCCCCTCTCAACCCCTTTTGATAAACTAAAAATATCTTTGAGTGAAAACTTTGTAAGCTTAATGAGAATTAAAACCCTTAACGAAAATTTTTTGGACGCTATGTACTGATGCATAATACATAATATCATAGCTATCTAATTTTTTGTAAAATGTCGTATCTCTTATGAAAATTTGATTTTTTTTTTTTTTTGCGATAATTTCGAATTTAGAGAGAGTAGCCTTGAGTGTTACAGGGTTAATATAAGCAAATAACTATTACTAGGTTTATATGTACCTCTTACATCCAATAAAAATAATATAAAATTTAAATTTTGCCACATAAAACGACAAATAGTGAAACTAATTTGAAATAAAGCGTACAGCGTTGTCACTATTTTTTACATACATAGAATTTTCGATGATAATAGTTATAGTTTTTTCAGTACGGCATGTAGTTCGTAGGACTTTAAAATGATTAATTGATTTATTAATCGTAACACTATCGATTTATGTTCCAAATTTGTAGATTAATTTATATTTTATTTATAATGTTGACTTTAATTTTCTAAATCATAATTCTAAATTTTTGCTCTAAATGTAGATGGATTAATAATAGTTCAAACATGGGGACATGGATTGATAATTTTGTGGTTAAAATTTTACATAAAAGGCCAAATTTTATTCTTTATTGTAGTTCGTAGTTCTAAATCTTATGACATTTTCTCATCTGACTAAAATGTTGGCTTATTCTCGTTTGTGTTCTACTCGGAAAAAATTATAATTTGAATGTGTAAGATGTTCTTTCAAAGAGTGTTGTCCTAAAATTTAAAAAAAGTTAAGTTTTACCTTTAATATTAATAGAGGGTGAACATGCTGCACTTAATTAACAGCAAACTCAGAAGAATTTATGTTTAATATTTAGTGCTTTAAAATTATTTTCTCTATTATTTTATTAAAATAATTAAGTAGAGTTTTTTCAAAATTAACAACATATTTAATCATCATATTTAAAATATTTCAAATGACTTTGGTTTGGTAAACATTTCGTCAAAATATCAGCTTCATTTCGCTACAAAAAATCATAAAGCTGGAAATTCAGCAAAATTCCGAAATTTCACAAAAAAATCATCACTTAAAATTCAAAATTTTGCAAGAAATGCGAAATTTCACAATAAATCCGAAATTTCACTAAAACGAAATCATAAAAATACGAAATTTCACTAAAATAGGAATTATCATTAAAAGTTCAAAATTTTACGAGAAAAACGAAATTTTATATTTTAAATATCACAAAAAAAAAAAAAAAATCGAAAAACGTTCTACGTTTAATCTACTTAAAATTTCGGTGTTTGGGACATGTTCGGACTAGTGAACGGTACGAAAAGTTAATAATCGATTTTTCGATCAAAATCTTTTAAAAACTTTTCCCAATTTTAATATTGTAGAGTTTTAAAATTTTCTTTAAAAATTTTGAAATTTAATTGTACAAAAACAATTTTTCTATGCTGTATTGACTTTTCGATTAATCATCGATCACAAAATTATCGAGAATCGATTTTCGACCATAACCGAAATCGATTCTCCATTCACTAGTTCGGTCCATGATACTCTGAGATACCTTCGGTATGTTCACATTTCAAAACTTCCTACTTTGTTCATGTGTGATGTTTTTGGCGTAAAGAAATATGGACCATATATAACATTTTACCATATGAAAATGTATGTTAATGTTTATTTCACGGCTACATAATAATTTTTTATACTTAGGAAAAGCAGTTCGGGCCATTTCTATCCTGCACTTGATTTCCATATCCGCAGACCAGTTCTAAGCTAACTATACACCTAAGTATTTTTATTTATTGAATCGTTCATAATAAATTTTCCCTCGAAATATGTTCTCTTCTTTCAAAATCATTATCAAGTAACCTTAATCTATGGCGTAATAAAACCTCATCATAACTAGATGTTCTATTTTATCTATTTTGAAATAACAAATTAATACCACGAGAATCAAACTGGCGATAAATGTCATTAATTAGTAATTCAAACTTTTACTAAAATTGTCTTTTACTAAACTTAAAAGAATTGTTACATATCTTTTACAAATTTAATAATATTTTCCCAAAATAATAACAATCCTTCTATCAATGAGATCAATTATTAAATATTTTTATAATAATATCTTAATACTTAAAAAAATAAACCTTTTAAATTAAATAATATAATTAAAAAAAAAATTATATAATAAAACTTTTAAACTAAATTAGTTACAATTAAAAATTAATCAAAATAAAACAAATTTGTTAAACAAATAGCAAATAATATTAAAAACAAACTAAAGTTATTAAAAAAACAACTAAAAACTATAAAATTAATTTAACAAAATAAATAAGTAATTAAAACAAATTATAGTTAAAAAAAAGGAATTTCAATACAATACCAATTATAATTATTATTATTTATTAATTATTAGCAATGTGTTTTGTTAGTGGATTTTTTGTTGTTGTTTTTTTGTTTGCATTGTTTTAAGCATAAAACAATTATTACATTACTATTAATTTTTAATTACTTTTAATATAAATTTTATTTTGCTTTGTTTAGGTTGTTTTTTTCTGTTTAAACACACAACATAGAAGTAGTATTTAGTGGTAAGTTAAGTACGTTTCAACAAAAAAAAAAAGTTGTTTCATGTTTAATTTTTTTTTTTTTGCTTTTTTATATAGAAAAACAAATTGACATTTATAAAAAAATATATATATGAGCACAAAATTCAACCACATTTATTTTGATTTTAAAAACAATAAAAAAAAAAAATAACTAATTTTGTTACAACAATTTAGGTGCATTTAACAATTGATTTGTTGGTTTGCTTTTTTGTTTTAATACACAAAAATACATTAAATTTTGCATTTAAAATAAAAAAAAAAAAAAATTAAATGCTGACAAAATTTAAATGACGATTTTTTAAAGAATATTAGACAAATGCTTTGTTATAGTTGTAACAGTTAGTGGAAGAGAAGGCTTACAATTTTTTCTTTTTACAGAAAATGTTCGATAAATTTTCTTTTTTACTACAAAACTTCTATACATTTTCTTTTTGAATAGAAAATTTTCAATTTTTTTTTTAATAGAACATTTTCGTTAGTTTTTTTTTTATATATAGACATTTTTCGAAAATTTTTTAACATAAATTTATTTTAAATTCATTACGTTTCTTTAACCTCATTACCCACCAACTGTATTAATCATTAAATTTTTAATTAACTTAATATTATAAACAATACGTTAGTTCAAATTTATTACTTATAGCAATAAAATATCTTCATTTAAATTTTAAACAAATAAATAATAAAATAAAATTATAAACAATATCAAAAGCTCAAAATCAAAAATTATTAAACGCTTATTAATTTGTTGTGTTATTTTTGTAGGAGAGTTATTTGAAAATTGTAAGTAGAAGTTAGGAAAAAAAAATATAGATTTTACAAATATCGAACCTGTGCTCATGGCATAATAAAAATCGCGCCATTCATCCAGCCAGACTTCGGCCACACGTGCTGCATTGTGCAACACAATTTTGGCAACACCACCGGGGAACGTATAAGGAGATTTATCGCGGAAAACATGGCCCACATGGGAGCAAGGTATAATTTCTAAAATGCCGCCACATTGCCAAATCTAAATTTTTTTTTTAATTTTAGATTTTTATATTTTTTTGTTCGATGATTTTTCAAAATTTTGATTGATTTTTGTTTTTACACAAATAAAATAAATAAAGAAATATTTATATAAAAGTTTAATAAATTATATATAAAAACTAGAAATAAATAAAACACTTTAAAATTATATATAAGAAACATAAATATAATTAAAAATTTTAGTTTAAAACAAATTATGTTAAAAGAAATAAAATATATTTTTACTTTCTTTTTTGTATAATAATTAAAATAAAATAAACTACTTTAACATAAAATATAATATAGCAATAAAATCTTGGACTTACCCTAAAGGACATTTCAAGATTTTCACCTCCCCAAATGTCCATGCCTTCATCGTAGGAACCGATTTCATAAAAATAGTCTTTATCTATGGAAAATAGACCACCCGCCATGGTGGGTGTACGTAAAGGAGCTGTACGATCATTATTACGTCGCTCCATTTCACGTTGAGGAACTCGATACCTTTATTAGTGTTTTATTTTGGAATTATAAAATAATTGAGTAAATTAATGTATACTATTAAATTCTTACCATCTAAAGTTTAATTTCCAATTGAAACCACCCCATGTGGAATCGGAAGCAGTAATATATTCAAATGTTTCGTCTGATATAACATCAATAATGGGACATACAACTGTACGACGATTTTGTACAATACGGGCTAATAAAGGTTCCAGCCAGCCTTCAGTACACTCACAATGGGCATCAAGGAATGTTATGACTTCACCCTAAAGAAACATATTAATAATTTAAAACGATAATTAAATATGACGAATAAATGGTTTTTGGTATTTATAGACTATACTATTCCATAGCCTATACTATAGTGTATTATATAGCCTATACTATAGTGTATTCTATAGCCTATACTATAGTGTATTCTATAGCCTATAGTATAGTGTATTCTATAGTCTATTCGATAGTTTATACTGTAGTCTATTCCATAGTCTATTCTATAGCCTATATTATAGTACAGTGTATTCTATAGACTATACTGTAGTCTATTCGATAGTTTATAGCCTATACTGTAGTCTATTCTATAGCCTATACTATATTCTTTAGCCTATACTGTAGTATATTCTATAGCCTATACTATAGTCTATTCTATAGCCTATACTATATTATTTAGCCTATACTGTAGTATATTCTATAGCCTATACTATAGTCTATTCTATAGCCTATACTATATTCTTTAGCCTATACTGTAGTATATTCTATAGCCTATACTATAGTCTATTCTATAGCCTATACTATAGTATATTCTATAGTCTATTCTATAGCCTATACTATTGCCTATTCTATAGCCTTTACTATAGTCTATTCTATAACCTTTACTATAGTCTATCTATTCTATAGCCTTTACTATAGTCTATTCTATAGCCTTTACTATAGTCTATTCTATAGCCTTTACTATAGTCTATTCTATAGACTTTACTATAGTATATTCTATAGCCTACATTATAGTATATTCTATAGCCTATACTATAGTATAGCTAGAGGTAAATTGAATTAAATGATCGCTTGTTTATTGATGGATTGTCTGTCTAGCTGAATCCAACATTGGGTTGGAAAGACCATAAGAAAAATTTTGATCTGTAATTGGTCTTGTTGTCTGTGGCGGTACCAAAAGAGATTCTTAGGTCATTAATTAGACTCTAAATGAAATACGTATTATATGTATCGCAATAGCATTTATGGTTTCTTTTCATTTAGATTTTATTCAAACCTTAAACAGATTCAAAATTCAAAATTCAGAGTTAATCCAAATTTTCTTCTATAACTATTTTTCTACTAAACCAATACGTATTATATGTATCGCAATAGCATTTATGGTTTCTTTTCATTTAGATTTTATTCAAACCTTAAACAGATTCAAAATTCAAAAATCAGAGTTAATCCAAATTTTCTTCTATAACTATTTTTCTACTAAACCAATTAAGCTGATTTTAATGGCAACTTGATTAAGAACAAATTTAATTGATTTATTTAAATTTTATTTCAACCGAGTTATTACTTTGGACGTGAGAATTTTGCTCACAGACAGACGGATAGACAGACATAGTTAAATCATATAAGAATTTCATGAACAAAGAATGTTGTTTAAAATTATTTCTTTTTAAAGGTAATTAACAACTTTAGAGACTATAAAATAATTCAATACTTATAGATATGAAAAAAAAAAAAAAAAAAAATAAGTATGAAATTTCTAAACATAAACCTAATTGATATAAATTAAAAATTATCTCCTTCTTTCTCTATATAAATATTTATCTTAAACAAAATTCAATCTGATACCAAAAAATAAATGATATATAATAAATTAAAAATAAAGTATAATAAAATAAAACAAAACATCTACCAACATACCGTCACATGTTCAGCACCTAATAAACGAGCACGTATTAAACCAGAACGTTTTTGAGTACGTAAAACGAAAGTATGTACGGGTAAAGTGGCAACATAGTCTTCTAATTTTTTACCGAGATAATCTGTAAAACAAAAGAAAAATAAAGAAAACAAATTTACACATTATTTTATCAGAAAGAAACACAACACCACCTACCTCTTTCACTAGCATCATCGACTAAAATAATTTCCTTTAAAAGGGAACGAGGCGAACGATTGATAACACTCCATACAGTACGCAATAGCGTAGTCCAGGCTTCATTATGAAAAACTATAACTATTGAGGTGGTTGGCAGTTTTGAGGGATAATGTTTCTTTTTACAACTGGAAAAATAAAAGTAAAAAAAAAAAAAAAAATACATAAATTGACAACATTTATAAATTTTTTTTTATAAATTAACTTACTTTTCATGTCTAACATCGGTGAGTGAACGATTTAATGAGATCATATCACTAGCTACCAAATTAAATTGATTCTCTTTAAATTTCTCTTTTGTTAACTCTTTCATTTCTGGTGGTATTTTAACGGGTTTACCCAATTCACCCGGTTTCCCTTTATGTTCCTTTACTGTTGGCGCTGAATACCATTTGCGCAAGATTGTACTACGATATGTTGCTGATATGCCACCCGATACAAAACCATGACCTATTTCACCCACAAATATATTACCACCTCCGCCACCACCACCGCCTCCATCATTATCAAGATTTTTCTCTGTATTGATTTCATTGTCATCGACCATATTTTGGTCGATTTGTTTTTGAGCTTCAGGAAGCTGGAAAAAAATAAGAAAAAGAAATGTTAGTTGATGCAAATAGAAAATAATTAGATTTTAGTTCGAATGAAAGATAACAAGGAACATAGCAAAAATCCTGAATACATTTTAGTTTTCATAACATTTTTTGTATAGAGGAAGTAAAAAATTTAAAAATTTTTTAAAATTCATATTTTTTAACAATATCGAATTTTCGAACATAACTAAAATGTATTAAAATCACTGTTTTATTTTATTAAGGATATTTTGACGTTTGAAAATTTTAAATCATTATCGAATATAATTTTTTATTACATTTAAAATATTTTCATAAAGTAATTTTAAAAATGTTAACAAAAAAGTAAGTTCGAATTTATATAATATTGCTAACGAATTTCAATCATATACTTTATTGAAGTTACTTTACATTTCTTTTTTGCTGATTTCGAAAAATGGAATTTAAGTTAAAATTCTTCGATTATGATAAAAAAAATCTGTTTTATTTCAGATTTTAATAAATTTATAATATATTTGCCATTGTTTGTTTGAATATTTATATTTGTTTTAATTTATGAGCATTGTTTTTCTTTTTTTTCGAACCTTATTACTTAACAACTAGATATTTATGTGAGAGAAAAAAACCTAATTCAATTGTCAGAAACCTAATTCATACAAAAACAAAATACATGTAGTCACATATATTTTGTTTTTGTATTTTCAAAAAAATGAGTAAATTTTTTGAAAATTTAGTATAGGGTGGCTCTCACATAAACTTCTAGTTCTATTCTATGGTTATAAAGATTCCTACACATTGAATATAACATAATATTTATGTTTTTGAAATTTAAATTTTTTTTGTCAATTTCGAAAATTAAAAATTAAGTTCGAAAATTTTGAAAATTTCAAAATCTTTAAAAGATATTTTCGAAATTTAAAATTTTTATTGATTTTTATCTAAATTCGATATTTTCGAACATGTCCAATATTGATAAAAATTATAAAAATCAATCCCAATTTTTGTTTAGGTTAATTTTGGGATAGATTTTCAATAATTTACCTTTATCGAAAATTCTAAATTAAATTCGAATTTTTTCTAATATGATTTAATATTGTTAATAATCATAAAAATTCATCATAACTTCTAAAGATATTTTTAAAATATTATTTTTGTCAATTTAAAATTTCGAAGTTGAGTTTAAAATTTTCAAATAACAGCTGTGAGCGCCAAAAAAAGTAAACAACAAGTATTCTTAAAAATAAAGTTATTTCATATTTAGATTAAAAATGCTATATAGAAAATATGGATTTCATAAGAAAATAATGTTAAAACAGAAGCACATTAAAAAATAATTCACTTTTTGTGAATAAATATTTTTTTACGCGTCAAAAAAAAAAAAAAAATAAACAGTTTTATAATTAAATGCCAAACAATTGTATGTAATACTTTGTATATTTTACATTTGTCTTTATTACATCCTTTAATATCCTAGGCAACGAGTTGGCAAGTTTTTTGGCAAAATTCGGTGATATTTTGGGTTACTCTTTCTGTAATGCCAGCTAGAGATGATCACTGCAAATAATGGTACTTTTTCTAATTTTTTGCCAATATGTTCCAACAGATGCCCGATTGGATTAAAGTCTGGGGACTTCAGAGCATTACAAATAGGTTTGGGAGTACAATAAAGCAACCATTCCCTTACAATTTTGGAAAAATGCTTGGGATCTTTGTCATTTTGGAGTAAGCAATTGTGCAATAAGCTAAATTTTCGCACACTAGGATCCATATTATATTTAAAACTATTTATATGATCTTCTATTTCATTGTCGATTCTATAAATATGAAATTACTGATTCCTGAAGCGTCCAGACGTCCTCAGACCATTACCGAGTCTCAGTCATGTTCAACTATCCCAACCACACATGTGATATTGACGACTTTATTCCATCTTTGCAATATTTTCCGTGTTTTTTTTTTTTTTTTGTCGCCAAATATTTAAATTTACTTTCGTCATTGAGTAAAACGGTTTCCTGGAAGGTTTAACAATAATTTTTATACTTTTGAGAGAGATTCAAACATTTAGTTTGGCTTACGATATGTAGGGTTCTTACCTGGTGTTCTTCTATGGAAGCCTTTTTTGTGTAGTGTTCCTAAAATGGTTCTAGCCCTAAAATAACACTGGTCAACAAAAAAATTTTTTTTTGAGCTTCTTCAAAAAATTTGTAGACTACATGGAATTCCGCATGCAAAACTCGAATCTGCTTTCAGTTTTTTTCCATCTGGTCGGGATTTTTTTTATGAGCGTGTCAAATATTGTTACTTGAGAACGGTATGCACGATTTATATAAATGATTTACCACGATATGCGGAATAAAATTAGCTTTAAATCGCTCTACTATCAAATTTTTATCCGCTCAGTAGTTTAGGAGATATTTTGAAAAAAATGTCGGAAAAAAATTATTCATGCAAAATTCAAAATTTCTTTTTTTTACTAAAACTTTTTTTAAAAGTGAAAACATCAACAAAATTTAAGTTTATCACCTTTATCTCAAAGCTGGCAAAAATACGAGTAAATAAAGTCATGTATCATAAAAATTGATGCACAAATCTTGATTGGATTCACAGTTAAGTTTGGATACCCATGCATACCTATAGCTAAGTGGAAATACAATAGTGGGCAAAAAAAAAAAAAAAAATTTTTTTTTCTTCTTAAATAAAAAAAAAAAAAAATAGATGGTAGATGGAATTCAACGTGCTAAATAAGAATCAGCTTTTACTTTTTTTCTATCACGCATTAATTTTTATTTTATGGGCATGACTACTATGACCCCGCCTTTAGGCAGTCACACTTGTATAACTCGAGAACAATTTGTCCAATTAAGATAAATTGAACTTTAATATATAGCGAACTAAATTGTCTTTGAGCTGAATTCATATAATTTTTTGTCCAGTTAATATTTCTGTAGTTATTTGGTAATAAGTACCGAAAGTTTTAAAATTTATTTTTTTTGAAAAGTGGTGAAAATTTTGATCCATAACTCATAAATTCCTGAGCCAATGAAAAATATTTTCGTATGCATCTCTTGATGTATCACTTATTGTTACAAAATTGTGTAAAGGGTTCTTGAGTTATAGCCTAAGTTTGACAAACTATTCTCGAATTTTATAGTGTGACCGCATAATAAGGTAATGATATTAGTCATGCACATAAAAAAAAATCAGTACCCGATAGAAAAAAAAAGTGAATGCAGATCCTTGTTTAACTCGTCAAAATCCAGCTAGTCCACCTATTTTTGTTTTAAGAAAAAATAAAAAAAATTTTTTTTTTTGGCCACCACTGCATTTCTACTTAATTGTATGTAACATGGGTATTTTTACTTAACTGTCAATAAAAATTAGATTTCTGCATCAATTTTGAAGATACATTTTTATTCGCAGCATTACCAGCTTTAAGATAACGATGATAAACTGTAAAATTTTAGATGTTTTCATTTATTAAAAGAAATTTCAGTAATAAAAAAATCTAAAATTTTGCATGAAAATGATTTTTTTCGGACACTTATTTCAAAATAAATCCGAAACTATTGAGCATATAAAAAAATTAAGTTTAAGGAATTTGAAGATATTTTTAGTCCGCATCTTTTGGTGTATCACTTTGATTAATCGTACACACCGTTCTTGAGTTATGGGGAAATATACTAAACTAATGGCCTTACTATGGGCGAAATATTAGACACGCCCATAAAAAAAAGCCAGATCTGATGGAAAAAAAACTGAAAGCAGATTCGTGTTTAGCACATCAAAATACATCAAGTCCAACTATTCGTCTATGGGGGAGGATTTTTTTGTTGACCAGTGTAATAGGCGGAAACTAACGTCTTTTTTTTAGCTTTTTTAAGGTACTAGAAGAAGGACTTTCTTTGACTTCACAAACTATAGCTTTTTTCTTTGTGTCTGTAAATGATTTGACCATCTTGCCCGAGGAAAATTACAGTATGTATGATGTTTGGTATATTTATATATTACTCAGCAATTCCTTGAAACGATTTTCGCAATTTCACGCAAGGATTTTTCCTTTTTATATAAATCTGATATTATTTTCGAGTTTGAATTGAAGTTTGTTTTTAAATTGTTAACTATTGTTAAACATCACTTTTTTACTTCGTTTTAAAGCAAGAAACACATTTAAGATTATAATTTGGTCCTTCCCTGAAACCTAAACTAAAAAAAAAAAATATATAAGAACTTCTCCCACTTTTACAATTCACTGACTTTTTTATAAAAGAAAGGTGCCACTGTTTACTCTATTTTGAAGCGTAAAAATTGGTATATTTTCTTAAAAATTCAATTATATCGTTATTCCGATTTATTTTCGGAAATTGTTTTTATGAGTTTAATTCCTACTTAATTACCAAAGAATTTTGGCATATCACTTTTTTATATCATTATTTATCTACATCTCACAAGGCTTCGTTTAAAATGGAATGTGCAGTTTACTTTTTTTTGACGCTCACTGTATGATTAACAATTATTTTGTTTAATTTTTTGTATATACAAAAATAAGATTTTTAGAAAATTAATTTCAATGGTTTTTATTTATTTATTTATTTATTTATTTATTTATTTATTTTTTTTTTATTCATTTCAAAATTTAATAAAAATAATTATTAAATACAACATTTCGAGGAATAATTGTATTAGTTCTTCAACTAGTTCCAGAACGCATGAAAATAGCCGGTACTCGTTCTACTTTTGCGTTTTTGTTTGAAATTGTCGCCTTCAGAACCAGTTATGTAAAAGTGTTACTTAGCTCGTACCCATTCTAGGGAACGGTCCTAGAAATAGTTCTTTAATCAGAACTCATTCCATAGAAGCGTTACGAAACGGTTTCAGAACCTATTTGAAAAGTATATATATATGTAAAAGTGTTACCTAGCTCGTATCCATTCTAGGGAACGGTCCTAGAAATAGTTCTTTAATCAGAACTCATTCCATAGAAGCGTTACGAAACGGTTTCAGAACCTATTTGAATTCTAATGGCTCGTTTCCTTAAAGTAACTTTTTAAATCAATTTAATTTTTTTAACTTTTTTTTAATTTTGCAATTTTTTTATTCAAGTTTTTTAAACAATTCTAGGAAGTCATTTGGGAATCAGTAATTCGTTCAGAGAAGTGATATAGAAGTCATACAGAATTAGTTCTTTAATACTAGATCTCAAAAACATTCCTTAAAACCAATATACATTCATAGGAAGGTTCTACTCCATAAGTGTCATAATTGATTGCGACACCACTAGTTCTCAAGATGTTATTAAAGAATCTAAAGTGGTTCTGATTACAGCAATTTTATAACTCATAATTTTGGAACGTATTCCAAAATGTTTGCTGGTTTTTTGTTTTAATTTTAATCTTATTTTGTGTTAATTTTAAACAAATTTAAAATTAAGTTTAATTTTTTCGGACATCATAAAATAATAATAAAAATTGGAAAAAGAAACAGAAAATGTTTGTTTTATTATACCCTACACCACCATAGGTGGGGAGGGTATTATGCGTTTGTGCTGATGTTTGTAACACCGAAAAATATTGGTCTAAGACCCACCTTAATTTATACCAATCGGCTTAGAATCATTTTCTGAGTCGATTTAACGATGTCCGTCCGTCCGTCCGTCCGTCTGTCCGTCTGACCGTCTGTCCGTCCATGTAAACCTTGTAATCAAACTACAGGTCGCAATTTTGAACCAAAATTAATGAAATTTGGTACACAGGTTTCTTTTAGTCCAGGGACGAAGCCTGTTGAAATTGGTTATGATCGGTCCATTATTTCACCTAGCCCCCATACAAATGTCCTCCCGGAAAAGGGTTTAACGATCATAAATCCCTTAAATATAGCAATATTTTAATGAAATTTGGAACATATAAGTTTTATATAAGTCTAAATAAGTGTGCCGATTTTTAAAAAAATCGGTCCATAATTGACCATAGCTCCCATATAAACCCCTTTTCAGAAAATCACTTTAACGGGCATAAATCCCATTAAAATGTTAGTATGAAGTTAATATTCGACACAAATAAGTTTTATATGAACATAAATGATAGTGCCAAATTTTACAAAGATCGGTCCATAATTTACCATAGCTCCCATATAAGGCCCTCTTTCGGGAATCACCCAAAAGTGAATAAATTCATATAAACGTCAGCATCAACGTAATATTCTGTATTCGTATGTTTTATTTTACACTTATGAGTATCGGTCCACATCTGACTCCAAGTCAAGACCCCTCCCCGAATTATAATGTACACAATGGTGTAGGGTATCATATGGTCGGGCTTGACCGACTATATCTTTTTCTCTCGTTTTTCTTATTTTATTTTAAGTTTTCAAAATTTATTTATTTATATTTTATAAAGTACGAAAATACAATATTAAGTTCGAAGTTTTTCAACATGATAAAAATTATTATATTTATATATCGTCACCGAAAATGCAAAACAACGTAACATCACTTTTCATAACTTTACAGGAGGCACAAAAAACTTTATAAAACCTAAACAAATTGTCCTACAAATAAGATTTTTGGGATATTACATCCTTAAACATTGCCTAATATATTGATGATGAATAATTAAAATTTTATTAAATATTTTTTAAGTAATGTGGTTTACGTTTTTCAAGATTTCAATTTTGTGAAGCCAAAAAAAAGTAACATCAATAAAAAATTTTACAAAAATTGTAATTAAAAGAATTTTTGCAAACTTTTACTCCAAAATTGTAATACCTATTATATTTTTAAAAATTTGCAATCTAAATTCGTAAAAAAAAAAATAAAACATTTTTTTATTATTTTTTTAACCAATGTGTTTTAACAAATCTGAAAATTTGTGATCACACGTATTTTGGAATAATAAACTATATTTCATCAAAAACACAAATTTGAAAATTTTGATGTTACGTTGTTTTGCATTTTCGGTGACGATATGTATATATTTAGAATTTTAGATTTTTTCTTTTTGGTAAATTTAAAAAATTCGAAATTAAGGTTGAGTTTTTTCGAATATGATCAAAAATATTGCTTAAAATTGCAAAAAAATCAATTTTTTTTATTGTTTGTATTAGTTTAAAACATTTTGAGACTTTTTGTGTTAATTTTAAAAAGAAGATTTGATCGTATTTTTTATTTTTTTTTTAATATAAACTAAAATAATTTTATTTTAAAATTCACTTAATTTATTAAAGTGCGAATTTTTAAATATGACCAAAATTAATTTTATTTAAAAATTTAGTTAGTTTAAATATTTAAAAAAAAAATTATATGTATTTTTATATGTTCGAAAAATTCTATAAAATATCAGATTTTCGAATATTATAAAAACTATAAAAATCAAGTATTAAAATTAATTTCGAAATTTTTTGAATACGATTATAATTAATGATTTATTTTAATTATATTATTTTTAATAGTATTTTCGAATTTTAGACTTATTTTGATAAATTTTTAAAATTCGAAATTAAGTTTTAAACAATAATTTTGATCATATTCGAAGACCAAAAACATTGCTAAAAATTGCAATATATTGTTTATATTAGTTTAAAACATTTTTACACTTTTTTCTTAATTCCGAAAACTCGAAGTTAAGTTCGATTTTTTGGAAGCCATCTAAAATAATTTTATTTTAAAATTCATTTTTTTTTTCATAAAGATTAAATTTTTGTTATTTTTAAAATGTGTTAAATTTTTTAAAATTTATGCTCGAATTTTTCGAACATGATACAATAATAACAAAAATTAGGAAAAGAAACAGAAAATTGTTTAACCGTTATTTTATTTAGTTAGTTTATATCTTTTTTTATAATAAAAATAAAATTTTTATATGTTCGAAAATTTCTATTAAATTTTCAATTTTCGAATATTAATAAATGCTTTAAAAATCCATAAAAATTTAATATAGTATATATTTTTATAAGCTAATCATGACTAATTAATCGGTTTTATAATGTTCGAATATTTAAAATTAATTTTCGAACATGATAAAAATTAATAATTTATATTTATATATTTTTTTAATATTTTAAAATTTTAGATTTTTTTCAAAATTAATTTCGATTTTTTTAATATTACCAAAAATTGTACTAAAAATTGCAAAAATCAATATTTTATATTGTTTATGTTAGTTTAAAACATTTAATTTGTTTTTTTTTTTTTTTCATTTTTTTTAAAATCAAGCTAGAATTTTTCGATTATGATACAAAAATTTAAATAGTTTTAATAAGTTCAAAAATTCGAAATTTAGTGTAATTTTCTATTCTTAAATTGCTAAAAATATTAAAACTCAAGGGTTTGTTTTATTTATTTTATTTTGATAAAGTATTTTTGAAATTTAAAATTTAGTTATTTTTATTTATTTTGAAATTTCGAACATTATTAAAAATAATAAAAAAAAAAATAATAATTATTAAATAATTATTAATATTTTCTGAGTTATCTTCGAGATTTAAATTGTTTATTAATTCGAAATTCAAAAATTCGAAATTTAGTGTATTTTTTTTTTTTTTTTTTTTTTTGAAAATTACAAATAATTTTAAAATCTAGGTTTTACTTTATTTATTCCTTTTTATACCCACCATCAAAAAGATGGGGGGTATATTGATTTTGTCATTTCTTGTGTAACATGTCGAAAAAATCATTTAAGACCCCATAAAGTATATATTTTCTGGGTCCTGGTTAGATTCTAAGTCGATCTAGCCATGACCGTCCGTCTGTCTGTCTGTCGAACGGGACAACCTAGGGGGACAAAATTTGGCTTAAATATTTATCTTATATAAGGTTTGTTTGGTATTGGAAATGGGCAAAACCGGTTAATAAACAAAAAAGCAAAAAACGGGACAACCTAGGGGGACAAAATTTAACTTAAATATTTATCCTACATAAGGTTTGTTTGGTATTGAAAATGGGCAAAATCGGTTAATAAACAAAAAAGTTATGGGCTAAATGCTAGCAGCACAGGGTGTCTGTTGTAGTTCATTTCATACTTTTCTGCTGATATTTCTTAAACAAAAGCATGTACGACAACAAAATTTTATACAGAGAGTTAGAGGGTCGATATAAACTTAGAAACCGAAAATGGGCGTGTTCCGCCCACAAATATTTCAAGGACCAATGTAAAATCGGAAACAAATAATGGGTGTGGGCCGCTCACTTTACCGCTCACCTCCCAAATAACGAAAAATTTGAAAAAGTTGATAGTGGGTATATAGATTCGGTCAAGCCGAATATAACATTCTCGCTTGCTTATAAAGTATTTTAGTATTAAAAAAATTTTTTTTTTTATGAATTTTCGAAATTTAAAATTGAGTTAAAATTTTTCGAACATTTTTTTTTTTTTTTAATTTGAAACATGGTTCTAAATAATTGCAATAATTATTTTACAAAATTTTTAATATTTTTTCATTAACCTCAAAATTTATTTTATTATTTTTGGTTTCTAAAAATTGTAATTCAATCTTTTTTAGATTTTTTTTTTTAACTATTCTTTACATAAAAACGTCTATCCTTGACTGTTTGCTTACAACAACTTACTTCATTGTTAACATACAATCATAAAAAGCATAAAATATTTTTTCATATTTTTCTTCTTCTTTTTATTATTTACAAAATTTGTTTATATTTCTACTTTATGATGATTTAATTAGATTTAAATTTAGATTTTTTTCTCCATATTTTTCGAGCTTAAACAATTCACTTTAAAAATTTCATGCATAGTTTGCTTAACCAATTGTTGATGTTGGCAATAAGTATGTATGTCTGTATGTTTGATTATTTTGTGAATTTTTCATGTGCCACATATTGAAACCACAATATCTTCTTATTGTTAAACATTGGTTTTTATGGGAAACTCAATGTTTCTTTTTTTTTTTTGGTTCTTTTATTCTTTGTCATTCTTCAATATATGTATGTATGTTAGTTGCTTGTTTGGCTTTTGGCCAAAAATTCATAACTATCTTTGTTTAATATGCACTCAAACAAATGGATTTCTTTGGAAAAATTAAATTTTTAAAAAGAAAAAAATAAAGGAATATAATATGTGCAACATGGAACTAACTTCAATGATGAAGTGGTAGATAGATATATCATCTAAACACGTCACATTGTGATAGTAAAAATTATAATCATATTTTGTGTATAAACATAGATATATATGTTAATGTATTTATATTAATGCTGTTTTTGAAAACAAAATACAGTGAGAGCCAAAAAATTGTTGGGAGAAAAAAGGAATATTTTTAGTTTAATTTAAATTGAAATATTGAAAATAATTAGAATTTAAAAACATTCTAAATTCTAATCTGTTTGAAATTGTGACGTTTTATTTTGTTACTCACTGTATTTTTTTAGTATATTCACATATGTATGCTATCTCGTGTGTTTAACCCATTCTCATTCCTCAAGTTCAACTTTGTTTATTTGTGAGATTTATGGTAATATTAATTATTCTTGCTTTAGCGCTTCTCTCTCATAAAGTCGGCCACAATAGAATGCAATAACAACAACAACAGAAACAATACTTAGTCATACTCGTGTTCAAATATGAATGCTGTTTAAATAACAGATATGGAAAGTTTAGTACTTATTTCTAATCTTATTCGAAAAATTCAAATTTTCGAACTAAAAAAAAAAAAAATAAATATCGAAAATAAATCATAAAAAACATGATTTTTACCTCATGTTCAGTGTTGTCAACTCAGTGCTTTTAGCACTGTTTTTAGTGCTTTTTAAAAATTTGGACACGGAAAATTATTGAGTCAGTGCTCGGTGCTTTTTTCAGTGTTTTTTTTTAAGTTTTCAGTGAAACCAAAATTCAAAATTTTTATTGTACATCGATTATTTTTACTATCGAAAACTATCTATATTATCCGTAAAACAATTACTTAAGAAAATTTTACAACATTATTATTTAATTAGTTATAATGAATTCGCTAATTCGTGCTATTGTATTAGAACAATGCTTTCCAGAAAATAATATTTCTTCAGAGGTTTTAGTAAAAATACTTAATGTTGCGTTATTTTTTATTGCTTCATTGCTATTGTTGTGATTATCATGATCTTTGATCACATTTGTTTTTAAAATCTAAATTTCTGAAAATAGTATTTTGTGATTTTTCAAAATTTTTACCCAGATTGTACTGTGGCCTGCAAGACTCAGTAAGGTTTTGGCAAATGGTCGTAATAATCCCTCCTATATTAAAGGGATGGATGGCTCATGGTCAGAATCATCTGCGGAATCTTTGGACATTTTACTCAATACACATTTTCCTGGCTGTACAGATGTTACCGAACTGGAGATGGGGCATATTAACTCCTCGCAAGGAATCGAGGATGACATGATATCCGTAGAGAAAATTTCATGGGCAAAGGACAAATCTGCAGGGCCTGATGGCATTATACCACGGATGCTACAAAGTGCAAATGTATACATCATACCCTGGCTACATAGAATCTTTAAACTCTGCCTAACCCTCAACTATGTTCTGCGGAATTGGAGAAGAGTGAAGGTAGTGTTAATTCCAAAAACCGGAAAAAGAAGTCATGAGAATGCAAAAGACTTCCGTCCGATTAGTCTCTCATCTTTTCAGCTGAAAACCCTGGAGAGACTCATTGATTTACATATAAGGCAGCGTCTAGAGGGTACAACTCGCCTCTCAAGAAGTCAACACGCCTATATTAAAAGTCGCTTCACGGAGACGGCTCTTCACGAGGTCGTAAGGGTTATCGAGCAATCCATTCAATTTAAACAATACACAATAGCTGCCTTTCTGGACATAGAAGGCGTTTTTAACAATGTCACGACTATGGCGATACAGAAAGCTCTGCACAAACTAGGAGTTGAGGATTATATCACCAACTGGCTGGTCCAAATGCTAGAGACAAGAATCGTCATTGCGAATTTAGACAACAGTGTTAAGACCAAACAAGTTATGCGTGGAACTCCACAAGGTGGTGTGATTTCTCCGCTGTTGTGGCTTATTGTCATTAATACCATCCTGTGCGAATTGGACGACAAGGGAGTGAAAGTCGTGGCTTATGCGGACGATGTGAACGTGATAAGCGATATCATGTCAACTGCTCTGAATACACTCAGCAACTGGGCCAAAGAATGTGGACTAGGAGTGAATCCGGGCAAGACAGAGCTGGTAATTTTCACCACAAAGAGCAAGATTCCGAGCTTCAGACTACCACGGTTAAAAAACTGTGAAGTTACCTTGTCCGACAATGCAAAGTACTTGAGCATTATTTTGGACTCTAAACTCTCATGGTAGCTAAACATTCAACATAGGGTTAGTAAGGCTACGGTAGCATAATACACCTCTAGAAAGATGTTTAGTGTCAAATGGGGTTTGAGTCCAAAATTGACAAAATGGCTATACACTGCAATAGTACGGCCCATTCTTGTATATGGATCTCTTGTTTGGTGGACCGCTACTAGTAAGAGATACGTGGTGGATCAACTTTACAGAATACAAAGATCCGCTTCCATTGGCATTTCAGGTGCATTACGTACTAGTCCCTCAGAAGCTCTGAACACTATATTGCACCTAACACCCATAGACTTACATATTATTGAATTATCAGTTAATAGTGCGATAAGATTATCTGCAACGGAGAGCTGGAGATCAAAAACATATGGGCACGCGAGGATATTAAGTTTAATATCCCCCCAATTTAATCAATCTACCGACTATATGACTAGGGACTTCAGGAATATCATTAAAGTCCTATTCCCCACCAGGAGTGAATGGAGAAGGGGAAATCTTCTTAAACAATATGGAACTAAAGTATACACTGACGGCTCAAAGATGTACTGCGGTGTCGGCTCTGGTGTCTTCTCCGACGACCTTGGAATTAGACACTCATATAGACTCCCTGATGAGGCAAGCGTATTCCAAGCTGAAATATTAGCGGTCAGAGAGGAGTGTAAACTAATTCGCGATAGAAATATTCAAGGGAATATTGGCTTATTCGTCGACAGTCAGGCGGCAATACTATCGCTCAAATCACCCAAAACTACCTCTATTCTAGTCAGACAGTGTAAAGAGGAACTGTTAGGACTAAGTTGACTGCATGACATTACTATAGTCTGGTTTCCTGCGCATGGGGATCACTATGGTAATGAACAGGCAGACGAATTAGCCCGGGCAGGTTTTGCTTTGAATGCCTCCTTATTGGTTTCTGTCGCAATCCCGTTAGGATCAGTCCAAAAACACTATCTTGAAAAGGCGAAAAATAGATGGCGAAATCTGGACAAATGTGGAGTCGCGAAGGAAACGTGGCAATCGTGAGAAGGAGGAGACAGTACATCATCTTCTATGCGAATATCCAGCCTTGAATGCAATCAGACATAAATTTCTGGGAAGGTACCAATTAGACAACCTCTGTGAGATATCTGACACTAGACTCAGTGACATTATTAAATATCTCAATGCTACTGGCTGGATCTAATTAATTTATGTTCTCATTTTTCTTCTCTACACTTCTATCTCATTACAGATTCAATCCAACTCATTTCACCTGGCGAGTAGTGTGGTCTCATCAACACGGAATCTAAAGAATCTAATTGATTGCCCGTAAGTTTACGGGCTACCACGTGAACCAACCAAACCAACCAACCAACTCTGGCCTGTTATTACAAGTCGCTTCAGATCTCAAAGTAAAAAAAATTCCGTTATCCATTTTAAAATTAAGAAAATATACATACAATTTCAATTTATAGAACTAATGCAATTCGATGCTAAAAAATATAATAAAAAAATACGCGTTTTTTACATAGTTTCAGTGCTTGTTTAAAATTAAAAGTTGACAACGCTGCTCATGTTTTTATGAATTTATAGAAAATGTACGTTAAATTTTCATTTTATAGAGTTTTTGTTAAATTTTCTTTTTATAGAAATTTATATTAAATTAAACTTCTCATTTTTCCATCCCTGTTGTTTATGCAAATTATAATTCTAACATGCTCTAAGGAAGTTTGAATGATGTTTATCTGTGTATTTCTTTTTGCTGTTATTTGTTAAATGAAACTAATGTACAGCTGGTATTGTAAGACAATACTCTTCCAACAATAACTGCAAAAAAATCATACATAATCATACATACATATGTACATATCAAGCTTAAAAACATGATGTTAATTAAAAAATATGAATGTATGTTGCATGAATATCTACCAAAACATACATTAATTTTTTTCTGAAATTTGAACAAATTTTAAATGCAAAATATTTACACAAAAATCAAGGTTGTGCCATATTATTAATTGCATAATTCTGACATTATTAAAATAAGAAAACAATTCTTTTGAAGAATTAACTGTTAGTTTTGAATTATATTATACAGATTGTTTTATTTAAACAAACACTTTTCAGGAAACGGATTTAAGCAGAGAATAATAAATCATTAATTAAATTATAACAATGCGAAAAAACTTTTAAAGTTAATGATTAGTCATCCAATGTACTAAATTAAAATTTTTTGGTAAATTTAATTATATATTTGGCGGTTTATTTTAAACCAAACTTTAGATTTAACTCAGCTAGATTCAAGTGTAATTTGTTTACATTTTATGTTATAATTATGCCAAAGGTATTAATATACTATAGGTGACAACGCCATAGAAACTTTTTCAAATAATAGTTTATTAAATTTTGTTAATCGAAAATTCAACATAATAATATTATCAAAGCAATGTAATCTTAAGTTTCACTTTAATAAAAATAGTATGCTACTACAATAACGATTTTTTAAGTGATCCCAAATATATATAAGTGAGCCAAATATAAAGATCAGTTTATTAAATTTTGTTTGCATTCTTTTCTCATCTATTCTTATTGTTTAAATCATCTATCGTACAGAAGTATAAAAGAACATATTATTTTTTCAATTCTTCAATTTTGCAAACATTTTTCATATGTTATCTCATAATTTTCGTTATATTTTGCTTTTATAGAAAATTATCTTTAAATATTCTTTTTATAAAAAAAATAAAAATTTTCTTTTAATAGAAAATTTTCGATAACTTTTATAGAACTTTTTTGATAAATTTTATTTTTGTAAAAAATTTACGTACCAAATTTAATTTTATAGAAAATTTTCGTTAAAATTTAATTTTATACAAAATATTCGTTAAATTATCTTTTTATAAAGAATATTCGATAAATTTTCGATAAATTTTCTTTTTATATACAATTTTCATTAAATATTATTTTTACAGACAATTTTTTTTTTTTTTTTAGAAATTGTCGATAATTTTTTTTATAGATATTTTATATGTATTAATTTTCTTTATTAGAAATTTTTCGTTAAATTTCTTTTTTATTGAATTTTTTTATTAGATTTTTTTTATATGAAATTTTCGTTAAATGTTCTTTCTTTCGTTTTTATAGAAAACATTCGTTAAATTATCTTTTTATAGAAAATTTTTGTAAATTTTAAAATATTCGTTAAATTTTATTTTTATAGAAAATTTTCGTTAAAATTTCTTTTTATATAAAATTTTCGTTAAATTTTTCATTTATGGAAAATTTTCCTTTTTAGAAAATTTTCGATAAATTTTGTTTTTATAGAAAACTTTCGTTAAATTTTCTTTTTATAGAAAAATTTCTTTTTATAGAAAATTATCGTTAAAACATCATTTTACATAAAGTTATCTTTCAATATTTCTTTTGTAGAAAACTTTCGTTAAATTTAATTTTTATAGAAAACTAGCTAATCCCGGTGAGTTTTGCTATCCCTTTTAATGCAATAACTATTATTTTTTTATATGGGAGCTACTACTATTCAAAATTTGATATAAAAATTATTTATAAAATTGTGTAAGACTTTCTGTAAATCACATTTTCCGATATGGGAAAATTATTATTTTTTTTATATTGGAGCTACCCCTCCCACAGGCCCTATCCGTCCTATTTTCATTTAATGAATGCAATATTATAAGAAAGTAGTTCCCAAAAAAATTGAGATCTCTCACTATAATAGTTCTTAGGGGAGTACTATTTCTTTAGGTCCTTCCAATTCATTTGCATCTGAACTTACAAAATGTTAAAACTTATGCTATAATAGTTCATTGTCACTTTTGAAATATGATTTGGATGAAAATCAAAGCAATTAAATGTATTTATTTTGTGCTTCAAACATTTAATTCATTTTTACACTTTTTATGCGTCAGAAAAATCATTACAAAGGAAGTTTGCACATATTTCACTTATAACTCAGCCTAAAAGCGTGCATTTTGCTTTAGCTGCATTAATTTTGTTTCACAACTATATTTTAGCAATATCTGCTGTTTTATTTTTTATCTTGGTATTTTTATTCTTTAGTTAGACCCTTATAAATCATAAGAATTTCCAATGCTAACTTATTTGGAAAGAAATATGTTTATTTATTTCCGTTGAGTTTTTGTTTATCGATTTTTACCGAAAAACTTGCAGGTCTAATGAAATATAAAATTTTTTACGAACCCAATTTCATTTCGGGTTGCGTAAAACACGCAGTATTTTTCTTAGATGCCAACTAGTTCTTACTGATTTCGTATTCAATTAGAAAAGTACTTATCCTAAGTTCTATTTTCTATAATAAACTTATTTAAAAAATTGTTGTACTCAATAATTATAAAGTAATGAAAACCGTTGAAAAAAGAACCTTTTTTATACATATTTTAAATTTGCTTAAAAAACTGAACTTTGATCTGTTGTATTATGACGACAAATTAGTAAAAGTAATAAACTACGATGATTAAAACACAAATAGAAAATGTTACCAAAATTAATTTTGGCCAAGAAAAGTGGTCGGCGAAACCATAGTGTGGTAAACTGAATGAGACGTTAGTCACTAAAAACGAATGGTTAATTTGGTTCCAAGTTCAAATCTAACTGACGACAACATTTGTTCGTTGTTTTTTTTATTTATTTATTATTATTTATTTATTTATTTATTTTTTTTTTTTTTGAACTCAAACAAAGCAAACTTTCCGCTGGGATTGTCTTTAATTATATAGACAAATTTGAATAACTTTTCATTTACATATTTTATAGAAAATTTTAGTTAAAATGTTCTTTTTATAGAAAGTTTTCTCTTTATAAATAATTTATTTCAATTTGCATTATAATTTGCACTTTCGTTAAAAATAAATTTGTCTTATTAAAAATTTTTTAATAAATAAAATATAAAAAATTAAAAGTTTTTTAGTAATAAAAAATTAATAAAATTGTTTTCCTTTCTTTTTTTTCAACCACTGTATATGTAATTTATTTAATTTTAATAATACTTCTTATTGCCAAATCTAACCACAATAAATTTATATCTTAAATAAAATTTCTCTTAAATTATTTATTACAAATCAACAACAATTTTACTTTAAATTGTTAACATTTTGACAATTAAATTAAATTTTATTTAATTAAACAGACTTTTCTTCGATAAATTTACGAGTATTTTTAAAGCCAAAATTTACTTAAATGGCAAATTTCTTTAAATAAATTAATAAATGCAATATGTAGGCATATCATGAAATATGTAAATAAAAATAAAATAACAATAAAATAAAACTTACCTCTATGTCATATTCACCACTACGTTTGCAACGCCAACCATCTTTGCCAATACAATCGGAATAATGGGCAATTAGTACAAAATCAACAATCACCCAAACTAAAGATGTGAGTAAAATAATACGGCAGGTATTTGAACGCATACGACCACGTAATTTACGTGTTAAACTTAACGAAGACATTTTTAATTTTTATTTTATTTATTTATTTTTTGTTGGTTTTTATATTTTTCTGTTATTAACTATAAACGTATTTATGTGTATAAGTGCTCTCAATTTATCAACAACCTCCTTGTTTTTTTTTTTTTTTCTTTACTATTATTCTTTACATATGTGATGAGAGTAGAGTAGTACGCGAGAAGAGGGGGAGGGAGTATGTTGCTTTGTAGAATGTAAATGAATAAATGTTGCTATTTGTAATTGAGTGGGTGAATGTGTGTACTCGTCGTAAATATAAAGCTCGTAAATAATATTACCAACAATTACAAAGTGATAATGACAGCAGGAGCAGCATTAAAAATAAGAGAATGATAAATATTAATGTGGCGTTTGTTTTTTTTTTTCAATACAAACTGAATTAAGAATAAAAAAATGGTTGATTAATTTCCTTTAACGTTTAAGGAATTAATTTAAGTGTTTAATTGAGAGGGAAAGAAAGAGAATTAAGAAGATTTCGTAGTAAATGCTTTTTTTATAAACGGAATTTTTTAAAGTTTAACAGATTTAATAATAAAGTAGTTTTTCCTTTTAATTATTGTTGTAATTTTTTGTTGTTGTTTTATTTTAAATGTTGTAATTATGTTGCTTTATCACCTTGCTGTTGTATTGTTGTTGTAAGTTTTGTAATTTAAAATTTAAAAATAAAATGCATTTGTTTGTTGTTGTTGTTGAAATTTTCGCCCTTGGTGTAATATCATATTATCATTAACAAGATCATTAATATTACAGTTTACTACTTGTAGTTAATATTAATGTTGCTATTGTTTTTATGGTTGTTGCTATTGTTGCAATAATAATTGCTGTTGTCATAATTGTATTTAAAAAAAGTCAGCAAGCAGCAGCAAACAGCTAAAGTAGCAGCCACATTTATTTATCTGTAAAATAAAAAAAATAAAAATTAAAAGTTGTTATGCATTAAATATTTATTAACTTTATGCTTTTAAGTTTTATAGCAATTTTTAATAAATGCTGTTTATTGGTCAGTTGAAGGTTGGAAGTTAATAAACTATATTTATTCTGTTAAAAAAAATAAAAAGTAAAATAATTTTAAAGACATAAATCCAGTGTAGCTTTAAAATAACTTTCGTATTAAGTTTCTGTTAGTAAATCTAAATTTGTTTAATTTTTTCAATAAATATTTTCGTGAAATAATAGACTATGCATGTCATAGATATTACTTATACGAAACCATGTCAAAGAAAATTATGAAAACATACAACGCACAGTGGTTCCAAAACGCTTTATTTGGAAATAGTTCAGTAACTAAAGAACCGTTAGAGGTATCACAATAAAATTTTAGATGGTCAGAGCTGAGGTGTTTTCAAAGTTACTTGTGCTGTAGGGAATCTGGCAAGTATTTTAGAAAAATTCTAGGGGTAATATTAAGCCCGCCAAAAAAAGGCGAGGCTAAAAAATGTGGTAAAAATTTATTTCGACCCGAATATCTCTTAAACTAAAAGAGATAATCTACAATACGCTTACATGTATTTTTTGTAGAGATTTACAAGGATTATCTATTTATAAAATTTCTTTTCTGTCACATCATACATTAATTTTTGGCGATTAAAAAAAAAAAAAAAAAAAAAAATGACATACCCGAGATGGGCAACTTTGGAGGGCCACCCACTTCCCCCCTGACCCGCTAGGGGTCTGTGCTCCTCCAAATCAACTCGAAAACACCTAAGCTCTGACCATTGTGATACCTCTAACGGTTCTTTAGTTACTGAATTATTTCAAAAAAAAAAAAAAAGCGTTTTGGAACCACTGTGCAACGGAGATTGATTTCTGACATTTGGATGAGTGAAGACGTAAAGCGGCAAATTTTATTTTTATTATATTATTATTTTTATTTATACCACTTCTTGAAGGATTGACATGTGCAGTCTTGTGTTCTGCATACGTGGAATTTGAATTTCTTGGTTTTTATGGGCATATGTTTGTATGGATTGCCACGATATTGAAGTGCAGAACAGGGAACCGACAACAAGGTTAAACAACAAAACTCAAAGAGGAGACGTAATAATTTATCAAACTTGGACATCCCTGGAATGTCGGATAATGGCGCAGCTCCCAATAGCAGCTCCCAGATTTAGTCTCCTAGCTGACCTTGACATAGAAAGTAATGACAATGCTGCCAGCATCCCTAGGAAATACGGCACTGACAACCAGCCAACCAAATCTTCTTCAACGGCACCAACTGGTAATATATTTTTGTACAATGTAAATGTACAACACCTGGTGAGCCTGGAGGGAGGCGAAAACACCCAAAATAAATGTTAAAATAAAAAATGTAAACAGACATAAATGCAAACTTTATCTCAGATGCCACTGTCCATACGGAAATGATGACTGTACTTAAGGAGAAGAGGATAAATTCTTATTCATTTACACCTATAGAATTGAAGCAAACCTCTTTATCTGTCTGTGCCTGTATCATGGCACAGACATCGAGGAACTTAAACTGCACCTGGATGGGTTAATTTCCGGTGTAATCTCAAAGGTTACAAAATTTACAACCCCATACTCTATAAAGAACAATTCTGATACTGGTATTTTTCTTGTAACATTATTACCCGGCAAAAATTTAAGCGACATATCTCACGTAAAATTTGTACTCAGTCAGTCAGTCAATTGTCTGCCAAAGAAAAATGATAGAGAGATACAGTGTAGAAGATGTCAACATTGTGGTCATATGGCAAAAAATTGCAATTCAGACAACAAATGTGTGAAATGCGACCAAAATCATCTGTCCGGTGAATGCAACCGAAGTAAAGACGAAAAATCAAAACCAAAATGTGTTAATTGCGGAGAAGAAGGTCACCCCGCCAATTGACGAGGCTGCACCTTCTACAAAAATTACGTATCGAGGAAAAAACAACGACTACGTGAGGCACAAGAATTGAAAGTTATAGCTAACAAGAACGTCAGCAAATATATCTCACCAACTGTTAACCCAGCCAAGACTTTTGCAAGTTTTTTTTCACAAAGCAGCTGCCGATGACAAACCTAGTCAGCCGTCAATCATTGAAGCGTTTTTAAAACTTGCTGAATTTTTTCTTGAGCCAGAAGAGCTGACTCTAGAACAAGAACTTAATATCTTCATTAATGAATACAAAAAGTTGCCAAAGGAAGAAGCCAAAGGGGAGTTCCTACGCCTTCTTAAAAAAATTCAACAAGATCATGGGCCATAGATTTATAAATTTTTAAACATTTAACGTCAGGTCGCTCTTAGATATTAATCGCCAAATAGACCTCACAAATATCCTTAATAGCAACAAAATAGACATCTGTTTCTTACAAGAATGCCACCTCCGTAGACACAAAAAATTTGTTCTCATATAAAAAAATTGTTATTGACGAAATAAGTATTCTTGGTACATTTGTCGAAATCCAAATGAAGATACACAACACAAACAAAAGAGTTCTGGTTGGATCCCTTTATATAAAATGTAACACTGCTGCTAATGGTTTACGCAATAGCTTGGACAAAATACTTCTAGTGGCAAACGGCTTCGATCTATTTCTTCTCGGTGGTGACCTAAACTCCAGAAATCAGGCATGGGGTGACAGTATTGGAAATCAAAATGGCAATATTTTACAAAATTGGCTTGAAGACAATTCTTTGGATATCACAAGAATTTGTCATAACATCCCATTATTTCCAAGCGCCAACTCATTTCTTGATCACTACCTTATAATCGCTTCTTTATAATTTTTCATGAATGAATTATCATGTATGCATGGAGTACCCCAATGGATTTGTTGACAATAAGCTAGTCTGCCTGCCTTTCGTCGTCTGTTCGACGCCACCAGAGACTCTGGTGTTTATACGTTTGATAAAAAGTAACAAGAAGTAAATTTTCCAGAAATCAGATCTCAAGTAATTGATTACATATCAGGTTGAAAGTAAGTAGTCACTAATATACTTTCATGTAATGCAGACAGTATGTTGTTATTAATGAAAAGTAACCACATCCGTAACTACATGCCATTACCAAGTTTTTGCTGGGATGGTTTTTTTACAGAAAATTTTCGAATTTTCGATAATATTTTTGTATGAAATAGTCGATAAATTCTTTCTATAGAAAAATTTTTATATTAAACTTTATATCATTTCCCTTGCAAAATTTTTAAATTTCCGCTAAAAGTTTTCCTTGTCAGTTATTTCTTTTAACCAGCTAGAAGCAGAATTTGGCAAATTGAAAGTTTTACTTTTTTTTTTACAAATTGCGGTTAAACTTTTTGTTTATCAATTTTAAAAACTAAGTAAAACTTTATGCACTTTATGTATAGAAGTATTTTCTAAATACATTAAATAAAAGTGTTGATGGCTCTTTTTCTGGTTTAATAATTTTGATGATAGTTTAACATTATGTCTACTTTAAAAGTTTTTTTTTTACTATTTGCATCTAGTACATTTTATATAATAAAAGATTTCTTTAGAATTTGTTTACCCATAATTCTATACTATAATAAAAATGAATAAAAGAATAACATAAAAGGTATCAAAACAAAAAAAAAAAAAAAAAAAAAACTTATAATGCTGGTCTCTCGGTCAATGGGTAAAAATTACAAAAGAAAAAAAGAGAGTAAGAAAAAAAAAATTACAACAATTTGTATGTATATTCACATCAAACAATATAAACAAATGAATTTCCTTTTAAAACTTTTTTTGTTTTTGATTTCTTCTTTTTTTTCTCTCCTACTATTTAAGTACTATTTTTTCGAATTTATATGCAAATTTGTATGCATATTTTTTTTCCAAGATTTTTTTCTTTTTTCTGTTTCTTATCAATGGAAATACTATAAGTGTGTCTATGTTTTTGTGTGTGTATATTTACTCTTATATCCCCGTGTCTTAGTTATTATTTGCAGTCCATGCATTTCTAATGACGGTTGGTCGGCCTTTTTTATTTTGTTTATGTGCCCTGTATATATTTAAAATAAAGTTGTTAGACCTTGAAATTTATTCATGTGCAAACATAAAACAAATTCAGAAACTGTAAAGAAATAGAAAAGAAGAAGAAATTGAGAGGTTAGAGATGAACAAACAAAATTAAATATTAAAAAAATGGAAAACAAATTTAAAAAAGAAAAACTAAATAAAAGAGAAAAACAAAATTAAATTTCTATGGAAATATCTTAAAAGCAGGGATTTAAAAGAATGCAAATTTTTTATTAAAAAAAAAATATATACAGTGGTGGCCACGAATTTAAGACACGACATTTCACTTATATATTTCTGATAATTTTTACATCTTATCGAACAAATTTTAGATCCATGTTATTTTTTAAAGATCCTAGTAATGTTATGAAAAAAAATCAACAATAGTTTGTTACCTATATTTAGTTTCCAATTTTTATTTACATATTATACAGATTAATACAAGTTTAAGCCTGGTCATGAATTTAGGACATAGGCAAAATAAAAGTTAATTCACAAAAGTAAAGCTCAGCTTCATAAAACAATATTAGTATTTGGTGGGAAATCCTTTATTTTGAATCACAGCAGCGCATCTCCTGGGTAAACTTTCAACTAAGGCCATACAGCGCTCCTTTGGAATGGCATACCAAGCCTTTTGAATTTCTTCCCATAAATCAGTCAAATTTTTTGGCTTTACTGCTCGTACATGCTCCTCAACATCATTCCACAAGTTCTCAATTGGATTGAGATCCGGGGATTGAGCTGGCCATTTCAGAATTGTGATATTATTTTCCTCTAAGCAACTCTTCACTAGGCGTGAAGTGTGCTTAGGGTCATTATCATGCATAAATTTCCACATTAGAGGCATGTTGTCTTCAGCGAATGGTATCATGATGCTTGTCAGTATGTTTTTGTAAATATGCTGGTCCATTTTATTGATAATCTTCTGAATGGGACCTACACCATGCCAGGAAAATGCTGCCCACACCATGACATTTCTACCACCATGCTTAACCGTTTTAAGGGTGTACTTTGGGTGATGCTCCAGGTTTGGAGGACGCCATACGTACTGTTTTCCATCAGAACCAAAGCGACAAAACTTCGACTCGTCGCTCCAAAGTATATTTTTCCAAAATGTCATCGGCTTATTGAGATTTTCTCTTGAAAACGCTAGTCGGGATTTAATATTTTTTTTTGACACAAGTGGTTTACGTTGTGCAATACACCCACGTAAGTTCTTCTCATTCAGACGTCTTCTTATTGTCCTGGACGATATATTAATACCAAAATCCGATGAAATCTCATTTTTAATTTTACTTGAGCTCTTGAAAGGATCTTTAGCAGCTGATTTATAAATTAAGCTATCCTCCCTGGGTGTAGTTTTTCGGGCTCTAGGGTGCTGTTTGACATTTTTGGTAGTGCCATGTTGCTTGATGTGTTCCAGTGCATTGTAAATCTTGGATCTGGAACATTTTAGTAGCTTGGAAATTTCCATTACTGTTTTTCCATCAGTATTCATTTGTTGGATCAATTTTCGCTCGGCATCCGAACTCCAAGTACCTCTGGCCATTTCTAACTAAATATTTTGATGTATTCTAACATTAAATGGAATAAAACATTCATTACTTACCTTTTAGCTTCAAAAAACACCAAAAAATCACTTAAAAACCAAATATTTCTTATATGTTTTAAATTCGTGACCAGCTTCAAAAGCACGTTTTTACGAAAATATAATAAAAACAGCAACAAAATGTATACACAAACAAAACCAAATAACGGTAATTGATCTTAACATTACAGGGTACACTGAAAAATTAACAAAATCTAATTTTATATTGCAGGGTTGTAATAATTATCACAACTTAGTTCGTTACATGTCGTGTCTTAAATTCGTGGCCACCACTGTATATCGACCATTCCAGGAAAGAACGCCCGAAAAAGTATATTTTTTTTACTTGATGGCTTTCAATTTCGATAAAAATTTGTATGCATAAACTCCATTAAGCCTTTTATCAATTTCAGTTTTGTGAAATTGCAAAAAATCGCGATTTAATTTCGCTTTTTAATTTTCTCAAAAACCAAAAAAAAAATTCAAAAGTATGTAACTTTGAATAGCAATATCTCTGGGAAGACTTTGTGAATTCTAATGATTTAAACGGCCTTAAAATTTCGCATATGGCGGCTTTACGACGAACATTTTAAAAATAAGAAAGATTTTTTAAAAATGCATTTTAATGCAATTGCATTTTTCTTTAAATATGCTATTACAATTTTTTAATTTTTTAACATAAATGAAAAGTTTGGAATCTTTACATTAAGATAAAAGTGTCAAATTTTTGGGATGCGAAAATCTTATATGCATAATCCAATTTTTATAAAAACATGTTTAAAATTTTTCATATAAAAATAAAATTTTTTCTTGTTTTTGGAATTTTCTGTAAAATTTGTATAAAAGTTAACAAAATATAAAAAGTATGCAATTTTAAATATTCATATCTTTTGAAGTTATTGATGGATTTCTGTAATTTAAAAAGTATTTTAAAGGCCGTTGTATATTTTTTGTGCAATTTAGTTAGCATTTCGAAAATCACCTCTTCGATCCATAACATTTTAAAAATATAAATGTAGTTTTTAGATGCATTTTTGTTAGTTGCGAATTTATTAAATTTTAATTTTTCAAAAGTGTATTTAAAAATGCTTTGTTTATTATAACTTGAAACAATAATTAGTCTAGTATATAAAGGTTTACTAATTACATATTTTTAACAAAATATGTAATGCTACTCATAATACCAAAAAAAAAAAAATATATATAATTTATATATGAAAAAATTTAAATTAGTTGAAGAAAAGGCGAAATAGTGCAGTGGAAATCTATATAGACACCCATAGACTTTATACGTGTAAAATTTTATAAAAATTTAAAGACACTTGGTATATTTTTGGGCGTTCTTTCATGGAATGGACGATATATATTTTTTTATAAGACCCACAATTTATCGCAAATTTTCTATAAAACGAAAATTTATCGTAAATTGTCTATAAAAAGAAAATTTATCGTAAATTTTTTATAGAAAGAAGATTTATCGTAAATTTTCTATAAAAAGGAAATTTATGGCAAATTTCTATACAGAAAAAATATAGCAAATTTCTTATACAGAAAAAATATAGTAAATTTTCTACAAAAAGAAAATTTTAAATTTTCTCCAAAAGGAAAATTTATCGTAAATTTTCTATTGAATGAAAATTTATCGTAAATTTTCTCTAAAAAGAAAATTTATCGTAAATTTTTTATAAAAAGAAAATTTATCGTAAATTTTTAATACAAAGAAAATTTATCGTAAAATCTCTAAAAAAAAAAAAAATTATTATAAATTTTCTCTTAAACGTTATTTTATCGTAAATTTACTATAAAACGAAATTTTATCTATAAAAAGAAAGTTTATCGCAAATTTTCTCTGAAAAGAAAATTTATCGGAACTTTTCTCTAAAAATATGAAAAATTTTCTATAAAATGGAAATTTATCGTAAACTTTCTATAAAATGGAAATTTATCGTAAATTTTCTATAAAATGAATATTTAACTTAAATTTTCTATTAAAAATAAAATTTATCGTAAATTTCCCATAAAAATAAAATTTATCATAAATTTTCTTAAAAAAAAAAATTTGATCATAAATTTTCATAAAAATAAAAATTATCGTAAATTTTCTATAAAAAGAAAATTTAATCGCAAATTTTCTATTAATAGAAAACTTACTTTCAAAAGAAAATTTATCATAAATTTGCTATAAAAAGAAAATTTATCGTAAATTTCCTATAGAAAGAAAATTTATCGTAAATTTCCTATAAAAAGAAAATTTATCGTAAATTTGTTATAAAAAGAAAATTTATCGTAAATTTGTTATAAAAAGAAAATTTATCGTAAATTTTCTATAAAAAAAAATTATCGTAAATTTTCTGTGAATAAAATATATGTATTATTTGAAAATTCGCTATAGATTTAATTCTTTTAAATTCTTTTGGTTTTATAATTAATGTATTTAACATTATCTGTATTTAGTCACTATTACAATGTTATGCTTGTTATCTATTCATTAATTCTCTGCAATAATAAATAATATTAGATCATTTATCTTCTCCTCTTTGTTAACAACGAAAAACAACAATCATAAACATTAGAAATAACAACAAATTATTACATAAACTGTTAACCCAACAAAAAAAATATATATATTTATTTTCTTCAATGCTCTTTTAACATTCTCACGCATTCTCCCACACTCTCCTCCCTCACAAGTTTTTTTGGGTTAAAATATGTGTCATTAGTTCAGTGAGTTGTAAATTTTCATTAATCATATTTTTGCTATTTATTTATATGATTGTTGTTGTTATTTTTGTAGAAAAGTCAACTAGCTACTACTACAACAACAAATATATATTTTTGTATCTCAGTAGCATATTTTAGTAAATTAAGCAGTACATATTTATTGTGTATGGTCAGTAACGTGTTAAATATGGTAATTATTATTAAAATATTAAACCAAGTGTAAAATTATATATTTTTTTATAGCAAACAAAAAAAAGTTTACAAAATTTATAGATTTCATGATAATTTATGAAATATTTGTAGCAATTAAATAAAATATGTTTGGGGTATATAGTTACAGACTATCTAGTTAATTATAGATTATTATGAATTTATATTAAAATTTGTATTGAAATATTTAAATTATTTCAAACTAAATTTTGTTAAACTCAAATATGAAGGTAATTTAAAGTAATTTTGTTGTTAATTTAGAAAACTATTTTCTAATTTAAATTTTTAGGTTTATTAGTAAAATGTGTTGATTTTTGAAATTTTTGTTGAAATTATTAATAGCCTGTTTGCAATGTCATTAACCATATTCTAAAGGGGGATTTGTTAGTGTAATTTAAATTGTCAGAGTTAAATCAGTCGCAAGCCCTATAACTAACCATAACAATGAACAATTTTCAAGTTTATTGACAACAATGTCAGTTGCAGATTAATAAAATAATACAACAATGAAAAGGGACTTTTAATCAACCAACACGAATTGAAAGAAACACTTCAATGAATCTTTAAAAGGAAAATATATATTTGCTTAATTTAATTATTCCACGAAACAAAAACTGCTATTTAAACAAGTGTAGGGTACTCACAACTTGTACGATACAGTGTTGCCAGTCCACAAAATGAAAATTTTACAAATAAATAAAATTCAATGGAAATTTTCTATAGAAAGGAAAATTAACGAATATTTTCTATAAGAGTAAAATTTAATGAAAATTTTCTGTAAAAAGAAATTTGAATACAAATTTTTTATGAAAAGAAAATTTAACAAAAATTTTCTATAAAAAGAAAATTTTCCAAAAAAAAACATTTAAAGAAAATTTTCTATAAAAAAAAAAAAATTAAACGAAAGTTCTATAAAAAGAAAATTTAACGAAAATTTTCTATAAAAAGAAAATGTAACGAAAATTCTCTATATAAAGAAAATTTAACGAAAGTTTTCTATAAATGAAACAACGAAAATTGTCTATAAAAAGAATATTTAACAAAAAATTTCTATAAAAAGAAAATTTAACAAAAGTTTTCTATAAAAAGAAAATTTAACAAAAGTTTTCTATAAAAATAAAATTTAACGAAAATGTTCTATAAAAGAAAATTTAATGAAAATTTTCTATAAAAACAAAATTTAACGAGTTTTCTATAAAAAGAAACGAAAATTGTCTATAAAATGGGAAGTTTGATCTGGCTACTTTGTTTCCATAAGTTTATATACTTCTGGTCGTCACTCACTCACTCACTCTCTCTATTGCAGTTGCAGTCTGATTGAGCAACAAGAAGACGACAGCAGCATAAAATATAAAGTGGTCTAAAATAAATGACGTTGAAAATGTTTACAGCATACAAAATGAATGTTGTTGTTCTTGTTGTTTGTGTTTTGGTCATTTAATAACAAAAGATTTGTCGGTGTGTCTTTTATATACACAATTTTATGAAAGAATAAACAATTCTTTACACAAAAGCAAACACAAGTATCTGTCCAGTATTGGATTAAAATATTTTGTATGTAGTTTGGTATATTGCTGTTGTTGCTGTTACTGATGTTGTTGATGTTGTTTTTCTTTGGTACACACATCACGCTCTTAGTTGAACAACTAAATTTTAGAAAATTGTTTATAAAACTCATACATAGATAAACACTAATACTAGTACATGAACAAAAAAAGATGTCTACAAAAATCTCTCAATCTCATAAACACACAAGAATAACAGGCAGCTTTAATTCATAATCCTTTAGACCAATTTTTAAAAATAAAACCCCAAAACAAAAACTTAACTAAAACTAATTTTTTTTTTATTTTTTGTTGCTGCATAAATATTGTGTAGAAAGACAAACAGAAATGCAAGGACAGATGGATGGAACTTTGTTGTAGTTGTTGGTTCCAGTTCTTGCTCTGGGTGTGTGAGTTCAAGTATGCGTTTATGAGTGTTTGTGTCTGTTTTTGTCAAAACAAAAACTGCTCTAAAACAATCTGGTGCAGCTGCTATTGATGTTTTCCAGATTATGATAGAAGGACTGAAGTTTTAAAAGGACACTCAAAAAAAAAAAAAAAAAAATATTAGATGACAATTTTACAATATATTAGTCAAAAGAATATTTCTATAAAAAGAAAATTTCTACAAAAGAAAATTTAAAAAATAATCTCTATAAAATGAAATAAGAAAATTTTTCTATAAAACAAAATTAATCGTAAATTTCCTATAAAATAAAATTTATCGTAAATTTTCTATAAAAACAAAATTTATCGTAAATTTTCTACAAAAAGAAAATTTATCGTAAATTTTCTATAAAAAGAAAGAAAATTTATTGTAAATTTTCTATAAAATTAAAATTTATCGTAAATTTAATATAAAAATTTATCGTAAATTTTCTATAAAATGAAAATTTATCGTAAATTTTCTATAAAAAGAAAGTTTATCGTAAATTTAATATAAAAATTTATCGTAAATTTTCTATAAAAAGAAAGTGTAAATTTTCTATGAAGGCATTTATCGTAAATTTTCTCTAAAAAGAATATTTATCGTAAATTTTCTATAAAAAGAAAGAAAATTTATTCTAAATTTTCTATAAAATTAAAATTTATCGTAAATTTAATATAAAAATTTATCGTAAATTTTCTATAAAATTAAAATTTATCGTAAATTTTCTATAAAATTAAAATTTATCGTAAATTTTCTATAATATAAAAATTTATCGTAAATTTTCTATAATATAAAAATTTATCGTAAATTTTCTATAAACTGAAAATTTATCGTAAATTTTCTATAAAAAGAAAGTTTGTAAATTTTCTATAAAGGCATTTATCGTAAATTTTCTCTAAAAAAATATTTGTCGTAAATTTTCTCTAAAAAGAATATTTATCGTAAATTTTCTCTAAAAAGAAAATTTATCGTAAATTTTCTATAAAAAGAAAGTTTATCGTAAATTCTCTCTAAAAAATAAAACATTTATCGTAAATTTTCTCTAAAAAGAAAATTTATCGTAAATTTTATCTTGAAACAAATTTTATCGTAAATTTTCTCTAAAAAGAAAATTTATCGTAAATTTTCTCTAGAAACAAAATTTATCGTAAATTTTCTCTAGAAACAAAATTTATCGTAAATTTTACTTAGAAACAAAATTTATCGTAAATTTTCTCTAGAAACAAAATTTATCGTGAAATTTCTCTAGAAACAAAATTTATCGTATTTTTTTTTTTAGAAACAAAATTTATCGTATATTTCCTTTAGCAACAAAATTTATCGTAAATTTTCTATAAAAACAAAATTTATCGTAAATTTTGTATAAAAACGAAATGTATCGTAAATTTCCTCTTCAAACTAAATTTGTTGTAAATTTTCTATAAAAATAAAGTTTATCGTAAATTCTCTACAAAAAGGTTATTTATCGTAAATTTTCTATATAAAGAAAAATTGTCGCAAATTTGCTATTAAAAAATATTTGACAGTAAATTTTCTCTAAAAATTAAATTTATTGTAAATTATATATAAAAAGAACTTTTATTGAAAATATTCTATTAAAAATTTACTGAAAATTTTCTATAAAAAGAAAATTTATCGAAAATTTTTTCTCAAACCAAAATTTATCGTACATTTTCTCTAAATCTAAAATATATCGTAAATTTTCTCATGAAACAAAATTTATCGTAATAATATGTTTTAATACCAAATCTCATATACATTTATTTAAAATCTTCTAACATTTTTCTATGAGTGTATAAAATATTTTTGTTATAGACTATTTGATATCTAACTTCAAATGTCTTTAAAGTTTTGAGAAAAACAACAAAAAACTTCATACAAAAAATATATGTATAAATAAATTCATGTTCATGGCTATCGATAGGATTAAAAGCCAATATAAATCTGCAAAAAACCAAACAGCTATAGCAAAAGACATAAGCGAAAATAAAAAAAAAAGTTTAAAATTCAATGTTGCCAAACATGTTGGGCTAACTGGTATTATTCATGTTGTAGTTGTTGTTGCTATTGATGGTTATGTTTTCATATGAGTGGAATTTGTTTATGGTTTTAAATAAATACCATTTAACGGTTATTTTTGTATTAACATAACACTACAAACAATCCATACATACATATTGATATATTATGCATGATATCGTGGTGAATATTGTGAATCATCAAATACTTATTTATGTATGTAAATATGTCTCTGAGTATATTTTTTTATTTCTAAATGGGAGTGGATATGCAATTTTTCCATTAATATGCAAAAATGTGTACTCATTTTTATATGTTCCCTGTAGAATTGTGTTTAAAATCCCTCTATACAATATAAAATATGTATGTATGTGGTATATAGTTTGCATATGTTGCTATTTGGTAGATATTATTTGCTGGTGTTTGTTAAAGTTTTTGTTTTTGCTATTTTTGTGATTTCATTGCTAATTTTGGTTTATGTGGTGCTACATTTATGCATACTTAAGTTACATACAAATAACCAAAAAAGACCACAAGTCTCACCAACCAAACGACCAATATTAGTGCGAAAACATTGCCACTATGTCCAATGTAAGTTTTTTGTTTGCAATTTTTTTATTATTATTTTTTTTTTTGTTACCATTGCTGCCACACTGTTATCGCAACTTTAACATTCATGACAATATTGTATTGAATAATTGTATTTTTTCTTAAATGAAAAAAAATTTTTATCTTCACCAATTGTATTCATACAATATATAGAAAGACCGAGAGAGAGAGTAAAAGAAGAAATGACAGTTACTAAAATTGTATGCATTTCAAATAGCAATCATCATGATATATACTCTAAAATACACATTTGTGTTGGCTATTCCGTAAAGTAAAAAGAAAATCTAATGATAATTTATAAGCTTTACCAAATATGGCAATCTTACACTTATATTTGTAAATTCTTCAGTGTCCTCCTGTATGTTGAAATACATTTTCCGAATGCTTGTGATATCTAAGGGACATGTGTAATATATCAATATATTGGCTAAGCAGTTGCTATTGTTGCTATTGAAAATCAAAGAAATAGGTCCAAAGACAGATGAGTTATGCACAAAAAACTAAAACTTTTTTTTTTTTTTTTTCGACTAATAATTGGCTGAGATATGAATAATAAACCAAAGATGTCATTTGCTCCTAGAGGGTCTAATATGTCACCTAAGGTAAATTGTGGATAAAGACTTGTAAAATTATAATTAATACTTATGTTAGGTCCAAAAAAATTATCCTTAGAAATATTTAAAAAATTAAGAGCTTAATATTAATTACAGAATTTACGTGAACTGACAGACTGACGGATGTTGTTAAATCGAAGAACAATTATATAGGGGCTATGTGAAATACTGGATTTGAAACAAGTTCAACAGGGTTCGTCTTTGCACCATAAAATTCATAAAAAGGTGCCTATTTTATTACGTTTACAAGATTTATATAGACGGACGGACGGACATTGTTAAATTAACTCAGAAAATGGTTTTGAGTCTCTTGGTTTTATTGAAGGAGAGGGGGTATACCACAGGTTTTGTGCGTTATAAATATCAGTACAAAAACATTATAGCCCTCCCCTATGGTAGTGTAGGGTATAGCTACTTGTGTTTTAAAATTAAGACCTGCAGTTTGATTAATAAATTTATATGGATAGACAGACAGACGGACGGACATTGTTAAATCGACTCAGAAAATTATTTGGAGTTGCTTGGTTTTCTTGAAAATTAGTCTCACTGTTACTCTTTTGGGTATTACAAAAATCGACACAAACGCATAATATCCTATCCACACTACACTACTGAATTCTACTTGTACTCATTACAAAGTTTTATATGAAGGTTTACATAAGACATTTAGGCGGACTGACAGACATCATTAATTAAACTTAGAATGTGATTCTAAGGTAATTGTTATACTTTTAGGTGGGTCTTAAGCCAATACTTTTCAGCGTTATAAACATCGAAAAAAACTCATAATAACATACTTATTATGGCGGTTTAGGAAACAACTACTTGCGATGAATTGAATTGCATATGACCATATTTAAGAAATTTATAAGTTTAAAAATCATATTTCAGAAAGATATTTGTATGTGGACTAGGTCAAATAATGAACTGTTTTCTAGAAATTTATATAGGGCCATTGGAGTGTAGTGTTCAAAAGGTTAGGGAATTTCATTAAATTATTTTTAAAATTAAAACCTGCAGTTTGATTACAGGATTTACTTGGACGGACAGATGGACGGACGTTGTTAAATCGACTCAAAAAGTAATTCGAAATCGCTTGGTTTTATTGAAAGTGCGTTTTAGTATTATTATTTTATCAGCACAAACACATAATATTCTTCTCACTATAGTGTAGGCTATTAAATTTTACCTTTGCTGAAAACAAGGTTTTATAACAAGGTTTACATGGACATTCAGACGGACTGACGGACTGACATGTTAAATCGTCACAGAAAGTGATTATGAGGCAATTGATAGATTTTTAGATGGATTTTAAACCAATACTTTTGAATGTTACAAATATTAGCGCAGAAACACATAATATTCTCTTCATTTTAGTGGTGCAGGTTAGAACTACTTTTGGTGAATTCTGCTAAGATTAGCAGTTTGAATACAAGAATACAAAATTGTTACTGTATACTTTAAAGTGTGTTTTAGACCAATACTTTGGGACGTTACAAACATCAATACAAAACGAAATTTTATTAAAATATGTATTTCTATAAACAAAGTTTTTTTAAACCTTAAACCGAATATTCAACAAAATACAGATTTTTCACCAAAACACGCATTTTAACCAAAATATGGTTAAGGGTATACTATGTAAAATTCTTAACCATTTAAATACTCTTGGGATTTCTTAATTTATTTTCTTAAGTTTATTGCTTTCTTTGGAATATCCCATATACACACTTTAGTCGCTTTTAAAAATAAATCCATAAAAAACCTCTATATGTATCAGCAAAGATAAATAACTATTTGAAATTTATTTAATTACAAAAGTGAATAAAATATGGTTTATTTTTATTATTTCTTTCTTTTGTCACGTGTGTATGTGTTTAATAATAATTAAATATTATTAACAGTTTTTTTTCCTTTAAAGAGATTAAAATATAATTTTCAAGTATTGTAAATTTAAAATATAACAAAAAAAAATATTAAGCTTTTTATGACAAAAAAAAAAATTAAATGTTTAATTGTATTTTAACAAAATAAAAAAATAAATAAATCTGTCATTGATATTTATTAATTACAAAAATATGCAAAGAATTTAAAATTAATAATTTCCTAGAATTAAAAAAAAAAACCAAAGGGAAATAGAAAAAATAAATATTTAATAAATAACTATTCCAGGAACTAATTGAGTTATTAACTTATGGAATAAATTTTATCGAAAGGAAATTATTATATTTGTCTAATTTTCTTACATTTTAACCATAATTAACCAAAAATATACCTGTTTATTTAGTTAAGGGATTTTAAACAATTTATTTAAAAACTAATATTAAATTAAACATAAGTTATTCTCATTTAATCTCTCTTTCACAAAAGTGTTATAATTAAGTATTACTAATGGATTCTATATATTAACAACACTTGTCACAACAATAGTATTGTTAGCCTTTTGTTTTAAATATTAATTCTTCTTTAAATTTTAAATAAAACAATGAAAACTTTTTGTTTAACAAATTCTAGGCTTTATGTTATTTACTTTTTAAAATAATTAATGTAAAATTTTTTAATAGATTTCTATTGAAATCTCTATTTTAATATTTATTTTGTTATGGTTATTATAAATATGATTGATTATTCCAGTCAATGTCTTTTTAAATATGTCTAAATTTTCAAGATCAACTATTAAACATGAGTAATAGTAAGAAATTTAAATAAGTTCTTTTAGTTTTTTTTGCAATAAACTATGTTTATTGTTATTTAAATAAATGTAGACAAATAATGGAAAATAAATATAAATATTGAAATGGAATAACAATAAATACTTTAGCAAGAAAAAGAGTAGATATGATGGATTTTGTCAAGAGATGTTTAGTTTGAGGGCGGTATATTTTATTTGTTTAAAGAGCTATGGTAGACATTAAGTATAGCGTTGGAAAGGTAATTGAATTGAATAATGAATTTTGTTTACATTTTTATAAATTTTTTAAAATTATTGCTTAAGGATAATAAAATGTATAAAATTGTAGTATTACATTGTAGCCTTATTCGCCACTCGCAGCATTACTTAATTCTACTTCAATAACTGGTATTTAGTAGTTGTCTAGAGCGCCTAAATAAAAAACGTGTTTTTAAAATTAAAGAGAGTTCAACTCCCACTCAAGGTAAACGCATTTTTTTATAAATTGTGTTTATTTATTTCCCTATATGAAAACTACTTTTTAGCGCACAAAAATATAAAGCGATTGTGGTGTAGCGAGTAAGACGTGGTTCAAATCTCAACCGAGCCAAATGTTTTTTTATTTTTTTTTTTTTTGTGCGTAAAAAAAACAGCATCCAAAACAGCTCTTTTGGAACCCAAAAAAAAAACTTATTTAATTTTGGACATCTCGAACAAAATTCATCAGTTATAGCACCAAAAATGGAAGCAGTTTTTCATACCGACTTCGCTTACAAATCACGTTATTTGGTAAGCGAAGTTTTTGCTGGGATTAACATCCTCTAGTGGTATAACAGCCAATTCTGACACTAATGAAGTAGAACCTTATTGCGATGCTAAACTCGTTTAAAGGAATGTTTTAGAGAATTAATTCTGTATGATTTCTACATTAATTCTGAGAATAAATTACTAGTTCTCGAATGACTTCCTAGAACAGTTTACAAAACTTGTATAAAAAATTCAAAAATTAAAAAAAATGAAATTGAAAAAAGATTCGGCTGTGCCGAATCTTTGATACCCTTCACCATATTACCATCTTACTATCTTATGGACATCATATTACCATATTACCGACAATTAATAAAATTTTCGCCTTAACGTATGCTTGCATATTTTCTAAATCTAAATTTTTTTCAAACTACGAAAATTTGAATATGAAAAAAAAAAACAATCATAACAGGCTTTGCTTTTAAAAAAGAAACAACAACAATTCCATATATATTTATTTTTGTATGTACAAACTGACTGAATACACAAAGAACAACAACAACACTGTTATTCATTATATTACTGCTGTTGCTAACTAAACTACTTGTCTATACAAAAAACAAAAAACGTCGCTAATAGTCATTACAATGCTTAATATACATGTTTGTGTATGTATTTATGTATATTCTTAACAGATATGTTTTAGTTTTTAAAAATAAACAACTACAATTCCATATCTATTTATTTTTGTACAGACTGCATATACAAAGAACAACAACAACACTGTTATTCATCTTATTACTGCTGTTGATAACTAAACTAATTGTCTATACAAAAAACAAAAAACGTCACTAATAGTCATTACAATGCTTAATATACATGTTTGTTGGTGTATTTATATTCTTAACAGATTTGTTTTTGGGCCATAACTCTGTTGATTATGAACGAATTTGGTTTATTAAAAAAACCGAAATTTTATAAAAATATTTATGACTGATCTATATAAAAATAAAATCTGTAGCTTGAACAAGGGCTTCAAAAATAAAAAATTCGTTTTCCCCGATATCTCAGTTATTACTGAACCGATTTATTTAATTTTTTCAGAACAAAAATTCAGAAAATAATTTTCGAGCCCCCTTTAAAAATTCGAAGTACCTGGTATATGCAGAGGCTTCAGAAACTAAAAAACCGGTTCTAAAAACCGGTTTTTAAAGCATATCTCCACCATTTATAAACCTATCTTCCTGATTCAAAAAACTGAAATTTTATAAAAATATTTGTGACCGATCTGTATAAAAATAAAAATCTATAGCTTAAACCAAGGCTTCAAAAAATAAAAAATGCGTTTTGTCCGATATCTCAGTTATTACTGAACCGATTTATTTCATTATTTCAGAACAAAAATTCAGAAAAAAATGTCCGAGAATTCTTTGTAAAAACGAAGTCCGTAGTGTATACAGAGGCTTCAGAAACTGGAAAACCGGTTCAAAAAACCGGTTTTTTGAACATATCTCCGCATTGTATGAACCTATCTTGCTGAATTCCAATAGCAAAATTCTCGAAAGCATTTCCGATCGTTTGACATACATATTATATATGTCAGTTATCGGTGGGCTTCATAAACGCCATTTCAACCGACACACGGACGGACGGACGGACGGACATGGTCCAATCGTCATCGCTTCTTACAAGGATTCCGAAAATATAAACTTTTTTGCTCTCCGACGAAAATTGTGGAAATTACAAACGGAATGACAAACTTATATATACCCTTTACACCTGTGGTGAAGGGTATAAAAATTAAATTGATTTTAAAAGTGGCCTTTAGGAAATAGCCCATTAGAATAAAAAATAAAAAAACTGGTTCTGAAAACGTTTTCTATCGCTTCTATAGAACTAGTTCCGAATGTGACAATTTCGAACAAAAATCACTGATTAAAGAACTAGTTATAGAACCGTTACACAGAATGGGTACTAGCTAGCTAACACTTCCATAAAACTAGTTCTGGAGGTGACAATTTCAAATAAAAATCATTGGTCGTAACGCCAAAGTAGAACAAGTACAGGCTATTTTCACGTGTTGTAGAACTAATAAAATTTTTCCTGGCATTTGTTATTAGAAAAATAAATAAATAAATAAAAATAAAAACTTGGATTTGAAAATTTATACAAAATCAAAATACAAAGTTATCGAAATGAGTTTTGTAACTCTAAAAGACCGGGATCTTCTCAATACAATGTATAAAATTAAAAAACTAAATTTGAATAAATTTTTTAGGCACTTAAAAAATATGATTTTAAAAATCTGAATATTTTTATAAAGTCTGCTCTCCTTTTTAAATTTTTCTTCGGACGGGATCCTGTTTATTGATCTAAATTGATCCATATATATGTATACAATTAAAATTATACCTTAAATTTTAAAAATATTGTATGAGTTTTAATTCCTCAAACGATAAACTTGAAATCATGTTTAAAAATTTCACATTTTCAAACAATGTTGGAGGTAGGGTGCATAAATTTATCAATATAAAATTCCACTTTTAATAAAATTTAGTGTCTTATTTCTTTAAATAGATAAAAATAAATAGAATTTTATCAATGAAACTTTAGAAAAATTTAAACTCTTTTTAGTAAAAATAAATTAATACCTTTTCATGCTCATTTTTTAAAGTTTTGATATCGATAATTTCTCACGACTAGACGTATAAAGGTAGTAAAAAATCGTTCATTATAATATATAGGTATATACTGGTAATTATAGAATAATTTTAAACAGATTTTTACTCTAATACTTCAAAAATTATTCCGAAGAAACAAAGTGAAGTCAAAGCAAAAATTCAAGCGTAAATATCCTGGAATAGGTCAACTTTGATACCCTGTAGTTCATACCCTATTAAAACACGAGGATTACGATATCATTTGTCCGAAAGTTTAGGTCCTCTATTTATATATATTTCTATTCAATACGAGCAGAAATATGAGAGATTTAGATTGATTACCATTTTGTTTTATTTTTTTACGATCGGCCTTAGTGTAAATTTTTAAATTTTGACGCCCTATAGCTCATACTGTATCACGACTTGGTTATTATAATATTATTTTTCTAAAAATCTAGTTGTTTCTTATAACTTTCCTACATAAGTATTACTTTTCGAGTTATGAGTACATTTGCGGAGGTAATGGAAGGTGCTCTAATCACATGCTTTTTTCATTGAACGTTTAAATATGGTTGTAACAAAAATTAAAATAAGAAGCATCTTATTAAGGAGTGAGATCGAAAAATTCTTAACATACATAATATTCAATAACTTGGAAACGGTTGATCTTAGAGTTTTCATTATTTTTTTAATCATTTGATAATTTAGCACAGATCACAGAAATATATAATTTTTATGGTTCTAACCACTAATTATAAAATTGTGGACCATTTTTGAAAACCCTTTCTTTGGAGATTTGATAGTTGCTTCAGTCACTTTTTTGGAACAGTGTGCACATCTTCTTTTAAAATCTTCGGTATTTTGGGACACCTTTTTTGTGCTCTTGAATTCACTTTTCACAAGAGCTCAATATCTCTCCACTGGTCTAAGCTATGGACAATTTTGAAAATTGATCTCTCTTGGTACTAAAACTATGTTATTGATTTGGTACCACTCCAGAGCTTTCTTACCGTACTGACATGATACCAAATGGGTCCAAAAATATGTGGACACGTTGTGCTTTCTTAAGAAAAGAAGAAGTATTTTTTGCAAATATTCCTTTATGTATATTTTGGTATTTATAGATCCGAATGTATCAAATGACTTTCCTGTTTTGCCGCAACTGCAAAAAGCTTGTCATACCATGAATTTTGTAAGAAATTTTTGCTGCTTTTGGGTCTTAAGCTTATCTCCAACATTGCTTCGAGCATTAGCAATAAAAATTTTTGAGACACACGCTGCGAAGATTCTGCCAGCACCTATGTTTCTTCGTCAATTATACAGCTTGAGTATTTTTGTATGAAATTTGGTTTTAAATTCCGAGTCCTATTTTTGGCTTCTAATTTTTTTTGCAGAATTCCAGTTTGGAATTTTTTGAACTTTATATGTTATCAACTTTCCCATTAGCTTTAAATTTTCGCACCAAATAGTCGAAGCACTTAGAAAACTGAGCTGATTTTCTACCAGATGAGTTAGGAGTTCCTTTCAATATGCCTTCAATTTTCTGGCCTTCCCAATATCATGTGGTCCTCTTTTCTTACCGAACTAGGTTTCACATCAATAGTCAAATTCTCCTGATACTGTTATAACATTAGAAATGGTTTTACGGACGACATTTAATTCTGTGGCCAATTATTTGTAAGCCCTATTTGGATTTTTGAAATTTTTTAATAACTTGTAGGACGTAAATCTTTTTCGTCACTTATTTTGATGAAAATAACATGGTTGTTATTAAAAATAATAACTGAAGTGTTTTTCCATGATAACTATATCAAAAAAAAAAAAAAAAAAAAATTTGAATATTGATTCCGAAAAAAATGTGTGTTAAGATTTTTTCGATCTCACTCCTTATACAATATTCGGTACATTTCTTTTACCGTTTATGATTTTTGTCCGTCTACGAGAGATGTTTTCTTTAAAAACAGGTATCCGCGTCCGCCTAGCGGAGATTAACTTATTTTAAAAATGCCACCAAAACCATGGGACCTAAAAAATTTCCCGCCTACCGGAGCTGTCCGGCTATGGGATCTGCCCGTTAAGGGAACTTTTACTGTATATATTTTTCTCTACCAAAGGTGGTTGGGGTATTATGTGTTTGTGCAGAAGTTGTAACGCAGAGAAAAAATCATCGGACCCCCACCTTAAAGTATACCGTTCGACTTAGAATCACTTTCTGAGTCGATTTAACGATGTCCGTCCGTCCGTCTGGTCGGCTGGCTGTCCATGTAAAGCTTGTGCGTAAAGTACTGGTCGCAATTTTGAAGATTTTGGTTATGATCGGCCCATTATTTCACCTAACCCCCATACAAATGTCCTCCCGGAATAGAGTTTTAACACTCATAGATGCCTTAAAAATAGGAATATTTTAATGATCAGCAAAAATCCGTCTGCCAAATTTCATGAAGATCGGTCCATAACTGACCATAGCTCCCATATAAACACCTCTCCCGAAAATCACTAACGTGCATAAATCCCATACAAATGTTAGTATTATGTTAATATTTAACACAAGTAAGTTGTATATAAGTAAAAACAAAATTATGTGGATCGAAATGGTGTAGGGTATTATATAGTCGGGCTTGACCCGACTATTTCTTTCTTTATTGAGGATTTACTTTCTTTCTTTATTGAGGATTTACTATCGATCAGAATCATTGAATTTGTGAACAGACATAATTCTGTGTAATCCTCATTCAATCTAACCTTTCGATCAGACGAGCAGTTAAGGAGATACACATTTATTTAAAATTGATATTATATTATACATGCATATGATATTAGTTAATTTAGCTATTTTTGTCTATCATTTACTGGCTAAATGTCAGAAAATTCATAGAATAATTTTTGGAATTTCGTTTATACTTTGAATAGTGTGCTTTTAATATTATTTCCATAAAATTAAACATCTGTTCCATTAACTAATGGAGACAACACAGTTTTTTATTTAATATGTTTTAACATGCTCATTATCTATAGATTTTTTTTTATTTTCTGTTGCCCTTGTGTTTCATTATTGTCACCAAAGTAATATTAACAACAGTAAAAACAATTTCAATATCTATCTGTGTTTATTTTAGCGCATTTTTTTTTTTTTTTTTTTGTTAATTTTACAAATGATTGATATTATTTTGCAATTTGAAGCAAATTTAGTTTTTCTGTCTAATGCATAGAATTTTTATATAAATTTTGTTGTTATCAATTTCAGGGTGAAAAAGAAAAAAACAGTTGATGAACACATAAAAAAAAGTAATAACTTTAAATTACTTTAACAATAATAATAATAATATATTTTATTGTTATCGCATTGTTGAAGCCAGCGTGTGTTAAAGTTATTTTAGGTTTAATTTAAAATTTTTAAAATATTGCAAAAAGTATTTTTTCTTTTTATCATATTTATTTTATTTAAATAGATACACCCAAACATGAAAAATACATTTCACATAAAAATAATTTCCGTTAACTAGACAGATAGCAAAAAAAATAAAATAAATTTAAAGGGAAAGAAAATTTTGCTAAGTTACAATGAAGAAGACGTGTTTTACTTAAAAATCGTGTCTATTTATGAAATATTTATTACCTTTTTTTAGTCATTACTTTGTTGCTATTATTACTTGTTGTTTAGCAGATGGGAATCAGAATATTAATGATAATAAAGTTCATGATTTTAAAAAAATTGTAAGATTTTTTTATATGAATATTGACATTAATAAATATTAAGTACATGTCAGTCATGCTTGTAAAAATAAAGACATTTTGAATATTTATCATCAAGTTAATAATTACATGAAGAAGTGTAATTTATCTTGTTTTTAAGGAAATTTGTTTTATATTTTACAGGGGAATTGAGAAATAAAATATGGAACGTTTAAATTTCCTATTCCTAGAAATGGAAAATTTAAATTAGCAAAAAGAAAGAGCAAAATAAATTAAAATTTGTTTGGAGGTATCTTCATATTTTGTACTATAATTTCTTTCTACTTAACCGTTTAAGTTAATTTTAAATAGAAAAAAAGAAAACAACTAACAATCTGTATGAATTTTATTTAATTCAGGTAAGACATTTCAATGTGAGACTGTTTCTAAAAGACAACGGACGGACAGACATAAATTGCTTTAAAATTTTCACCAAGATTCATAAATAATGTTGCTAAACGAAATACAAAAAACATTTAAAATCTAAAAAACATTGAGTACCACATTTAAAACTCTTACTTTGTTTTTGTAAGTTGAATTTCAAGTTCACGATCAAATGTCTTCGTTTATTAAGAAAATTAAAACCCGAAACAACACATGTTATCTTGAAAAGCAAATAACAAAAATATATTTAAAGACTCAATATGAAGAGTATGTATCTGAAAGAATTTGATGATTTTATTTTTTACAAATGCAACAAAATTCTTTAAAATAAATGATTATTAAGCTTAATTGCAAGTTGAAATGAAAAAAAAAAAAAAAAAGAAAATCTGTTTTTACAAGACTTAAATCAAAAAGTACTACCCAGCAAAACATTTATCAGAAATTTTATATAAAAAGAAATTTATGCGAAAAATGCTAAAAGGTGAAATCTTAACGAAAACTTTATAAAAGAAAAAAAATTTAATGAAAATTTTCTATAAACAGAAAATTTTACAAAAATTTCCTATAAGAAAATTTAACGAAGATTTTCTATAAAAAGAAAATTTAACGAAAATTTTCTATAAAAAGAAAATTGAACAAAACTTTTCTATAAAAAGAAAATTTAACGAAATTTTTCTATAAAAAGAAAATTTAACGAAAATTTTCTAGTAAAAGAAATTTTAACGGAATTTTTCCATAAAAAAAAAATTGAACTAAATTTTTCTATAAAAAGAAAATTTAACGAAAATTTTCTAGTAAAAGAAAATTAAACGAAGATTTTCTATAAAAATAAAATTGAACGAACATTTTCTATAAAATTTAACAAAAAATTTGAGAGGAAATTTTCTATAAAAAGAAAATTTAACGAAAATGTTCTATAAAAAGAAAATTTAACGAAATTTTTCTATAAAAAGAAAATTTAACGAAAATTTTCTATAAAAAGAAAATTTAACGAAAGTATGCTATAAAAAGAAAATTTGTCGTAAATTTGCTATAAAAAGAAAATTTATCGTAAATTTGCTATAAAAAGAAAATTTATCGTAAAATTCCTACAAAAGGAAAATTTATCGTAAACTTCCTATAAAAAGAAAATTTGTCGTAAATTTCCTATAAAAAGAAAATTTAACGAAATTTTTCTATAAAAAGAAAATTTATGGTAAATTTCTTATAAAATTCATCGTAAATTTTCTATTAAATGAAAATTTAAATTTTATAAAAATAAAATTGAACGAACATTTTCTATAAAAATAAAATTTAACGAAAATTTTCTAAAAGAAAATTTAATGAAAATTTTCTATAAAAAGAAAATTTAACGAAAATTTGCTATAAAAAGAAAATTTGTCGTAAATTTGCTAAAAAAAAGAAAATTTATCGTAAATTTGCTATAAAAATAAAATTTATCGTAAAATTCCTACAAAAAGAAAATTTATCGTAAACTTCCTATAAAAAGAAAATTGAACGAAATTTTTCTATAAAAAGAAAATTTATCGTAAATTTCCTATAAAAAGAAAATTTATCGTAAATTTCCTAAAAAAGAAAATTTATCGTAAATTTCCTACAAAAAGAAAATTTGTCATAAATTTGCTAAAAAAAAGAAAATTTATCGTAAATTTGCTATAAAAATAAAATTTATCGTAAAATTCCTACAAAAAGAAAATTTATCGTAAATTTCCTATAAAAAGAAAATTTATCGTAAATTTCCTATAAAAAGAAAATTTGTCGTAAATTTCCTATAAAAAGAAAATTGAACGAAATTTTTCTAGAAAAAGAAAATTTATCGTAAATTTTCTATTAAATGAAAATTTATCGTAAAAAATCAAAAATTTTCTATAAAAGCACAACTTATCAAAGTTTGTTTTATAAATAAAAAATTTATCGATATTTTCTATAAAATGAAAATTTTCCGAACATTTTTGCTGGGTTAAAAATTATATTCCTTCAACGGTTTTTTGCGTCTCTCTGTCATTTAAATCATGATATTAACTTGTCACTGCATTTAATAGAAGAAAACAAAAAATAACAAGTACAGACTTAAAAGCACAGAAACATGCAGATAAATAATATTTAATTTGTCAAACTAATGAACTAATTTAATCGTTAATCTAATAGAAAATAAATTTATAGTTGTACAATAAAACGCACACACATGCTTATAAAGATGATGATGTAGACCAGCCTTCTCCCTCTCTTAACCAGTACACATATTCTATACATATAAATGTATCTAACGTCTGTATCTCTGTGTCTGCTTAAAAATTATTGTGTTTTTAACAGAAAATAAAATCAAATAAAAAAATTAAATTTAACATTTTGCGGGTGATGTCTGTCGTTGGTGGGTGGATGTTAATGTTGTTGTTGGTTTGATTTTCAATACAAAACATCAATATTAAGTTTAATTAACTTTAGTTGTTTCAAATTTGTTTCCTTCCGGTGGTGTTGGTGTTGTTATTTGTGTTTATATTCTTGATTTATGCATGTGTGCTTGGGTAATCGTGTGTGTATGTGTATTTTGTCAATTGATATACAACAACAATTAGTTGAGATTTTATCTTGATTTTTTTAAATTTTATTTTAAATTAAAATTGTTTCAAATTTATGGTGGGAAATGTATAGATTTTGTTGTTTTGGTTATTGAATTTATTTTTGGCGAGAAAATAAAATAATTTTAAATGTTAAAATCCAAATTAATTGACATTTGATTTTGAGTGACTTTTATGTGAAATTATTTGATATAGAGAAGTTGAAGGGGTCATATGGCTATAAATCAATGAAAAATTAAAAGAGATTTATTGAGCCTGTAAATATTTTAGTTGAAGGGTGAGTGTATTTTATGTTAGAAATTTATGAGTAAAATAAAATTAGATTTCTCAAGATGTAGTTCAAAATAATTTAAGGTTGAATAGTTGCCAAAATTAATGAAAATTTCTTTTAATTTTAGCTTTAATTCGTAATAACGGTGCCAGTCCTTCCGTCCATACGTGTGTCAGTTAATAAGTCGCTCATTTTTCTAAAAGGTTTTTTTTTTTAATTATGTATCTTATGATGTTTTAAAGATATCTGAATAAAATTTGTCATGGCCAAAGTTGGGATGCTTTAGACTTGATGTCAGAGGGGTAGTGGCTAGGCCTCTAGTTGATCATATCGACTATGTAATTAAAAACAATCTTAAAAAAAATCATTTATGATTTTATTACAAATAAATTTAAACATAATAAGCTTTGTAAAACCAAGATTGGAAGATAGTTAAGTATAATTTTATTTGTTTTATTTTTGGCCACTTTTTTTTTTAATTTTTTAAACATAGCTGGTTTAATTTGGATCCTATAAAAAGTTATATTATTCTTAAGTTGAAACTTAAAAACAAAGATAATTAAAATTGTTGGGTAATATATTTTTACTCCTAAAACATTATTTTTTAATGTTTTCAAAAGAAATTTTAGCGTGAGTGCGTCTAAAGTAAATTTGGATGCTCTTTGTGCAACCTTTCTAAATTTTCAAAAAGCTTAAATTTTCAAAAAGTTTAAATTAATTTTTAAAACACGTTTTTCCCGTTAAGGTAATTTGGGTATTTTAACTTAAAAAAGTGGGAATTTTTAAATTTTTTTTTCACTAATAACCGGACTACCGGCAAATAACTTTTTTTATATGTAAATAAAAACATGAAAAAACAAATTAAAAATATCTTCAAAATGCGTAAAAAAATCGCTGGAATGCAAAAACTCGCTACAACATGAAAAAATCTTTCTTTTCTTTACATTTCTTTTTTTAATATATTTATATTCTTGCTTATCCATTTGTACGTCCGTCCATCCATCCGTCTGCAACTTTTTTAATTTAAAATAAATCAAAAATTAAAAATCTCTAAAATTTGAGAAAAAAAAAATCGGTGCAACATGAAACAAGTTTTTTGTGCCTCTTTTTTTTTTTTAATATAATTATATTCCTGCTTATCGATTTGTCCGTCCGTCTGTATATCAGTCTGTCTATTCCAAAAAATATCCAAAATATGAAAAAAATCGCTGGAATGTGAAAAAACTCTACAGCATACAAAAATATTTCTGAACTAAACATTTCTTTTTTAATAATTATATTCCTGCTAATCCATTTGTACGTCCGTCCATCAGACTATCTGTAACTTTTTCAACATGTAAATAAAAAATAAAAAATCTCCAAAATGCAAAAAAAGAGAGAAAAAAAAAAGAATCGCTACTACATGAAACAATCTTCATCACTTTTTTTTAATATAATTATATCCATCCTTTTTTAATAAAAACTAAGCAAAAATTCAAAAAATCTTCAAAACGCGACAAAAAAAAAAAAAAAAAAAAATCGCTTCAATGGAAAAAACGTACTGTACCTCATTTTTTAATATAATTATATTCCTGCTCAGCGATTTGTGCGTCCGTCTGTCTGTCAATTAACACAAACAAAAAACTAAAGTAAAAATTTAAAAAATCTCCAAAATGCCAAAAAATCGCTAGAAAGCAAAAAATTGCTACAACATTTACTATGTACTATACATCTCTTTCTTTAATATATTTATAATCCTTCACATCCATTTGGACTTCCGTCCGTCTGCCTGTAATGTAAAACAACAGAAATGCGAAAAAAAAATCTCCAAAAGGTGAAAAAATCGCTACAATATGAAAAAAAAAAAAAAAAAAAAACGGTCGGTACTCTACATCTTTTTTAATATAATTTAATTTCTGTTCATTATTTGTCGTCCATCCTGAAATGCTTTAGTAGAAATGAAAGTTATAAAACAAAACAATTACTAAGAAATTTAGAGTTTGTTGGTCATAATTTGTAAAATACTTAGCAGAACTAAATGAAATTTAACCAATATTTTTTAAATATCATTAACATTTGAGTTATCGAAAAAAAATCAAATAAAAAAAAAACGAAAAATTTCAAAAATCTCTAAAGCACTAAAAAACCGCTGGAATGAAAAAAATCGCTATAATATAAAAAGAACGTTCTGTACTATACATCTATTTTTTGTATTATATATTCTTGCTCATCCTTTTATACGACCGTCTGTCCGTTTGTCTTTCTGTAAGTTTGTCTGTCCGTCTGTCCATCCTTCAGTCTGTAGAAAACAAGCTCACGACGAAATTACTTAATTGAATTAAATAAAATTCTTTTTGTTAATTTCCTTAACAATTTGCTATTTAAAATCAGCTAAAACGCTTCAAAAGAAAAAAAAGTTATAGAACAAAATCTAAAAACACTTCTGAAAAATTTAGATTTTTTGTATATAATTTGCAAAGTACTTAGTAGAAATAAAAAGGTTAATATTTAAACAGTATATTTGAATAACCCTGTACCCATATTTATAAATAAAAGCATTAAACAAATTATAATAACAAGCGCGAATGTTATATTCGGTCCGGCCGAATCTGTATACCCACCATCAACTTTTTCAAATTTTACGTTATATGGGAGGGGGCGGGAAAGTGGGCAGTAAAGTGGGCGGACCACGCTCATTTTTTGTTTCCGAGTTTACATTGGTCCTTGAACTATTTGAACACAATTTCGTTGATTCTCACCTTATATGGGAGGTGGGCGGTAAAGTGGGCGGACCACTCCCATTTTTGGTTTACAAGTTTACATCGATCCCCGAACTATACGTACAAAATTTCGTTGTCGTACATGCTTTTGTTGAAGAAAAATCAGCAGAGAAGTATAAAACGGACACCCTGTGTTTTTAGTCCATAACTTTTTTGTTTATTAACCGATTTTGCCCATTTTCAATCCCAAACCTTATATAAGACAAACATTTGTGGCAAATTTCGTCCCACTACGTTTTTCCGTTCGAGCCCTATCCTGCTTTCAACAGACGGATCGACTCAGAATCTAACCAGGACCCAGAAAATATATACTTGGTGGGGTCTTAGATGATTCCTTCGACATGTTACAAACGGAATGACAAAATCAATATACCCCGCATCTTTTTGATGGTGGGTATAAAAATGACGGTTGAAATAAATACAATTTTAATAACTCTCATATCTATTTACGTATTCAAAAAATGTTTTAGAAATTCTTAACAAAAAAAAAAAAAAAAATACTCACAAACAAAACCATAATATTATTTGCACAATTGTCTACTGATTATAAATTTGAGCCATTATTATTTTTTTTACTTTTTCTTACATTATTTTTATATTTTTATATTTTTTATTTTATATTTATTTTACTTTTTTTCAAAACCTCAATTAGATTTTTGCTTTGAGTTTTTGTTTTTTTTAACATAAAAACCAAAAATTAAATAAAGAAATCCCGTAACTTAAAATAATTTCTTTATTTTTATAACAAACAAATGAGAGTCTTTTTAAAAAATCAAAAAGCGACGTCAACATTTAACAAATGTTTAAAAACTACTGCCAAAACAAAAATACAAATAAATAAATAAAACAAATTGATATTCTTCTAATCAAAAAAACAGAAACTGAAACAAAAACAAAAACACAGAAAATAATACTCAATAGAAAATAAAAAATAAGAGTACATACAACAAAAGTAACTACAAGTACATAACAAAAAAAAAAATATTAATTGAAAGAGTATAAAAATTAAACGCCAACTCGAAGGTGACGTGTTAAATATTTCTTATGGTTTGATTTTGAATTTTTTTTTTTTTTTTAAGTTGAAAACCATATGTGGCTATCGGTGTTGTTTGGTACTTTCACTGATAAGAAATTTTATTAACGTAGAAAACAATTAGAGTAAACGGCTGCCTATTCAAGGCTGTGTTAACAGAGCAAACATAACAGCAACACCAACAACACCACTGCCAACATCAATTTCAACACCAATCAACCAGCAAAGTCAGCTGCTGCAGCAGCAGCACTAGCAACATTAACAATACTTTTTCAACATTTTTTTATCAAACTCTATACGTTTTTTAATTTTGTTAAGTTTAGAACTATTTCAAAACTTTTATACAAACTACATGACAAGCATTTATAAAATAAATTTATTAAATGTTTTTTTTTTTCGTTACTTTTTTCGGTAAAATATTAAAATAGAATAAATAAAAATATCGCTAGTTGTCAAACTGTCTTTTACTTTACTATCAATATTAAGTTATCAGTTTGTTTTCATCGCTTTTTAAGTTAGTTGGTGTCAGAAAACACACTTAAAAAATTTTAATTAAAAATTTATTTTTAAAGAAATATGTATGTGGGGGTATTTGTTAGGTAAAATAGAAAAAAAAAATGAAGGTTAGTAGAAAGAGAATAAGTACAACAAGTTACAAAATATTACATATTTTTAAAACAGAAATAAGGTTTTAATTATAATTAATTTTAGTTCACATTTTTAAATTTAGTTTAATAATCATAAATATTAAATAGTAAATTTTAAAATAAATATGTTTCAACATAAAAAAATAACAAAGAGCAAATTAAGCCAAGAACACTTCAAATAAAATACTATCAGCCGTATTCAAAATGAAAATTTAGCTACAACTTATAAATTGCGTTTAACAATATTCTAACTAGAATGCTTTTTCAGCTTAGAACATGTTTAGCACAAAGTTTATTCAAAATGAAATTTTTACCCGTCAACTAACAGTTTTTTGTTCAATAATATCAACTGTAATTTGATTAATTATCAGCCCTGTTTTATTGTCATAGAAATAAAATCAACTCTTATATTGACATTTTAATTAATTTTTTTAATAACAATTAAAATCATAGAATATACTAAGGGACTTATTTTGTAAAACACTTCCCCTCACCTTGAAAAATTTTTCATGTATTGTTTTTATTTTTCAAAAATTTGTATGGAAATTTTATGAAAGTGAGGTGAAGGGATTTACAAAATAAGTATGTAAATTTTCAACCTATCTTGGTGAAGTTTTTTCGCTATAGCGGGTCAAAATTTCACTCGATTCTTTTGAAATATTTTTTATTTTATGAACAACAAATAATGAAATTGTGTTAAAAAAATCTTTTGACAAAATCTTTACGGAATCAAAAGTTATATGCATTTGAATTTGAATTGAATTTTGAAAAAAAGTCGATTTTTCGCCGTTTTTTGCGAAAAAAGTAGTTACATTCTTTTTGAGTTATACAAAAAATTTCTTAAGTAACATATATAGCATTTATACTTTTCTGAAAGATTACTTTATGAGGAATTGTGTAAAGGAAAAAAATAACTAAAAACTTTAATACTGCATGAACCAGGGTCTCTCTAAATTGACCAATTTTTTTATGATTTTCCAATTTTTGCCTTAATTTCTCAAATCGCAAAGCCGGAATTTAAAAATAATTATATTTTTTACAAAGTTTGATGTGTTTTTAATCTTTTGGTAATAGAAATTTTTGCTCCCCGATATCGGTTGGAAAGATATAGCAAGAAACTTAAAAAATTACATTTTTGGAAATTTTTGAAAGTTTTTTGGGATTTGCGGGATTTCTATTGAGAAATCCAAAAAAGTGACAAAATGTCCAAATTCAGCATCAAAAAATCTATCTAAGTGCAAAATTTCGTTTAAAAATTTTTCCTAACAAAAATGTTATTTATGATCTCGACTCTATCTCGGCTGAGATATAACGAATCTGGATCGTTTTAAGTTTTTTGAACATCCGAGGTGTCCAACTGTAGGACCCTCTGGAGCCGCCCCCGTTATGCTTATAAGGTTCAAACTCCAAACTTAAACTCGCCTACACCTCTACTAACACTGTCTGAAATTGAAATCGGACCAGCCGTTTGGAAATTCCAGATTTATTTCCATTTTATTTTTGAAACAGGACACTGTGCATTGGTTTAGTTTCTATAAGCAGATTTGCATGCACGGATTTTTTCACGCGCAGTCCTTATTTACATATAACGGCGCGTCATCTCCATCTACTGCTAGTATCCTCATATAGCTGCAATCAATTGCACCTACAACATTTTTAAAACCAGCTATTTTTTTTTTAATTCTTCCATAACTAAAATTTCTTCTTCTACAGATGCTGGCATGTTGATTACATCCTTAGCTTTTTAGCAAATGCTATTGCCACTTTTTGGCATATTCTACTCATGGAAGCTTGGCTAAAGCCATGAAAATCGGCGCAATCATCTTGAACGTTATTTCTTCCCCAGCATCTTATTGCGGTCAAAACTTGAAGACACGCCGGTATTCTTCAACCTTTTTTCGTTCCTTTTAAATCATGTCTTACCATTTCAATAAATTTTTTGACATTTTCTTTAGTGAACCGGTATTTTTTTCTAAATTCAGAATCGTTATTTATTAAAAATGGATTTTCCTTTTTTTATGTACTTTAACATCCCGCTTTTGGCTTCTCAATGAATCTAAAAAATCCAGCGTCTCCATTTTTCATTTTAAGTATTTTTTTAATTATAGACAGGGCAAGTTTTTCAAGCTTTTCGCTTGGAAAGTAAGCATTTGCATATTTCAAAAGAATTTTACAAAAAATGATTATTTTTTAAATCTTTGCATAAATTTGCATATAATGGATACAAAAGTTAGTTTTCTTAACAAAAACACACTCTTTTTGTGATTTTTTTTGGAGTTCAATCAAATGAATTCTAAAAATCTTTTTGTGAGAATTTTGAGTACATTGTAAATATTGTAAAGAAAAAAAATCGGAAGCGTCAAATATGATACTTAAAATTAAAATAGTTATATTTTTATAAACATCGAAATCTATTAGAGATTGAAAGATAAAAAAATGCATATTTGTGCATATTTTCTACACATTAATATATAAGAATGCATAAATTCTTTGGTTTTTATATACATATTTATGCTATTTTTGCATATTTCTGTGCATATTATACCATTTTTTCATGCTTTTTCAAGCGCATATTTCAATTATTTTTGTGCATATAAAAACTTGCCCTGATTATAGAAAATTATAATTTTTATTTTGATATTAAAAGTTAGACGGAATTTGGAAGCTCATTAACACAAGTTTAACACATAATTTAACATTAGTTTAGAAATATATTTTGAATAAACTAATTCTAAGACTACCTAAGTAGAAAATATTTCCAGAAATTTCTTTTAGGTATTTAGACGTAAAATAATACAACTTTATCATATTATGATGCGATTTTTCATATTGTATTTGAAAAATTTATCATATTATAGTAGATTTTAACACATTATGATCTAAGTTTTTAATATTAAGAAAACATAATATGTTTATTTGAAAAATTTTTAAGTTACAGAAATAATAATATTTTTTCATGGTTATAAAATTTTGTTTTGGTAAAAATATACGTTTCAATCAACCATCAAATAACCTAAGTATAGTAAAACTTAAACATAATGAACACAATATTATTGAAATTAAATATAATATATTTTTGAAAGTTTCTGCAACCATGTTTTATCTCAACATGTAGATAAAGTTTTTCTTTTTAATAAAAACATGTAATTAAGAGTTATTAAGAATTTTGTATTACTTTTTTGTTGTGAAATAATGGCAGACATTTATTTCACTCTTAACATACATTTATTATTTATGGCGAAAATCAAAGTTCTATAAAAAAAGTACTAAAAAGTTATTAGAAATTTTCCAAAAAAATTTCTGTTTTGTTCATTCCATAAAAAATTTTCTTTTATTGAAAATATACCCAGCAAAAACTTGGTAATGGCATGTAGTTATTAGGGTTTGGGGTCCGAGAATTCCCGGGCGGGAAATCCCGGGAATTCCCGTGATTTTTTCGTCGGGAATTCCCGGGAATTTTTTCAAATTTTCCCGGGAAAACGGGAAATTTAATATTCATGTACTTTTATAATCCTATAACAGAAAGTTTTACTGTTTGTATCGCCTCAGTGACAATTTTACATTAATGTAAACAAACTACTTACTAAAGGCATTTTTAGATGTTAATACAAAATATAAATAAAATTAGATACAAGTAACTTTTTATATTACTGAAAAACATTTTATCGGTGCGCTGATGAAAATTCCTATTTGACTACTTTTCACTAGGAAAAAAACGTTTTATTTTGTCCAGTTCGAATACACAAGTTTTTTTTTACTACATATTTCTATAATTTGTTAAACATTTAATGATGATGTACCATTTTGAAACTTCATTTAAATACTAATTTTCCATTCGATAACACCATTCACAAAATCATACTTCTATTAAATCAATTTATAAAGGAATTACTGAATTTGTGTTAATTAAAATCTTTATATTTATATTTTTTAAATATTTTATATATATTTTTTTCTTTCATTGAATTCATTATATTATGTTTTTTAATAGGTTTGATCCTGTACCTTTTTAGTAAAATGAGAAATGGCTGAGGTTTCTCTCAAAAATGTTCAAAAATATGGAAACACAAAAACCAATTTTTAGCCAGAAATAAAACATCAAACTATTTGGAAATTCATATGGGAATGTTATTTTTTTAGTATATATCAACGTTCTTAATTTTTTTTAATTGAAACTTTCTTCTTAGTAACAAAAATAAAATATAGGAATAGAGTTTTAACACTCTAAAATTCCTTAAAAATAGGAATATTTTAATGAAATTTTGCATAAATAAGTCTTATATAAACAAAAATCCATCTGCCAAATTTTGTGAATATCGGACCATAGCTCCCATATAAACCCCTATTCCGCAAATTACTTTAACGTGCATAATCCGACAGAAATGTTAGTATTATGTTAATACATAAAACAAATAAGGTTTATATAATCAAAAACAAAATTATGTTGATCGGAATAGTTGGGGTATCTTATGGTAGGTCTTGACCGACTGTACTTTTCTCGTTTTATTTTTTGTTTATTTGACTATTTACCAAGTTTACCCAAAGAAATAGTCTGAACTGTTTTGTGCAAGAAGTAGAATATTATTTTTTTAAAATCCCTCTTACTTCCCAATTTTCGAGTACGAGAACACTTTTGGGTAAAATAGGCATCCCGCGTGGTCCCAATTTAGAGTACGGGAACAAAGCTAATATTTTACCAAATTAATCCAAAAATATTTTCTAAAGCGTATACAAATTTAATGATTCAATATTTTTTTAAGCTTGAATTGTGTAACTGGCAGTGAATTTTTTAAGCAATTAATTCTTGTGAAGTCAAAGAATTTAAGTCTATGAGTTTGAATTCTTATGAAAGCTTTAATGAAATGACTGGGAAAATAAGTTTAATTCGATTTGAATTAAAGAATTAAACCTTTGGAACCTTGCTTACACTTATTTTATTTGTATGAAATATTTAAAATTGTTTAAATTTTTAATTGGTTTTACACTATAATATTTTGTATTAATTATGTATTATGCTGTAAACACTTTCAATACTTGTATGTTGAAGTCTTTAAAATTTTGAAATGTAATTGCATCTCTTAAAGCCAATTTCTGTACATTTTTTTATTTATAGATTTATTTATAGTCAATTCTGTTAAGTTTTTGTTTTTATTTATTTTTTTTAAATATTATAATAAAGAAAATTAAAAATATGACGTTTAATAATACTTTCCATAATACATTTTTTTATATTTATTATAGAAAATGAAAATCTGGTATGAATATATAGTATTATAATGTAAAACCACCTTAAAAAATAATCATACATTTAATTTATAATGTTGTTTTATAGTATTGAATACAAAAAATTTCATTCTTTATAAGAAATCATTGCTTCTTTTTTAAAATTTGAATTTCTCGGGATTCCCGGGAATTCCCGGGAAATCGAATTATTTATTCCCGTTTCCCGGGAAACAAAATATCACGGGAAACCCCAAACCCTAGTAGTTATAGATGTATTTACTTTTCAATGACAACAACATACTGTCTGCATTACATAGAAATAGTTTTGTAACAAGTTCCTTATAACACAATATGTAATTACTTATTTATGATCAGTTTTTTTAAAAATCCTGATATTTCATTATTAAATAATTAGTTATTTATAACCTAAAATCTATTTTGTACCTATTGTTTTTAGAAATAATGACTTTAGTAATACTTTAAAAACCATATCTTAATTTGGTTAGAGGAGGCCAAGTTTCTATTAAGTTTTAAGCAAAAGTATAAACGTTTGCTTAATTTGATCGCAGAATAATGCCTATCAAAATACTAAAAATTTTTCTAACAAAAATTATTTTTTCATTCTGACTAAATTTAGCCGATTTCAAAACCAAATATCTTAAAATATCAACTAAAAGAGATAAAAAAAATAAAAAAAAAACAGCAATAGATTAAGAAATTTCATCATTTTTTACATTAAGATTAATATTAAAATTAAAATTATTGAAACACTGATTTCTATGTTTTTACTTATTTTTCATTCACACCCAAAAAAAAAAGTGTGCCTTATAAAGCGTTAATAATAAAAAGTTCAATTTATACTGAATATATAGTTTTTAAACATTTAAAGTTTTAATTCCGTTTTTTTATCTCCCTACCAACTGTTTGACATTACATGTAAAGAAAGTAAAAGATTAATTTAATATTTTTGTTTAATTTTTTTCCCGGCATCATATTTTTTTAATATTTACTCAGTATGCATTTATATAAATTTATTTCTACAAATATTTTCATTATTTAAATTACACAAGTAAGTATCTTCTCTTTATCTGTCTGCTATATTTCATCAATCGTTTTACATTTAGCTGCCGTTTTTTTTTTTTTGCTATTTTTTGAAGGCATGTATGCAACATGTCTTTTTTTATTTTTGTTAAATGTTGTTGATTTTTTTTCGTTGTTTTTCATCTTTTGCTGCATGTTTTACCTTTTTAATTTAAAACCATTCAAATATACAACATATAATTTATTCAAGCATATAATTTAGCATTATTTTATTCAATTTACAACTGCATTTCTACATGATTTTCATTTCTCTCTTAAATTACTGAAGGAAAAAAAAAACAACAACACATGACAACAAGAAAAAACTGTGTAAACAAAATGAGCATAAAAAAAAGATAAAAATGAGCTGCAAAAAAAAAAAAAAAAAAAATCCTTTATTTGTCATTCCCTCTCATCCTGTAAAATTTATTGTGTGTATTTTTACACTTTGCTGCTGTTATGTGTTATTTACTTGTCTGCATGTTGGCACATTTGTTATGCCATTTTTACTCATCCCCTTGTCCCTTACTTATGTCGCACGTTGGAGTAAAATGTGTCAAAAGTGGCGCTTAATTGAATTTTAAAATTTAAAATTTTGTATTAAAATTGGGTGCCGAATAAAAATAGACAAAATTATGTATCAATATCAATTAAAATCTTTAAGCTAGGTTATGTTGCTTTCTTACAAGGAGCTGTCAAAGTTAAGAATTTTTTTACATTTTTGAAAAATAGTAAAAACTTCAATTTTCATCAGATTTCAGTGTATTTATTTAAAAAAAAAAAAGTCTTTAAAAGTAAAAATTTTAAAGAGAACCATCAACTCCTAGTATTTAAGTGTACTTTTCTTCAAGTATTTGTAAATTATATTTTGTCCTAATATTTTTTGTTATTTTTTTAAAATACACTAAAATTGTCTTAAAATACACTAATTTTCAGCTTTCATGGAATGCAACTTAAAATATTACAGGATGTTTGTTCTGAAAATTTTCTGAAAAATAGTGTATATTGTCCACTTTAATATTATGAAAAAAAAATTGTGCGCATAGTTAGCCGATTTGAGAAAATATTTTTTTTAAAAAAAAAACTCCAGCAGATTTCATACAAAAAACCGCTTAAATGTAGACATTTTCTTTGCTTTATCAAGCTTGAAACAGTGGGGAAGAATCGAAATAAATCTGTAACTTCTAATCGGCTGGATGGATTTGCATGAAATTTCACATAGGACGGTATCATTTTTAGTTTAGAAAGCTAGGGGGATTCAAAATAGAGGTTCCACTAGCGAATTTTTGTTCCACACCCGATTTCCAATATTTTTATATATCCTTAAAGCCCTTGATAAGTCCTTTAGAAAACATGCTTGCATCTTATATATTTTTCGAGTTATATACATTTAAAATTTCAATAATCTCAATTTTACTAGATCTTGGTTACGATTTTTCCATATATAGCCAAATATTTTCAACCGATTTTATTATATTTTATATAGTTGGTTAAAAAGCTAAATTATCTATCAAACAAAGAACATTTTGAGTCCTTATCTTTATTAAGTGAAAAGTTAAACGATTTTGAATTGGAAAGTTTTCAAAAATTAACAAACAGACGGACAGATGGATGAACATTAGAATTCTTTCAAAAAATTCTTGAAATTGGAAAAATATTTTTTTTACACTTCTCGATTAATATGGAAACTAAATGAAGGTACTAAAATTTTCAAATCACCTTTCCCTGATTTAAGTGGAATTTTCGACTCATTTAACCTAAATGTATAGACAGACGGACGGACATTGCCATGCAGCCAAAAAATATTTTAGAATTCTAAAAATGCATTTTTTTTTATTAACTAATAAATAGAAAAAATAGAACGTGATCATAAAAATTTGCATATCAACTTTTCCTGAATTAAGCGTCATTCAGCCAAAAAACATCTTATAATTTTAAAAATTCAATTTTTTACTTACTAATAAATAGAAAAATTAAATGTGATTATTAAAGTGTTGATATTACCTTTTCCTGAATTTTGCATAATTTTTGACCCATTTAACTCTAATGTATAGACGTACGGACAGACATTACCTTTGTACTAAAAAAAATTGTAAAATTCTAAAATTGAATTTTTTTTACCTAATAATCAATAAAGAAATAAAACGTGGTCATTAAAATATGGAATTAAGCGCCATTTTCGACTCCTTTTACCCCAATGTGTGTCGGTTTATTGAAGGGAAAAAGTCCTTTAAGAGAGATTAAAATTAAATTCTTTAAAATTATATATATAAATTGCAATTTTATGCAAAATAGTATTTTAAACAAAATTAAATTTTTAATCCAAATTTCATTTTTATCCAAAAGTGCATTTTTGAGCAAAATTGCATTTTAATTTTTATATAAAAATTGTCATTTTATGCAAAACTGCAAAATTCCACTCTTATGCAAAATTGCATTTTTAAACAAAATTGTATTTTTAATCAAAATTGCATTTTTGTATAAAAACTGTCATTTTATGCAAAACTGCATTAGTACGCAAAATTAAATTTTTATGCAAAATTGCAATTTTTTAAGCAAAAGTGAATTTTTACACAAAATTGTATTTTTATGAAAAATTGCACTTTTATGCAAAATTGGACTTTTATGCAAAATTGCATTTTTTTTTAATGGAAAGGCATTTTAAGCAAAAGTGAATTTTTAAACAAAATTTTATTTTTACACAAAATTGCATTTTTATGCAATATTGCACTTTTACGAAAATTGCAATTTTATTATATTAATATATGACACTACACTAAATAATGATGATATAATTGTTGTTAGCCCAGAGAATATTAATATACATAGTTATCAAGGAAATTATAAATGTTAGAAAATCACTTTGATATGATTCAATAACACCATCCATGATTAAAAACCTACCGAATATGCAATTATCGTGCATTCAATAATTTTCAATGCGATCTTAAGACTAGGTGTTTTTCCAAAAAAGTGGAATACTTCTCAGATAAAAATGATACCAAAGTCACTAAAGGATTCTACTATACCATATTCTTATAGACCTATTAGCCTACTATCTTGTTTATCGAAGCTGTTCGAGAAAGTATATCAAAAGAAAATTATGCCATTCTTGAACGATAGAAATATCGTCCCAGTTCACCAGTTTGGCTATCGTGAAAAACATAGAACTATAGAACAAGTGAATCGGAGAGGTAAGGAAATGTTTTGAATTAAAAAAGTATTGTTCAGCTATCTTTTTGGATATCTCGCAAGCTTTCGACAAAGTTTAGCACAAGGACCTAATATATAAAATTAAATATTTACTACCACCATGTACCCAGTGATACTACATACAAATTGCTAGAGTCCTATTTATCTAATCGTTTATTTAGAGTAAAATTTTAAGAATTTGAAATAAAATCAGGTTCCCCACAGGGAAGTGTTCTTGGTCCTACCTTCCGACTTACCAGTATGCGATGGGCTGACTGTTTCAACATTTGCTGATGATACGGCAATACTCAGTTCCCACGAAAACCCACACATACCATCTAGCCAACTTGATATTTATCTCCGACGTGTAGAGACATGGTTGAAAAACTGGCGTATACGAGTAATTGAATTAAAAAGTTACCACGTTACATTCACCCTCAGAAGAGAAAATTGTCCTGCTATTAAACTTAATGACATAAGTATACCCCAGTCAGATCATGTTACATACCTTCACTAAGATAGGCCACTAACTTGGCGTCGTCATATTGAAACCAATAGACTTCATATGAAATTCAAAGTTTCTATCATTCATTGGTTAATAAACAGTCAATCAAAACTAAGCCTTGACAATAAAGTCATCCTATATAAAACCTTTTTAAAACCAATTTGGACATATGGCATCCAATTATGGGGTACAGCCAGTAAAACGACTATCGATATTGTACAGAGGGCACAATTAAAAATTCTTAGAACCATTACGGGTGCACCATGGTATATAAGAAATAAGAACATCGATAGAGATTTAGTAGTTCCATTGGTAAAAGACAAGTTTAAAAAGCGCAGTGAAATATATATTCTAAAAGTGCAGACTCACCCCAAACAGCTAGCAAGACTTTCTGCTAAAGTTCGATTGGGTTCAAGGCTTCATAGAGCTGATTTTCCACCCCGTCATTAAGAGTACAAATAATTCACTTGGCCATGCTCTCGTTAGAGATAAAGTAGTCTTTAGTTTTTAGTTTTAAGATTTAATACATATTGCGAGGCCTTAAAAGGGCAGATTCAATATATAAATAAAGAAAACGTTAAAAAAATATGTTAAAAAGCTTTCGTATTAAATGTCATTTAATTCGAATTAAAACAATCATTTAAGAGCCCTTTTAAACATGTTTTTTTAGAATAATAAAGAAATATACATTTTTTTTAGCAAAAATATGCTTTAATATTCTCAAAGTGCTTTAAAACGCATAGAGCGCATTAAAAATACTTCCATTTATGCAATTTTCCACAGATTTATTACAACTTGTACAAAGTATATGCATTTATATGCTAAAATAAGCTTTAAAAGCTTACTTCATCATATACTAGAACTTCCAAAATATTTTCTCATCTTTCACCACAATTTGGAGTCCACTGTTTAAAGTTTCGCATTTTTTCCCTCATTTGTTTTTATTGTATATTTTTTTTTAATGCAACATTTTTTTCTACATCCTCTTTTTTTAGAGTGTCTCTGGCATCCCAAAAAGAAAAAATAATAAAATAACAAAAACAAAATGCTATAAAAAATGGAAAAAGTTTTATAATATATATTTTTTCTTTTTTTCTATTTATTTTTTCAGTCCATATTTTTCTCTATTTTTGTTTTTTCTTATTTTTGCTATAGCTACTTTTTTTTAAATGTAAATAATTGCCTTAACTAAAGTGTCATTGCCTGTTATGTTGTTTTTGTTGAAAATTGAAATTGGAGTTGTAGTGTTTTTCTTTTAAAGAAGTTTTATTTTCGTACATTTTCCCTCGTTTTGTTATGCGGCATACTAGAGAAGTTCGCTTTAGTGCATCAACGTCATTTAATTGAATTTAAATGGTGTCACCCTTTAATTTTTGGTAGAACTTTCATCAATGAATTTTGATAAGAGAATGAATGGATGAAGCAAAAAAGGTAAATGGGAAAATTTATACAAGAGATATTTTTAGGGATTAAAAATAAATAGTTTTTAAAGATAATAAATTTTATATATTTAATTTTATACAAAATATCTTTAAGATCGTAAGCATTTTTATGTGAATTTTAGGTGAATCTTTGTTAAAACACCAAAAATGAAAAAAAAAAAAAAAAAAAATCTGCGGCACGAGGTCTCTCAATCAATTCTCAATGAATCAATCAATTGAATAAGTACTAAGCCTCTAATCCACGTCATTTTGGTCAAATATTTGTCTGGTCTGAACATACCTTAATTATAAAGTTTTATGAAAATAAAATATAAAAAAATACAAATAAAATTTTTTTTGTATCTGATGTTTTTTTTTTTGTAAACTTCCCAGCAAAAAAAAAAATTGGCTTTTGGTAATGACTACTACCTACTAGACTCATTACCTGGTAATGAGTTGTCATTATTTTTCTCATTTATTTGTGTAGTGGCATAACTAGTTACCAATAAATAACTTTGTTCTGCAATGGCTCAGTTCGCTAGAGCGTCTGCTTAGCACTCAGAAGGTTGTACGTTCAAACTCAAACTAAAACCACATTTTTGGAGGAAATTATTTGAATTACTATTGGTATGTTAAACTTATTAACAACATATACAAATTTAACATGTAAATGGCGTAGTGAGTTAGTAGTGAGTCTTTGAAACATTAACAAAAATTTGTGCCTAGGTTCAAATCTCACTTGAGCCAACATTTTGTTTTTATTTTTTTTAGCAATTTTGTAGTATTTCGTAGTTTTGTAGTATTTGCCCAACTACTTATTTAATTGTTTAAAATAAGTACTTTAGTAATGGGTACCCATGAATTTTTGGGCATCGCCATATGAACGTAATGAGTTTTTCACCCGAATTATATGTAGTTATCTCCTTTTGGTAATGTAATATGTTGGCTTTCCGGGTAAGTAAAGTTTTTGCTGTGATATTTTATGAAAATCTCAGAATAGTGTGTGGAAATTTTCCATAAATAAATCTGAATTAAATTATTTTTTTTTTTTTTTTTTTTTTTTTTTTTTGTATATAAGCTGTTTGGACTAACTTATCGTTCTATGAAATCGAATATTTTAGTTAGTTAATTTTATATAACACTTTTTTTATTATTATTAAATTGTCATTTATGTATTAAATATTTTTGTATTGTAGTCTAGCCAATGAGGCCCTATGGGCTTGCGGCATCATTGTTTGAAATAAATAAATAAAAATAAAATAAAATCCCCAAATCCCTCCCCATAAAAATCTGTCCCGAAATGACTGTTTAAATCCCCAATTTGGGGAAAATCCCCTCATCTGGCAACACTGCTTAATTTTTATACTTTAATTAAATTTTAAAATAAATACCTCCATTGAGATCTTAAAAATATAACTTTAGATTCAAAACTTACTCTCTAGATTTTGTAAATCGAATGAACATACCTGCAAATAAAAAATAATAAATATGATTAAAATTGTAAATAATATTTATAAAAATAAAACTTATAATAAATTTAAACTCAGAACATTAAAATCTAACTTCTATCTATCTATCTATCTATCTATCTATCTATCTATCTATCTATCTATCTATCTATCTATCTATCTATCTATCTATCTATCTATCTATCTATCTATCTATCTATCTATCTATCTATCTATCTATCTATCTATCTATCTATCTATCTATCTATCTATCTATCTATCTATCTATCTATCTATCTATCTATCTATCTATCTATCTATCTATCTATCTATCTATCTATCTATCTATCTATCTATCTATCTATCTATCTATCTATCTATCTATCTATCTATCTATCTATCTATCTATCTATCTATCTATCTATCTATCTATCTATCTACCTATCTATCTATCTATCTATCTATCAATATGTATCTACTTATCTATATATATCTATATTTATAAAATTTGCTAAGGATTTTTTTTCCAGAACGGAAATAAGCGGATTTATGTGTAATTTTCTTAGCATTTTTTCTCTCCAGAACTTTCTGAAGCTCCCAGACGACATAGAAAATTAAAATTTGGATCACTTATAAACTTTTCATTCTACAAATTATTTTTATCAGGGAGCGGAGATAATCGTATTTATGTGTCTTTCTCTAAGCATTTCTTTTCTCTTTCCAGAGGTTTCTGAAACTCCCAGACAATGTAAAAAGCTAAAAATCGGCTTACTTATAAAACTATTTATCCTACAAATCCTAACGAAGCCAAATTTTTCTGTCAGGAAGCGGAGATACGCGATTTAAGGAGTGCGATCGAAAAAATCTTAACACACGTTTTGCTTCATAACATTTTTCCGAAGCAATATTTAATTTTTTTTTATTTAGTTATCTTTGAAAAATATGTCAGTTATTATTTTTAATGACAAACATATTGATTTGTTGTGAGTTTGATCGAAAAAGATGTACGTGCTATAAATTATAAAAAAAAAATAAAAAAAAAAAAAAAATACAAATTGGTCCTACAAATAATTGGCAAAGAATTAAATATATGTTATCAAACTGTTTCCAAGATTATTAAACAGTATCAGGAGAATTCGACTATTGATAGGAAACATGGTTCGGGAAGAACAAAGGTCCACATGATATTGGGAAGGCCAAAAACATTCAAAGCATATTGAAAAGAACTACAAACACATCTGGAAAGAACTACAAACACATCTGGACTTTTTGTTGCGAAAAGTTAAAGCTAATGCGGAGTTGAAATCATATAAAGTGCAAAAAGTTCCAGACTGGAATGCTGCAAAAAATTTAGAAGCCAAGAATAGGGCACGGAAATTAAAATCAAATTTCATACAAAAATACTCATGTTATATAAACGTAGTACTGGCAGATTTTTCGCAGCTTACGGGTCAAAATTTTTATGTTGATGATGCTCGAGTATATGTTGAAGATAAGTTTAGCACTGAAAAGCTGACAAAATTTCCTAAAGAATTCCTGGTTTGGCAAGATTTATGCAGTTCCGGCAAAAGAAGCAAGTCATTTGTTACAGTGGGCTTTATAAATATCTAAAAATACATCAAAGAATGTTTGCAAAAAACTCGTCTTAATTTCATAAGAGAGCACAATGTGTCCACATATTTTTGGCCCGATTTGGCATCATGTCACTATGTAAGAAAGCTCTGGAGTTTTTGTACCAAGAGAAGCCAATCCTCTAAATTGTCCGAAGCTAAAACCAGTGAAGAGATATTGCGCTTTTGTGAAAAGAGTATCAAAGAGGACAAAAAAGTGTACCAAAATATTGAAGATTTTAAAAGGAGATGGACAGACTGTTTCAAAAAAAGTGACTGAAACAACTATAAAATCTCTAATAGAAGGGTTACCAAAAAAAAAAGATCTATAAGTTCATAAGAAGTGGTTAGAAGTATAAAAGTTATATTTTTCTGTAATCTGTGATTAAATAAAAAAACAAAAAAACTCTAAGATCAACCGTTTCCAAATTATTGAATTTTATATATGTTTAATTTTTTTCAATCGCACTCCTTAGTTTTTTATTTTATTTATTTAGTTTTTTTTTAGGACTCTTTTGATTTTAAGACTTTTTTTTTTAAGTTGACTAATTTAATACTTTGTATTAAAATTCTAACAGCTTCAAATCTTTAACTTCGATTTAGGAAAGAAAAAGCGTTAAAATGTTGTTCATATATTTTTTTAAAAACTTGTGGATTGTGCATATTCTTATTACTGTAATATTATATTTCTTGGCAAAGGCAGGCTTATATGTATATAATTTAAAACTACAAAATTTTATGGATTGTAAATAAAATATAATTTAATTACACTGGCCAACAAAAAAAAAAACTTTTTTCGTGCTCCTTCAAAAAAAATATGTGGACTAGATGGAATTCCGTATGCTAAAATCGAATCTGCTTTCAGTTTTCTCTCATCAGGTCGAGATTTTTTTTATGGGCGTGTCTAATATTGCGCCCTAATTAAGCCGATTACTCGAGTATATTTCACTATAACTCGAGAACTGAATGCACGATTTATAAAAATTATACACCAAAATATGTGGAATAAAATTGGCTTTAAGTCGTTCTACTAACAAATTTTTATCCGCTCAATAGTTTTGAACATATTTCGAAATAAGTGTCCGAAAAAATTATTTTCATGCTAAATTTAAGATTTCTTTTTTTTTACTAAAACTTCTTTTTAAAAGTGAAAAAATCAAAAATGTTTCAGTTTATCATCTTTATCTCAAAGCTGGCAAAATTATGAGTAAATAAAGCCACGTATCATAAAAACTGATGCACAAATTGTGATTGGACTCACAGTTAAGTTAGTATACCCCTGCATACCTACAGTTAAGTGGAAATACGCTAGCAGGCAAACATTTTATTTTATTTTTTTTTTTTTTGTGTTAAATAAGAAAAATGGTGGATTAGATGGAATTTAATTCGCTAAATAAGAATCAGCTTTTACTTTTTTTCTATCACGTATTGATTTTTTTTATGGGCATGACTATTATGACCCCGCCTTTAGGCAGTCACACTTATATAACTCGAAAACTGTTTGTCCAATTAAGATAAATTAAACTCCAGTAGATAGTGATCTAAATTGTCTTTGAGCTGAATTTACATAATTTTTTTTATTCTGTTAATATTTCCGTAGTTATTTGGTAATTAGTAGCGAAAAATTAATTTTTTTGTTTTTAAATTTTAAAAATTTGGATACATAACTCTGAAACTCTTGAGCGAATAAAACATATTGTTGACATATCTTGAAGACAATTTTCGTATGCATCTTTTGATGTATCATTTATCAAAATCGTGTAAACGGTTCTTGAGTTATAGTATAAATTTGACAAACCTTTCACGAATTTTATAGTGTGACCGCTGTGTGTGACATGCACCTAAAAAAAATCAGTACGTGATAGAAAAAAAGTGAAGGTTGATTCTTATTTAACTCGTCAAAATCCACCTAGTCAACCTATTTTTGTTTCAAGAAAAAATTTTTTTTTTTTTTTTTTTTGCCCATCACTGTATTTCTCCGCAATTGCTTGTAACATGGGTATTTTTACTTAACTCTGAATAAAAACACGATTTGTGCATCAGTTTTGAAGATACATACCTTATTTTGTTCGCAGCATTACCAGCTTTAAAATAAAGGTGATAAACTGAAACATTTTTGTTGTTTTCATTTATTAAAATAAATTTTAGTAACAAAAAAATCTAAAATTTTGCACGAAAAAGATTTTTTTGGGCACTTATTTAAAAATAACTTTGAAACTATTGAGCACATAAAAAAAATTAAGTGAGGATGATTTTAAGACATCTTTTGGTGTATCACTTATGTCAATCGTATACACCGTTCTTGAGTTATGAGGAAATATACTAAAATAATGGACTTATGGGCGAAATATTAGACACGCCAAAATCCAGACCTGATGTAAAAAAACTGAAAGCAGATTCATGTTTAGCACATCAAAATACATCAAGTCCAACTATTCGTCTATGGGGGAGGATTTTTTTTGTTGACCAGTGTTATTTAATCAAAAGATTAAGACACCATTTACCGAATATTTTAATAAAGATTTAAGGAGTTTTACTGTATTCTTTGGTTATTTTTTGGATTACCTAATATGCAAATTTTAAAACTTAATATTTAAATAAAGTTAAAAGAATAAAATAAAAAAATTCATCTTAAGCTTTTACAAAAGGTGCGCCAAAACTAAACTAGTAATTCAAAAAATAGTGAACGTGTGTCTAAAGTTTTATGAGTCATGACTAGAAAATTAAAAAAAAAAAATCCATAAAGTTACTTTAAACAATTTAAATTTTTCTAAACTAATTTAAAAAAATTATTAAAACCTCAAGGAAAACTTGTTTAAAACAAGAAAATTATAATGTCAATTAAACTTTCTAAATGCATATAAACTATTAGTTTATGATAAAAAATACACAAATAGTTTTAAAATATTTGAAAAAAATAATTTCACTAAACATTAGCCATTTGAAAAATAGCACGATTTTTGTTTTCATATTTACTATAATTAAAACAACTAAACAAATGTTTATAACAACAAACAAAAAATGTATAAAAAAACAAAACAAGATTTAAAATAAATTTCATGAACTTGACTATTAAATGTAGTTTTTTTTTTTTTTTTTTAATTAATTAAGTTCAACATTTCTTCTCTCTAGCTTTTATTTCATTTCGTTTTGTACAAAGTAATAATATTTGTAATAAACCTGTATTGTTGTTAAACAAATTAATTAAAGAAACCGCAAAAAAAATACTTAAAAATAAGAAAAGCGTATAAAAAAAGCAGCAGCACTTCTTTATAAGGTCAACAATTATTTAAAAGAAATATAAAGAAACAAAAACAAATTGCCAACGAAAAAAAAAATTAATAAAATGTTTGCCATCATTAAAATGAAGTATTTAAAAAAGATAAAAACAAAAATAATAAAAAAAATAATGTCAAAACAATCATTGACATTAATTTTAATATGAAAACACGCAAAAGTTTTATAAAAAAAAAAAAAAAAAATTTGCATTTACAATATATTAAACAAATTTTATAGCAAAGTTGTTGTTTTATATAAAAAAAATAAAATTATATAAAACTAGAGAGAATAATTTTAAAGAGGTTACTTTCAAAATTAAATGAACTTGAAATTCAGACAAGAAAAAAAACTTTAGTCGTGATTTGTTTAGAAATTTACAAAATTTAATTTTAACATGAATTTTAAATCGTGATTTGATTAAGAACTGCACAGTGGCTCTAATCAAAAAAAAAAATATATAATAAATCAGTATCTCTTAAATTATTACAGATCAAACTGAAATTTAAAGGATTGAAAGAGAGCGAGACCTAAGTGAATTTTGAGCAAAATTTTACCCAGGATGTTTACATTGAGACGACTATATATGCTTTATTTAACAATCTATATAGACATTATATACATCATTGTATAGAAAAATATGCCTATTTTTATATTCTGTTCATATTTTTTCCAATCTTAAAAAGCGCTAGCAGTTTAGCTGAAGAAAAATTATACATTTTAATATTTATAATTTTTTAGAAAAACACTCTTGTATTTAAAAATACCTACAAAATTATTTGCTTGAACTATTAAAATATGTTTTGGTACACAAAAAAATTGTGTGTTATAGTTAATAAATTACTTTAAAAATAAAACTTAAAATAATAATTTTAATAGGTTTTTTGGTCACTTTAAAAATATGTTTCTGAAAATTAAACTATTTCCATGAATTATGCCCTACTATCTACATTTTTAAACGGATGAAATCTAGTTTAGTTTGAAATCGCTCTATATATGTAAGGCTATTAAAACAATTTATTAAATTTAAAGCATCTTGAGTGATAGTCTCTTTGTAGCCCTATGAACTTGAAATTTCGTTTAAAAATTCACCGTTTTCAACCAATGCTGGACGTAGGGTAAATTTCTCAATCAAATCGAAAATTCTTTTTAGACTATTTCTGAAGCCTTATTTTTTGAAATGTGTAAACAATTTTTATTTCATTTCCAAAATTTTGAGCAAAAAGTAAAAAAAAAAAAAAAAACATAATTTTTTTTTTTAATTTAACTCATTTGAAAATGTATATTTTGATAATTTCAAAAATAAGCAAGTTTACTTTTTATCCCGTCTTTTTATAATTTTTAAAATAAATGAAATCGGCTTAAATTTGTACTTTCAAGCTTTAAAAACTTGTTCATGCACGAAGTGGTCAAATTTGGTACCCTGTAGCTCAATCCATAGTATTAGAGGGTGATTACAAGATAATTCTTTAGAAAATCTACAACTTTCCAAAATATTTTATTTGGATCTCTTATATAAGAGACATATTTTCTATAGAAAATTTTCTCTTATGTAAGAGACATATTTTCTATAGAAAATTTTCTCTTATGTTAGAGACATATTTTCTATAGAAAATTTTCTCTTATGTAAGAGACATATTTTCTATAGAAAATTTTTTATTATGTAAGAGACATATTTTCTATAGAAAATTTTTTATTATGTAAGAGACATATTTTCTATAGAAAATTTTTCTCTTATGTAAGAGACATATTTTCTATAGAAAATTTTCTCTTATGTAAGAGACATATTTTCTATAGAAAATTTTCTCTTATGTAAGAGACATATTTTCTATAGAAAATTTTCTCTTATGTAAGAGACATATTTTCTATAGAAAATTTTCTCTTATGTAAGAGACATATTTTCTATAGAAAATTTTCTCTTATGTAAGAGACATATTTTCTATAGAAAATGTTCTCTTATGTAAGAGACATATTTTCTATAGAAAATTTTCTCTTATGTAAGAGACATATTTTCTATAGAAAATTTTCTCTTATGTTAGAGACATATTTTCTATAGAAAATTTTCTCTTATGTAAGAGACATATTTTCTATAGAAAATTTTTTATTATGTAAGAGACATATTTTCTATAGAAAATTTTTCTCTTATGTAAGAGACATATTTTCTATAGAAAATTTTCTCTTATGTAAGAGACATATTTTCTATAGAAAATTTTCTCTTATGTAAGAGACATATTTTCTATAGAAAATTTTCTCTTATGTAAGAGACATATTTTCTATAGAAAATTTTCTCTTATGTAAGAGACATATTTTCTATAGAAAATTTTCTCTTATGTAAGAGACATATTTTCTATAGAAAATTTTCTCTTATGTAAGAGACATATTTTCTATAGAAAATTTTCTCTTATGTAAGAGACATATTTTCTATAGAAAATTTTCTCTTATGTAAGAGACATATTTTCTATAGAAAATTTTCTCTTATGTAAGAGACATATTTTCTATAGAAAATTTTCTCTTAATTAAGAGATATATTTTCTATAGAAAATTTTCTCTTAATCAAGAGATATATTTTCTATAGAAAATTTTCTCTTAATCAAGAGATATATTTTCTATAGAAAATTTTCTCTTAATCAAGAGATATATTCTCTATAGAAAATTATCTCTTAATCAAGATATATTTTCTATAGAAAATTTTCCCTTATGTAAGAGACATATTTTGTATAGATTAAGAGACACATATTCTATAGAAAAAATTTAATCTTTCTTTAGAAACATTTTAAATTTTGTTCATTTCATTCTTTATTTAAATTCTTTTTATTCATTTAAACACACAAAAAAAAAAAAATATGCCCACATTTTTCCATATGTATATTGTGGTTTATAAATATAAATTTAAATTGAAATTCTCTTGTGAATTTCTTTGTGAAATTGACACAACTATAAATAACTTATTGACTTGAATGCATACAATAATAAATTGACGCTTAAGTGTCAAATTAGCACACATTCCCGAGATTATTCATTCTATCTGTCAGTTCAAGTGTGAGAAATTTGTTTTCAAATGCACTTTAAACAACAACAACAGCAACAATAATAATAATTTTAACACTTTGTTTGTCATCACAACTTAATAATCTATAAAATTAACTTAAAATATGTTTATATAAAAATCAACTAACTGCATTTGGTGTGGTTTTCGTATTTTTTTTTTTTTTTTTAATTTTAAATCAAGTTTTAGGGTCATTGACTGGTCATTATTTATTATATTTTTTATGAAAAAGAAAGATGAACAAAAAAAAGTAATAATAATAAAAATTATAATAATCACAAGCAAACAAACAAACATAAATTACTGGTTTTTGGCCGTTTTTGGTATTTTTTCATTCATTTGATTTTAATTTTTTTATTATACTCCAAAAATGTTGAAATAAAAAAAAAACAAGAAAAAAATATATGATGGCATAAAAGAGAATTATGAGTATTTTGTTGTACACAAAAAATAAATCAATTAAAATAATTGTACATATATACTTTTTAAGGTTTAAGAATTTTTGTTTATTTCTTTTATGGCGGGTTTTCCATATACAAAAAAGTCTTTATTGCTTGTGAGGGTGGTTTATTTTCATTGTTTACATTTAATGGCCAGTCAGTCAGCCTTCATTTTCTTAAAAGATTTTGTAAAGCATTATTTTAAGTTCAAATGATATAATAATTCTAAAGAAAATGTGCCTTAATTAGCACAACATTTTCTATATGGAATATATATGACTTGATTTCTACAAAAATGTATCTTTTGATTGAGTGATTTTCTATAGAAAATACATCCAGTGATTGAGAGACAATTTTTATGTTTCTTGATTAAAAGAAAATTTTCTATAGAAAATATTTATGTCTCTTGTTTAAGATAAAATATTTATGTTTTTTGTTTAAGAGAAAATTTTCTATAGAAAATACGTCCCTTGTTTAATAAAAAATATGCCTCTTGTTTAAGAGATAATTTTCTTTAGAAAATATGTCTCTTGTTTAGGAGAAAATTTTCTGTAAAAAATATGTCTGTTGTTTAAGAGAAAATTTTCATAGAAAATATGTCTCTTGTTTAAGAGAAAGTTTTCTAAATTAAATATGTCTCTTGTTTAAGAGAAAATTTTCTAAATCAAATGTTTAACAGAAAATTTTCTAAATCAAATATGATCCTGATTAAGATAAAATTTTTTCAAATTTTATTATAATTGTTTAATTCAATCCTTCCATTAAAATTGTTTCTATTTCTCTAGTCAACTTTAATTAAATGGAAGATTTCATTTCGATATTTATATGCCATTAGCACATCAGTGAGCTCTTAAATTCAAATTACATTGAAACTAATTACATAAATGCAATTAATACCAAAAGCAGTTACTTTTAAAGATAGATAAAATATTTTTCAATTAAATGTGTATCCGTAAAATACATACTATACACACATACAATTCCACGAAATTATAGATATAAACTTGGCATTGAAGACGTAAGTACTTGTTCATACATTTTTGGTGCAAATGTACACGAAAACATCAAAACCAGTAATACCAACACAAAACTAAATAAACATTGGATATAAAGACTCAGATATACTCATGCAGATATACACAAAGTTTTATTGCCGCCTTAAGTTACAAATTCATGTTGTTTTTGATGACTCCAACAAGTATCTATTGATTGCACATGAAAGATGCTGATGATGATGACGATAATTATGACGAAAAGTGGGCAAAGCATAAAAAAGCTAAATAATATGTTTACTGGTTAAGCAACTACAACAAATATGTGCAATTTACAGTTACATAAAAGTTATTAAAGTTTATGAAGACGAGGTTGATGATGGTAAATATAAAAAAAAACAAAAATAGACAGTCAGACAGACGGACGGACTAGTTACGATTATTTGAGTTAAAGATAAAAAAACAGGCACCATGGGATGGATACTAAATCAAAATGTCATCATCATCAGCTGAAGTTTATAGCTTTAAAAAAATCATTTTAAATGAGTGTTATATTTGTTAATGTAATTTAAAATCATTAAATAATGCTACACTTAACAAAATAATATTTAAATGCAAAAACTTCCAAAAAATTAAATTTCTTTAAAATAATCCACAGTTAAAATTTCTATAAGTACTAACAATTTCCCTTGAGTGTAATTGACTTTAAAGTCTGAAGTCTATAATAAAATATGTGGACTTGTATATGAAGGAGAACATTTGCTAAATACTTATTTAAATAATAAAAACAAAAACGTAAAACAAATAATACAGAAACAAAATATATATTTAGGGTGAATATAGCAAATAAGCTGAATGAAATAAAGACTGAGCCCACAAACACGATTTAGTCTCAAATAATCAGGAAATAACATTTTAATAACATTACAAAAGATACAAGAACTGCGGCTGAAATTCAAGCAGAAGTAGCAACAGTAGATAATGGCAGCCGGCAAATAACGAAAAAAAAAATCAGCGTCATTTTCAAACAACAAGTTTAAGAAGCTGAAACTCTACACAGAACTATAAAAGAATGAAATCTACAAAATACAAGGAACAAATTCTTGTTTGCTAAAAAGTAAAATTTTTCTCAAAAAGAGCATAACTTTATAAAAGAGCAAGTTTTTTTCGTTAGCATACCTCTTTAAAAAGAGAAAATTTTCGCTTTAAAAAGAGTAATTTTTTCTATAGGAAACATTTTTAAAAAGAAGAAACCTCGTTTTGTTTTTTTCTACAAAAAAAATTTCTTTAAAATAAGCAAATTTTTATAAGGAAACCTCTTTAAAAAGAGAAAACCTTCTATAGGAAATTTCTCTTTAGAAAGAGAACTTTCTATATGAAATTTCTCATTAAAAAGAGCAAATTATTTTCTATAGGCAATTCTCTTTTAATTTCTCTTTAAAAAGAGATATTATTTCTATAGAAAACTTCTCTTTAAAAGGAGCATATTAAAAAAAGTTTCTTATCAAAAGAGCAAATTTTTTTTTTTTCTAAAGAAAATTTTTCTTATATAAATATCAAATGTTTTCTAAAGAATATTTCTCTTTTATAAAGAGCAGTTTTTTTCTAAAAAAAATTTCTTTATTTTATATAAGAGCAAAGTTTTTCTAAAGAAAATTTCTTTATCTTATATGAAGAGCAAAGTTTTTCTAAAGAAAATTTATTAATCTTATATGAAGAGTTTTTTCTATAGAAATTTTCTCTTATATAAAGAGCAAATTTTTTTTTAGAAAATTTCTCTTTAAAAAGAGCAAATTTTTTCCATAAAAAAAATCTCTTATAAAAATAGAAACATTTTTTCTATACAAAATTTCTCTTATAAAAAAATATATCTTTAAAGAGAGCAACATTTTTTCTATAAAAAAATTCTCTTTAAAGGGAGCATATTATTTTCTATAGAAAATTTCTCTTATAAAAATACCAAACTTTATTATAGAAAATTTCTCTTATAAAAATAGCAAATTCTTTTTAGTAAAAACATATTCTGTTGTATAGAAAATTTCTCTTTAAAAAGAGCAGATCTTTTACTATAGAAAGTTTCCTTATAAAGAGCAAATTTTTTTTATAGAAAATGTCTGTTAAAAAAAGTTTTTTCATAGAAAATTTCTCATTAAAAAGAACACATTTTTTCTATAAAAAATTTCTCTTCAAAAAGAGCAAAATTTTTTCTATAGAAAATTTGTCTTAAAAAGAGCACAATTTTTCTAAAGAAAATGTCGCTTTAAAAAGAGCACAAATTTTGTATAGAAAATGTCTAAACAGAGCACATTTTTTCTACAGAAAACGGGTATATAAAGAACAAAATTTTTCTATAGCAAATTTCTCTTGAATTATTATATAGAAAATCTCTCTTTCAATAAAAAAGATGAATATTTTTCCATAGAAAATCTCTCATTAAAAAATATTTTCTATAGAAAAACGAGAATTTTTTATATAAAAAATTTTTCAATCAAAAAGAGCAATTGTTTTTTCTATAGAAAAAAATTTCTTTAAAAACCAAAAATTTTGCAATAGAATATTTCTCTTTAAGAGAAAATTTTTCTATAGACATATTTTCTTAAAAAAATAGAAAAAATAATTCTATAAGATACTTCTCCTTGAAAAAAGATAATTTTCATATAAAAAAATTTCTGTTAAAAAGAAGCAAATTTTTCTATAGAATTTATTTTTCAAAAAATAATTTTTTAAGGAAAATTTTTTATTAAAAAGATAAAGTTTTTCTTAAATTATAAAGATGAAATATATGTTTTCATTGAGCCATTTTTAAAGATTTAATTCCTTTAAATTAAAGTTTCTTATATAAAAGAAAATTAAAAATTAAAGAAAAAATTCGTGATGAATGGAAACAAATTTCCAAAAAAATAAAATAAAAAACCTGAAAGAAGATACATGCAGCAGAAAACAACTGTTTGACTACAAAGGAAATTTTGATGGATGAGACGTTATGGAAGTTGTGGTATGTGATGGTTTTACTTTAAATATTTATACATACAATACTTCTTTATAATAAATTTTTTTTTTTTTTTTTTTTTTGCATGTTTGAGGCAGCTTTTGTGGCTTATATTTATATTATCTGAATTATTTTTTTAAGCGTGGACGAGTGTGTTTGAATTAAACTTATTAACGTTAACGGGAGGAGAGAGAAAATAAAAGAGAAAATTATTTCAATGTTTTAATCAAATCGAAAAAAAAAAGAAAAAAAAAACTTTTTTTCTCTTCTTTCGCTTTTTATAAAAATGTTAAATTGAGTTGCCAGGGAACTATGTCTTCAGTTAAACCAGCCATCAAATGCACTTTTAAGTTGGCGTGAATCTTCTTGTGTTAAATGGCAGACATTTCTCATGACTTTATGTTTTAAAAGCAGAGGCACCTTTAAAACAAAATATAAGTTTTTTTTTTTTTTTAAGTTAAACTTTAAAGATTAAAGTTTATTGTAGGGAAACTTGCAATTTATATGGAATTTAAAATTTAAACATTGAAGAGGATAAAGTAAGCAAATAAGACCACGAAGAGTTTAAAAGTGTTAAATTACAATATGAACTGAAAAAAAGGAGAAGCTAAACAAAAGGGAGTGGGTTAATAAAAGTTTGAAGTTTAAATTTAGTTAAAACCTAAAAGACTCTAATGGTTGTAAATTGCTGAATAAATTTAGTTTATTATAAAAAAATTTTTTCCTATTTAGATTATTATGCTTTTGTTGGCATAAATGTTCTTTTTTACTCTATTTATTTCGCATTTATTATTAAACATCTAATTACTCTCTCAAAATAAAACATTATAAAACGCTTAAAGTCTTAATTATAACAAATTTAAATATTCAACCAATAACATTGAAAATTCATTTTTCTTTACCTTCCTTCTCTTTGAATATTTTAATTCACTAATTAGCTATTTACGTAGTGAAAATATTTACCTAAATAATATTATTTAGAGAAATTTCTGTTTATTCAAGTATTAAATTAAAATTGGAAAAAACACTAGAATATAGCTAAATAAAGGCAAGTTCTTTTTAATTTATGTTTATCTTCTTTAAACACAAAAAAATATGTTCATGTTCAAATTCTAACAGCCATTATGAATGAAATATGTCTGACTAATTTATATTTATTTGCAAATATAATTTAATAGTGTTAAAGCCAGCACGTGCGTAAATATTTCTTGAAAACGCACAGACATCATTTCGAAATATTAAAATAAGAAAGGTGTTTGTATGTATTTTTACCATTTTGCGTGGTAAAATGAAAACATTAGTAACAGATTTTTATTAAAAAATAATAATAATACTATTTTAGGGTTTAAATATGTTTTAAAAAAAAAAAAAGGAAAAGCACTTTGTAGAAAGACTGAAAAGTAATACATGACATGCATATTAAAATTATAATTAAATATATTGTAGGCAAAAGGTATGCTGTGCGCTATACAGTTTAAAGTGTGTGAATTGGCATGCTGATGGGTATTTTTAGTGATTGATACACTGAGAAAAAAATGAAATTGCATAAAGTGTCCGTAGAAAAACTGTTGATTTGGAAATATTTTTATAAAAAACATATTTTATATAGAACATTTTGTTTTAAGACTTATTTTCTATTAAAGAAAATGAAAATTTTTAAATATATTAGTTGTTTTTAAAGAAATAATTGTTCTATTAAAAAAAAATCATAAAGATAAGCGCTTTTGTTAAGACAAATTTTCTGTAAAGAATTGCTCTTTCTTTAAGAGAAATTTTTAAAAGAAAAATGTTACCTTTTTTTCCTTTTAAACATATATTTTATATGAACAATTTTTCCTATATAAAACACAATTTTCTATAAAAACAAATTTACTTTTTATAAAGAAATTGTCTGTACAGAAAAATATTTAATAAAAAAAATTGCTCAATACATTTTTTATTTCTTTAAGAGACTAATAAGAAAATTTATAAGAGCAATTTTTTATAGGGACATTTTATCTTTCTTAATAGAGAAAATTTCCTTTTTTTAAGAAAATTTTAAGGTAAAAAAATCTATTTTTAAAAGAAATATTCCCAATATTAATTTTCAGTAAAATAAAAAAATTTCTTCTATACAATTTCAATTTTTAGGAGTATTTTTCCATAAAATATCTTCTTTTTAAAAAAACAGAAATTTTATTATTTTTGCTCTATTTCTAAGAGAAATTGTCTATAGCTCTCATTTTTGAAAAATTTTCAAAAATGAGAAAAAAAATTTTCAAATTTATAAAAAATTGTCTAGACAAATTTAATCTTTTTAAGAGATATTTACGATATTTACTACATTATTGATTATTAGATATTTACGATAGCTAAATTTAGTTTTCTATTTTCTATAGAAAACTTTTTTTAATTGAAATTTTCTATAGAAAAATTTTATATTTTTAAGAGACATATATAGAAAAATGTCTATGGAAAAAGTTGCTATTTTGAGGAAAATGCTTTTGTAAAAATTTGGTATCTTTCTGCAGAAATTTTTAATTTTATATATTTTTTAGATAAATTTAACTTTTTTAAGAGAACTTTTCGAAAATTTGGTATTTTTAAAACAAATTTGTATTTTAACAGAAATTTCCTATAATAGAAACATTCTATAGAAAATTTGTTTTTTAAGAGAAAAAGGTACTCTTTTAAGATCTTTTCTGTCGAAAAATGTGATCATTTAAAGAGAAATTTTCTATAGAAAAATGAGTTCTTTTCAAGAGAATTGTTCTATAGAAAAATGTGCTTACATTTAAGAAATTTTCTATAGAAAAACTTACTCTTTCTTAAATAAACTTTCTATAAAAAAAATGTGTTCTTTTTTTATAGAAATTTTTAATAGAAAAAAATTTGCTCTTTTAAAGTGAAAATTTCCATAGAATTTGCTCCTTTTAAAAGAAATTTTCTATAGAAATTTGTTCTTTTATAGAGAAAATTTCCATAGAAAAATTTGCTCTTTTTAAGAGAAAATTTGCATAGAAAAAATTGCTCTTTTTAAGAGAAATGTTCTATAGAAAAATTTATTTTTTTAAGAGCAATTTTTTATAGAAAAATTTGCTCTTTTTAAGAGATATTTTCTATATTCAAATTATAGTTTTTTGAGAGAAACTTTCTATATAAAAAAATGCTCCTTTTAAGATAAACTCTAGAATATTTTTCTTTTTATTTTCTAAGAGAAATTTTCTATGAAAAAATTACTCATGTTTAAGAGACACAACATACATCTACAGAAAAATTTTATTTTTTAGATAAATTTTCTATAGAAAATTTTGCTATTTTTAATATGTATGGAAAATGGAGAGAAATTTCTATAGAGAAATTTGCATTTGTTTTAGAAATAGAACTTCATTACAAGAATGAATTTTTTTTTAATGGAAGTTTTAAATAGAAGAGGTGTTGTTATTTAAGAGAATTCTTCTATAAAAAAAAATAATAATAATTATTGTCTTTTTCAAGAGAAATTATAAATAAAAAATTTTGTTCTAAGAGAAATTTGTTATAGATAAATAGGCTATTTTTTAAGAGATGCTTTCCTTTTTATCTATAGAAAAATGTACACTTTCTTGTTCATATTAATAAAAAAAAAAATGTTCTTATTCTTTATAAAAAACTTTTTATAGAGAAATTTTGCACTTCTTTTAAGAGAATTTGTCTAAAGAAAAATGAGCTTTTTTAAGAGAAAAAATTTCTCTTTTAAACGATATATTTTCTATTATGTCTAAGAAATTTTTATAGAACTAAACAAAATATTTTTTTTAAGGGAAATTTAATTTTAGATAAATTTGATCTTTTTTAAACACATCTATAGAAGAATTTGCTCTCCTTTTGTAAATATGAGAGGTGTTTTGTTTCTCTATGTGTTTTTTTTTACATTAAGTTTCTTTTACTTAACATTATGAATGTTAAAGAGAAATTTTGAAAAATTTCCTCTAATACAAATTTTTTAAATAAAAATATTCTCCTTTTTAAAGAGAGGATTAAAATAGAAAATTTTTCTCTTTTTTAAGAGAAATTGATAATAAAATGTCTTTTTTACCGCAATATTAGTCCAAGTTCACACACAGCAATTTTTCTTTCTTTCAATTGTTCTATTTGTTCTTTTGAACTTGCATTTACGTTCACACACAAAAATTTTACTTCAGCAATTCTTGCTTCAAATGCCATGATTTGTTTACCCTTTCATATTCCCTCTCGATCTCTCTCACACAAAATCAGAATTGCTGCAAGAAAATTTTCCTTGTGTGAACGCCGACTTACTAAAGAAAAATTTACACTTTTTTAAGAGAAATACTTGTTCTTAAAGTGATATTTTTTATTTTCTATATATGGAAAATATTTTTATGTTTTTCTATGAAAAATATTTGTATTTTTTTTTTTATTTTGTTTAAATTTTCTCTTACTGTGTAACCTAAATATTATATTATATAAAGAGAACTTAATTTAAATTTTGAACCAATCTGCCAACATTTCATCTTCTTTGCACCCCCTCACCTGAGCGCTCCATTTACCGGATGAACAAAGGGAGTAAAATTATGTATTTAAAAATATAAAACATTAAAATAGCCACGTTTATATTTAACATAAAAGACAGTTCTGTGTTATAGTTTCCCAGGAAATGTTTAATGTGTAAAAGAGTTGGCGTTTTTTTACAAAATAAAAAAAAAAAAAGAAAAATCGTTTGGTCAAACTGTTAAGAAATGGAACACAAGTGTATGAATGAATGAACAAATGTGTAGAACCGAAAAGCTTTCATTAAACATCATCAATTTGTCACTTTACTACAAAGAGCTCCAAAGCTGCTTCATAAATGCATACAGACGGACGGACGGAGGGAGGGAATGTCAGACTTTTTAAGCGGTAAAGAATTTTGATGAATGTTTGTGGTGGGTGGTTAGTTGGTTGGCTGGATGGATGGATGTTTTAAGTGAATGACCAGAATAAATTAACAGAAAAATATGGAATATCCTTGTAGTGGCTGTGGTTGTAGTTATTAAAAAAGTATTGTAGGGTATTGTGGGAAAGGCAGAAAAAAGGATTTGGAGGAGGAGGAAGAATAGTCATAATTTCTGGTGGTTAGTTAAAATTGAAGGGTGTGAAGATAGCTACGAAAGTTAGCTACGTTTTTTAATTTTATGTTAACTAACATTTCTCTCACTCAAAGACTGTTATGTTAACAGAATTAAATTAAGTTCAATTTTAATAACATTTTCAAAAATGTTAACGACTATTATTTAACAGAAATGCATTTTTGTTAACATTTTTAAAAATTTTAATAACATTTTTGTAATATTTTTGCATTAAAATTATTATAACTTAAATGTTTGAATTAATCCAAAAAAATTACAATTTAAAAATGTGTCTACCTTATATTTCTGAAATATATGTACCTAAAATGTTCTTAAAATAAATACTTGGAAAATTGCAAAGAATAAGATTTCTTATATAAGGGCCCTATTGATGATCAAAAAATGGGTAAAAATTGGAAAGGTGCTCTATTAAGACCTAGTAGGTTCGAATGCTATTATCTTAAGGATTTCAGAACAGAAAAAATAATTTTGAGTAATAGAATTTTGAAAATTTTCAAGGAATGAGTTTCCTTATATAAGGGCCCTATTGATGATCAAAAAATGGGTCAAATTTGGAAAGGTGCTCTATTTAGACCTAGTAGCTTCGAAAGCCATTATCTTAAGGATTTCAGAACAGAAAAAATAATATTCAGATTGATCATAGGTTTTGAGTAATAGAATTTTGAAAATTTTCAAAGAAGAAGATTTCTTATATAAGGGCCTTATTGATGATCAAAAAATGGGTCAAATTTGGAAAGGTGCTCTATTTAGACCTAGTAGCTTCGAAAGCCATTATCTTAAGGACTTCAGAACAGAAAAAATAATATTCAGATTGATCATAGGTTTTGAGTAATAGAATTTTGAAAATTTTCAAAGAATGAGTTTCCTTATATAAGGGCCCTATTGATGATCAAAAAATGGGTCAAATTTGGAAAGGTGCTCTATTTAGACCTAGTAGCTTCGAAAGCCATTATCTTAAGGACTTCAGAACAGAAAAAATAATATTCAGATTGATCATAGGTTTTGAGTAATAGAATTTTGAAAATTTTCAAAGAATGAGTTTCCTTATATAAGGGCCCTATTGATGATCAAAAAATGGGTCAAATTTGGAAAGGTGCTCTATTTAGACCTAGTAGGTTCGAAAGCTATTATTTTAAGGATTTCAGAACAGAAAAAATAATATTCAGATTGATCATAGGTTTTGAGTAATAGAATTTTGAAATTTGTCCAAAATTAAATTTCTTCATATAAGGGCTATATTGATGATCAAAAAATGGGTCAAATTTGGAAAGGTGCTCTATTTAGACCTAGTAGGTTCGAAAGCCATTATCTTAAGGATTTAAGAACAGAAAAAATAATATTCAGATTGATCATAGGTTTTGAGTAATAGAATTTTGAAATTTGTCCAAAATTAAATTTCTTCATATAAGGGCTAAATTGATGATCAAAAAATTGGTCAAATTTGGAAAGGTGCTCTATTTAGACCTAGTAGGTTCGAAAGCCATTATCTTAAGGATTTAAGAACAGAAAAAATAATATTCAGATTGATCATAGGTTTTGAGTAATAGAATTTTAAAAATTTTCCAAAATTAAATTTCTTCATATAAGGGCTATATTGATGATCAAAAAATGGGTCAAATTTGGAAAGGTGCTCTATTTAGACCTAGTAGGTTCGAAAGCCATTATCTTAAGGATTTAAGAACAGAAAAAAGAATATTCAGATTGATCATAGATTTTGAGTAATAGAATTTTGAAAATTTTCCAAATTAAATTTCTTCATATAAGGGCTATATTGATGATCAAAAAATGGGTCAAAATTGGAAAGGTGCTCTATTTAGACCTAGTAGCTTCGAAAGCCATTATCGTAAGGATTTCAGAGCAGAAAAAATAATATTCAGATTGATCATAGGTTTTGAGTAATAGAATTTTGAAAATTTTCAAAGAATGAGTTTCCTTATATAAGGGCCCTATTGATGATCAAAAAATGGGTCAAATTTGGAAAGGTGCTCTATTTAGACCTAGTAGGTTCGAATGCTATTATTTTAAGGATTTCAGAACAGAAAAAATAATATTCAGATTGATCATAGGTTTTGAGTAATAGAATTTTGAAAATTTTCAAAGAATGAGTTTCCTTATATAAGGGCCCTATTGATGATCAACAAATGGGTCATATTTGGAAAGGTGCTCTATTTAGACCTAGTAGGTTCGAATGCTATTATTTTAAGGATTTCAGAACAGAAAAAATAATATTCAGATTGATCATAGGTTTTGAGTAATAGAATTTTGAAATTTGTCCAAAATTAAATTTCTTCATATAAGGGCTATATTGATGATCAAAAAATGGGTCAAATTTGGAAAGGTGCTCTATTTAGACCTAGTAGGTTCGAAAGCCATTATCTTAAGGATTTAAGAACAGAAAAAATAATATTCAGATTGATCATAGGTTTTGAGTAATAAAATTTTGAAATTTGTCCAAAATTAAATTTCTTCATATAAGGGCTAAATTGATGATCAAAAAATTGGTCAAATTTGGAAAGGTGCTCTATTTAGACCTAGTAGGTTCGAAAGCCATTATCTTAAGGATTTAAGAACAGAAAAAATAATATTCAGATTGATCATAGGTTTTGAGTAATAGAATTTTGAAATTTGTCCAAAATTAAATTTCTTCATATAAGGGCTATATTGATGATCAAAAAATGGGTCAAATTTGGAAAGGTGCTCTATTTAGACCTAGTAGGTTCGAAAGCCATTATCTTAAGGATTTAAGAACAGAAAAAATAATATTCAGATTGATCATAGGTTTTGAGTAATAGAATTTTGAAAATTTTCAAAGAATGAGTTTCCTTATATAAGGGCCCTATTGATGATCAAAAAATGGGTCAAATTTGGAAAGGTGCTCTATTTAGACCTAGTAGCTTCGAAAGCCATTATCTTAAGGACTTCAGAACAGAAAAAATAATATTCAGATTGATCATAGGTTTTGAGTAATAGAATTTTGAAAATTTTCAAAGAATGAGTTTCCTTATATAAGGGCCCTATTGATGATCAAAAAATGGGTCAAATTTGGAAAGGTGCTCTATTTAGACCTAGTAGGTTCGAAAGCCATTATCTTAAGGATTTAAGAACAGAAAAAAGAATATTCAGATTGGTCATAGGTTTTGAGTAATAGAATTTTGAAATTTGTCCAAAATTAAATTTCTTCATATAAGGGCTATATTGATGATCAAAAAATGGGTCAAATTTGGAAAGGTGCTCTATTTAGACCCAGTAGGTTCGAAAGCCATTATCTTAAGGATTTAAGAACAGAAAAAATAATATTCAGATTGATCATAGGTTTTGAGTAATAAAATTTTGAAATTTGTCCAAAATTAAATTTCTTCATATAAGGGCTAAATTGATGATCAAAAAATTGGTCAAATTTGGAAAGGTGCTCTATTTAGACCTAGTAGGTTCGAAAGCCATTATCTTAAGGATTTAAGAACAGAAAAAATAATATTCAGATTGATCATAGGTTTTGAGTAATAGAATTTTGAAAATTGTCCAAAATTAAATTTCTTCATATAAGGGCTATATTGATGATCAAAAAATGGGTCAAATTTGGAAAGGTGCTCTATTTAGACCTAGTAGGTTCGAAAGCCATTATCTTAAGGATTTAAGAACAGAAAAAATAATATTCAGATTGATCATAGGTTTTGAGTAATAGAATTTTGAAAATTTTCAAAGAATGAGTTTCCTTATATAAGGGCCCTATTGATGATCAAAAAATGGGTCAAATTTGGAAAGGTGCTCTATTTAGACCTAGTAGGTTCGAATGCTATTATTTTAAGGATTTCAGAACAGAAAAAATAATATTCTGATTGATCATAGGTTTTGAGTAATAGAATTTTAAAAATTTTCAAAGAATAAGATTTCTTATATAAGGGCCTTATTGATGATCAAAAAATGGGTCAAATTTGGAAAGGTGCTCTATTTAGACCTAATAGCTTCGAATGCTACTATCTTAAGGATTTCAGAACAGGAAAAATAATATTCAGATTGATCATAGGTTTTGAGTAATAGAATTTTGAAATTTGTCCAAAATTAAATTTCTTCATATAAGGGCTATATTGATGATCAAAAAATGGGTCAAATTTGGAAAGGTGCTCTATTTAGACCTAGTAGGTTCGAATGCTACTATTTTAGGGATTTCAGAACAGGAAAAATAATATTCAGATTGATCATAGGTTTTGAGTAATAGAATTTTAAAAATTTTCCAAAATTAAATTTCTTCATATAAGGGCTATATTGATGATCAAAAACTGGGTCAAATTTGGAAAGTTGCTCTATTTAGACCTAGTAGGTTCGAATGCTACTATCTTAAGGATTTCATAACAGGAAAAATAATATTCAGATTGATCATAGGTTTTGAGTAATAGAATTTTGAAATTTGTCCAAAATTAAATTTCTTCATATAAGGGCTATATTGATGATCAAAAAATGGGTCAAATTTGGAAAGGTGCTCTATTTAGACCTAGTACGTTCGAATGCTACTATCATAAGGATTTCAGAACAGAAAAAATAATATTCAGATTGATCATAGGTTTTGAGTAATAGAATTTTAAAAATTTTCAAAGAATGAGTTTCCTTATATAAGGGCCCTATTGATGATCAAAAAATGGGTCAAATTTGGAAAGGTGCTCTATTTAGACCAAGTAGCTTCGAAAGCCATTATCTTAAGGATTTCAGAACAGAAAAAATAATATTCAGATTGATCATAGGTTTTGAGTAATAGAATTTTGAAAATTTTCAAAGAATGAGTTTCCTTATATAAGGGCCCTATTGATGATCAAAAAATGGGTCAAATTTGGAAAGGTGCTCTATTTAGACCAAGTAGCTTCGAAAGCCATTATCTTAAGGATTTCAGAACAGAAAAAATAATATTAATATTATTAATATTATTCTATAAATGGTAATAGAATTTTGAAAATTTTCCAAAATTTTATTACTCAAAACCTATGATCAATCTGAATATTATTTTTTCTGTTCTGAAATCCCTAAGATAATAGCATTTGAAGCTACTAGGTCTAAGTAGAGCACCTTTCCAAATTTGACCCATTTTTTGATCATCAATATAGCCCTTATATGAAGAAATTTAATTTTGGAAAATTTTTAAAATTCTATTACTCAAAACCTATGATCAATCTGAATATTATTTTTTCTGCTCTGAAATCCTTAAGATAATGGCTTTCGAAGCTACTAGGTCTAAATAGAGCACCTTTCCAATTTTGACCCATTTTTTGATCATCAATATAGCCCTTATATGAAGAAATTTAATTTTGGACAAATTTCAAAATTCTATTACTCAAAAGCTATGATCAATCTGAATATTATTCTTTCTGTTCTGAAATCCTTGAGATAGTAGCATTCGAACCTACTAGGTCTAAATAGAGCACCTTTCCAAATTTGACCCATTTTTTGATCATCAATATAGCCTTTATATGAAGAAATTTAATTTTGGAAAATTTTCAAAATTGTATTACTCAAAAGCTATGATCAATCTGAATATTATTCTTTCTGTTCTGAAATCCTTGAGATAGTAGCATTCGAACCTACTAGGTCTTAATAGAGCACCTTTCCAAATTTGACCCATTTTTTGATCATCAATATAGCCCTTATATGAAGAAATTTAATTTTGGAAAATTTTCAAAATTCTATTACTCAAAACCTATAATCAATCTGAATATTATTTTTTCTGTTCTGAAATCCTTAAGATAGTAGCATTCGAACCTACTAGGTCTAAATAGAGCACCTTTCCAAATTTGACCCAGTTTTTGATCATCAATATAGCCCTTATATGAAGAAATTTAATTTTGGAAAATTTTTAAAATTCTATTACTCAAAACCTATGATCAATCTGAATATTATTTTTTCTGTTCTGAAATCCTTGAGATAGTAGCATTCGAACCCACTAGGTCTAAATAGAGCACCCTTCCAAATTTGACCCATTTTTTGATCATCAATATATTCCTTATATGAAGAAATTTAATTTTGGACAAATTTCAAAATTCTATTACTCAAAAGCTATGATCAATCTGAATATTATTCTTTCTGTTCTGAAATCCTTGAGATAGTAGCATTCGAACCTACTAGGTCTAAATAGAGCACCTTTCCAAATTTGACCCATTTTTTTATCATCAATATATTCCTTATATGAAGAAATTTAATTTTGGAAAATTTTTAAAATTCTATTACTCAAAACCTATGATCAATCTGAATATTATTTTTTCTGTTCTGAAATCCTTGAGATAGTAGCATTCGAACCTACTAGGTCTAAATAGAGCACCTTTCCAAATTTGACCCATTTTTTGATCATCAATATATTCCTTATATGAAGAAATTTAATTTTGGAAAATTTTCAAAATTCTATTACTCAAAACCTATGATCAATCTGAATATTATTTTTTCTGTTCTGAAATCCTTAAGATAATGGCTTTCGAACCTACTAGGTCTAAATAGAGCACCTTTCCAAATTTGACCCATTTTTTGATCATCAATAGGGCCCTTATATAAGGAAACTCATTCTTTGAAAATTTTCAAAATTCTATTACTCAAAACCTATGATCAATCTGAATATTATTTTTTCTGTTCTGAAATCCTTAAGATAGTAGCATTCGAACGTACTAGGTCTAAATAGAGCACCTTTCCAAATTTGACCCATTTTTTGATCATCAATATAGCCCTTATATGAAGAAATTTAATTTTGGACAAATTTCAAAATTCTATTACTCAAAACCTATGATCAATCTGAATATTATTTTTCCTGTTCTGAAATCCTTAAGATAGTAGCATTCGAACCTACTAGGTCTAAATAGAGCACCTTTCCAAATTTGACCCAGTTTTTGATCATCAATATAGCCCTTATATGAAGAAATTTAATTTTGGAAAATTTTTAAAATTCTATTACTCAAAACCTATGATCAATCTGAATATTATTTTTCCTGTTCTGAAATCCCTAAAATAGTAGCATTCGAACCTACTAGGTCTAAATAGAGCACCTTTCCAAATTTGACCCATTTTTTGATCATCAATATAGCCCTTATATGAAGAAATTTAATTTTGGAAAATTTTCAAAATTCTATTACTCAAAACCTATGATCAATCTGAATATTATTTTTCCTGTTCTGAAATCCCTAAAATAGTAGCATTCGAACCTACTAGGTCTAAATAGAACACCTTTCCAAATTTGACCCATTTTTTGATCATCAATATAGCCCTTATATGAAGAAATTTAATTTTGGAAAATTTTCAAAATTCTATTACTCAAAACCTATGATCAATCTGAATATTATTTTTTCTGTTCTGAAATCCTTAAGATAGTAGCATTCGAACGTACTAGGTCTAAATAGAGCACCTTTCCAAATTTGACCCATTTTTTGATCATCAATATAGCCCTTATATGAAGAAATTTAATTTTGGACAAATTTCAAAATTCTATTACTCAAAACCTATGATCAATCTGAATATTATTTTTCCTGTTCTGAAATCCTTAAGATAGTAGCATTCGAACCTACTAGGTCTAAATAGAGCACCTTTCCAAATTTGACCCAGTTTTTGATCATCAATATAGCCCTTATATGAAGAAATTTAATTTTGGAAAATTTTTAAAATTCTATTACTCAAAACCTATGATCAATCTGAATATTATTTTTCCTGTTCTGAAATCCCTAAAATAGTAGCATTCGAACCTACTAGGTCTAAATAGAGCACCTTTCCAAATTTGACCCATTTTTTGATCATCAATATAGCCCCTTATATGAAGAAATTTAATTTTGGAAAATTCTCAAAATTCTATTACTCAAAACCTATGATCAATCTGAATATTATTTTTTCTGTTCTGAAATCCCTAAAATAGTGGCATTCGAACCTACTAGGTCTAAATAGAGCACCTTTCCAAATTTGACCCATTTTTTGATCATCAATATAGCCCTTATATGAAGAAATTTAATTTTGGAAAATTTTCAAAATTCTATTACTCAAAACCTATGATCAATCTGAATATTATTTTTTCTGTTCTGAAATCCTTAAGATAGTAGCATTCGAACGTACTAGGTCTTAATAGAGCACCTTTCCAAATTTGACCCATTTTTTGATCATCAATATAGCCCTTATATGAAGAAATTTAATTTTGGAAAATTTTCAAAATTCTATTACTCAAAACCTATGATCAATCTGAATATTATTTTTTCTGTTCTGAAATCCTTAAGATAGTAGCATTCGAACCTACTAGGTCTAAATAGAGCACCTTTCCAAATTTGACCCATTTTTTTATCATCAATATAGCCCTTATATGAAGAAATTTAATTTTGGTAAATTTCAAAATTCTATTACTCAAAACCTATGATCAATCTGAATATTATTTTTTCTGTTCTGAAATCCATAAGACAATGGCTTTCGAAGCTACTAGGTCTAAATAGAGCACCTTTCCAAATTTGACCCATTTTTTGATCATCAATAGGGCCCTTATATAAGGAAACTCATTCCTTGAAAATTTTCAAAATTCTATTACTCAAAACCTATGATCAATCTGAATATTATTTTTTCTGTTCTGAAATCCTTAAGATAATAGCATTCGAACCTACTAGGTCTTAATAGAGCACCTTTCCAATTTTTACCCATTTTTTGATCATCAATAGGGCCCTTATATAAGAAATCTTATTCTTTGCAATTTTCCAAGTATTTATTTTAAGAACATTTTAGGTACATATATTTCAGAAATATAAGGTAGACACATTTTTTTTGGTTTAATTCAAACATTTAAGTTATAATAATTTTAATGCAAAAATGTTACAAAAACGTTATTAACATTTTTAAAAATGTTAACAAAAATGCATTTCTGTTAAATAATAGTCGTTAACATTTTTGAAAATGTTATTAAAATTGAAATTAATTTAATTCTGTTAACATAACAGTCTTTGAGTGAGAGAAATGTAAGTTAACATAAAATTAAAAAACGTAGCTAACTTTCGTAGCTATCTTCACACCCTTTTAAAATTGTATATATTTTACAAAATTCTGTATTATATTCTTTTATATTTATATTATACACATTTTGTATGTCAAAAACTTGTGGTATTTTAAAATATAACTTAGTCATGTTTGAAATATGACCAGTTTTCAAGTTAAATTGTATATGAGACTAAAACAGAAATAATTTAAAATACAAAAAGGTGTTTGTAATTTTATAACTTACGAGTTGAAATAAAATGTCCTTTATAGGGAAATATAAACATACCTAAAAAGAAAAAATAGAAAAATTATAAATTAGTTAAATATAATATTTTATGGAAAATAAAATTTTGCTATTTAATTTAAGCAAAATATTAGTAGATTGAAATAGTATAACCCATATAATTTATTTTTAAATCAGGTCAAATTTCCTTAATCTATGCAAAATAAATGTTGCTCTTTATTTTCTTTGATTTTTCACCTGAATTATTACATTCAATTACAAACCAATTTAACTTTTTACCTGCTACTCTTAATGGGAATTCTGTAGGAAGAAAAAAATTTACATGTAAATGGTACATTCCCATGAATGGCACTTAAATCGCTTGTTGCCCAACAAGAATGAATGAATTGAGTTAAAGTATCTTTCACTTGAACAAATAAATGTTGTTTCACTTGCCGGCAAGAAAAAGAATATCGAGATAGAAAAAAACTCAGCAAGCAAACAAACTCCAAGTGTTGAGGTTAAATAGAATTTGTGTTAAAAACATGAAATTCATTTCATTTTATATTTTTAACTTACTTTTTCTTTTTGGCTCCCGTAGTATTTTTTCTACTCATATTATTATGATGATTTGCTATGGTTTAGTTTAAATAAGTATGAGTTTGTACTTTATGAATATTTAAGTGCATTTAGGGGAGTTTTTTTCTTCTATGTGATATAAAAACACATTAAAATACATTCAAAAGGGAATTATAATAATGCACATAGTATGGAATAGAAACCAACGATGAATACAAAGAAGTTTGCTAAAAAAAAAAAAAAAAAAAAAAAAAAGGAATAGAACGGAAGAAACGTTTAGTGTGTGCTTTTATATGTGGGTGACATACATTGGTTTTCACATGGCTACATACAGATCTTCTCATTCAATCTCTCTAAGAATATGAAAAAAATTGCTAGCTTTTGAAAAAAATATAACCAGCAGGACTCAACTAAATTATTTAATTTACATTATATTTTCATTCCCTCAAGTGTAATTTTATTCTTGCAAAAAAAAAAGTTAATAGTACGAGTAATAAAATTTTTAGAAAATAACAAAAAAAAAAATACTAGATGACATAAATGAACACAGTTTCCAAAAATCTATAAAATTACAAAATTTTTTTTTCTAAATTAAGACAATATTTTCTAAAGAAAAAATAGTCTTAATTAAGACAATATTTTCTAAAGAAAAAATAGACTTAATTAAGACAATATTTTCTAAAGAAAATAGACTCTTTTTCTATATAGAAAAAGAGTCTTAAGAAAAATAGTCTTAATTAAGACAATATTTTTTAAAGAAAAAATAGTCTTATTTAAGACAATATTTTCGAAAGAAAATAGACTCTTTTTCTATATAGAAGAAGAGTCTTAAGAAAAATAGTCTTAATTAAGAGACATTTTTGTAAAGAAAAATAGTCTTAATTAAGACAATTTTTTCCAAAGGTATCTTTCAGTCTTAATTTAGACAAATTTTTCTAAAGAAAAATAGTCTTAATTAAGACAATATTTTCTAAAGAAAAAATAGTCTTAATTAAGACAATATTTTCTAAAGAAAAAATAGTCTTAATTAAGACAATATTTTCTAAAGAAAAAAATAGTCTTAATTAAGACAATATTTTCTAAAGAAAAAATAATCTTAATTAAGACAATATTTTCTAAAGAAAAAATTGTTTTAATTAAGACAATATTTTCTAAAGAAAAAATAGTCTTAATTAAGACAACATTTTCTAAAGAAAATAGACTCTCTTGTTTCTATATAGAAAAAGAGTCTTAAGAAAAATAGTCTTAATTAAGACTATATAGAAAAAGAGTCTTAAGAAAAATAGTCTTAATTAAGACAAATTTTTCTAAAGAAAAAATAGTCTTAATTAAGACAATATTTTCTAAAGAAAAAATAGACTTAATTAAGACAATATTTTCTAAAGAAAATAGACTCTTTTTCTATATAGAAAAAGAGTCTTAAGAACAATAGTCTTAATTAAGACAATATTTTTTAAAGAAAAAATAGTCTTATTTAAGACAATATTTTCTAAAGAAAATAGACTCTTTTTCTATATAGAAGAAGAGTCTTAAGAAAAATAGTCTTAATTAAGAGACATTTTTGTAAAGAAAAATAGTCTTAATTAAGACAAATTTTTCCAAAGGAAAATAGTCTTAATTTAGACAAATTTTTCTAAAGAAAAATAGTCTTAATTAAGACAATATTTTCTAAAGAAAAAATAGTCTTAATTAAGACAATATTTTCTAAAGAAAAAATAGTCTTTATTAAGACAATATTTTCTAAAGAAAAAATAGTCTTAATTAAGACAATATTTTCTAAAGAAAAATAGTCTTAATTAAGACAATATTTTCTAAAGAAATAATTGTTTTAATTAAGACAATATTTTCTAAAGAAAAAATAGTCTTAATTAAGACAACATTTTCTAAAGAAAATAGTCTTAATTAAGACAATATTTTGTAAAGAAAATAGACTCTTTTTCTATATAATTAAGAATTTTTTTTTTCTATATAGAAAAAGAGTCTTAAGAAAAATAGTCTAAATTAAGACAAATTTTTCTAAAGAAAAATAGTCTTAATTTAGACAAAGTTTTCAAAAAAAAAAAAGTCTGAATTAAGACAAATTTGTCTAAAGAAAAATAGTCTGAATTAAGACCAAATAGTCTGAATAGTGTGAGAAAATATTTTGCAAAGTAAAATAGTCTTAATTTAGACTCTTTTTCTATATAGAAATAAATGTCTTAATTAAGACTCTTTTTCTATATAGAAAAAAAAAATTCTTAATTATGACTCTTTCTCTATATAGAAAAAAAACTTCATTAAGACTCTTTTTCTATATAGAAAAAAATATCTTCATCAAGACTTCTTTTCTATATAGAAACAAATTTCTCAATTAAGACTCTTTTTCTATATAAAAAAATGTCTTAATTAAGACCCTTTTTGCTTTAGAAACAGTGTATTGCCTGTGGTACTTTTCTCTATTCTAATTTAATTTTTCCAATATCACATTGATATACCACAAAAACTAAAATTGCAAAACAAAAACACATATACACACACAATTTTAATTGTTAACAAACTTTGGCCATTTAAATATCAACTTCAACTAAATTTATAAAATTGTATACTAAATGCATTTGCAATATTGAATTTTATTTTCATTTTAAATGCAGCTACAAAAAAATCTAAAACAATTTTATTTTTAAGGGGAGAAATACTGTCATTTTGTATAGACAACAAAATGTGGCAGAAAATGTTTTAGAGTATCGATATTGTATATATTTACTTATATACAACACATATAAATATAATTGTTAATTATTTTAAGTGCATTTTCAGATTTTGTGTTTAACATTCCCAAGGGCTGTTTTTAGTTAGTATTTAACTTTTTTTTATCTAATGATAAATTTTTGTGTTGCCATCCATACAAATTATAATTTTTCTAAAAGGTTGAAAAATATATATTTTTGTTGTCATATCACAGCTGCTAAAAGCCTTGAAATCAATTGTTTGTTATATTGAATTTGATATTATTTTATATGATTTTTATTTAAATGTTTTATTACTGCAATTTATGATTTGTCAATTTATAAGTTATTGTTGATGTTGCCATTTCATTATTTTAATATAAATGTTTTTAAATTAATTTTCTTTTAGGCAATTGTTTGGTTGCTATACAATACTACGGAAATGTTTTACATGTAAAAAGTGTTTTAATATTTTATTTTAAATGTTAATAAAAACGTCATCAATATAAAATTTAAGGCTTATAAAATTGTATTTTTTATTGTTTTTGTTTTTAATTTAGGGATATTAAAAATATATGTAGATTTTGAAAGGCGTTTTGTTGAACACTTTGATGATTTTGTGACTTCTCTGTCACACTCTATCTACTCTATTTTAAATTATATACACAGATTTTCGACTTTATATTTACATTTTTTATTTACATATATTTACATAATTTAAAAATAACCTAGCATTAACACAAACTCCTTTTGTGTTAAGCTACTTCCACTCAGCTCAACTCACACTGAGTAACTCTCCTCGTTTGTTCAAATTGTCGGTATTTTATACCCACGTTCCCATTCTGTCTTCTACCGTCCTGTCTAAGCCCAACCCTTAAAATCTAAACTATTGTCTCCGTCCAGCAAAACCTCGGTGATCCTACCATCTTTTCACCTCCAGTTCCTACATATTTAATATGTTTAAGACACTTATAAATTTGGCTTTTATCAACATTTGCAAGTGATGACAAATTAAAAAAACCTTTTTCTATATAAAACATTTAATATTTAAAACAAATTAATAAAATTAGAATAAATAGCAAAGACAAAGAAGAATATTTACCATTTTCTTTGTATAAAGTAAAAGAGTCTTAATTAAGACATTTTTATATCCTACACCACCATAGGTGGGGAGGGTATTATGCGTTTGTGGTGATGTTTGTAACGCCCAAAAATATTGGTCAAAGACCCACCTTAATTTATACCAATCGGCTTAGAATCACTTTCTGAGTCGATTTAACGATGTCCGTCCGTCCTTCCGTCTGTCCATGTAAACATTGTAATCAAACTACAGGTTGCAATTTTGAACAAAACTAATGAAATTTGGCACACAGGTTTCTTATAGTCGGGAGACGAAGGCTATTGAAATTGTTTTTGATCGGTCCATTATTTAACCTAGCCCCCATACAAATGTCCTCCCGAAAAAGGGTTTAACAATCATAAATCATAAATCCCTTAAATATATTTTAATGAAATTTGGCACATATAAGTTCCATATAAGTATAAAAGTGTGTCGATTTTTAGAAAGATCGGTCCATAATTGACCATATCTCCCATATAAACCCCTTTTCAGAAAATCAATTTAACGGGCATAAATCCCATTAACATTTTAGTAACAAGTTAATATTCGACACAAATAAGTTTTATATAAATGTAAATGATAGTGCTAAATTTTACAAAGATCGGTCCATAATTTACCATAGCTCCCAACAATGGTGTAGGGTATCATATGGTGGGCTTGACCGACTATATCTTTTTCTCTCGTTTCTATATAGAAAAGAGAGTCTTAATTAAGAGAAATTTTCTTTAAAAAAAGTCTTAATTAATTCTATATATAAAAATGATTTTTTTTTTTTTTTTCAATAAAAAAGATGTGTCTCTTTTTTCTATAGAATAATTTTCTTTAGACAAATTTGTTTTAATTAAGACTCTTTTTTCCATAGAAAAATGTCTATTAATTAAAACCATTTTCCTTAAGAAACATTTCTCTTAATTAAGACTATTTTCTTAGGAAACATTTCTCTTTCATTTTACTTTTCTTTTGAAAAATATTGTCTCAATTAAGATTATTTTTCTTTAGAAAAATATCTCTTAATTAAGACTATTTTTCTTAAAAAAATTCTCTTAATTAAGACTAGTTTTTTTTAGAAAATATTGTCCTAATTAAGTCTTATTTTTCTTAGAAAATATTGTCTTAATTTTTTTTAGAAAATATTGTTTTAATTAAGACTATTTTTCTTTAGAAAATATTGTCTTAATTAAGACTATTTTTTTTTAGAAAATATTGTCTTTTTTCTAAAGAAAAATAGTCTTAATTAAGATTATTTTTCTTTAGGAAATATTGTCTTAATTAATACTATTTTTCTTTAGAAAATATTGTCTTAATTAAGACTATTTTTCTTTAGAAAATATTGTCTTAATTAAGAAAATTTTTCTCCAGAAAATATTGTCTTAATTAAGATTATTTTTCTTTAGAAAATATTGTCTTAATTAAGGCTAGTTTTCTTTACAAAATATTGTCCTAATTAAGTCTTATTTTTCTTAGAAAATATTTTCTTAATTAAAACTATTTTTCTTTAGAAAAATATCTCCTAATTTAATAACATTTGATACTTTTTAGCATTTACTCCCCACCTAATTTCTTTTAAAGAAAATTTTACAATTTCCTGTTAATTTATTTCAGCTTGAATATTATTAAATACTTTATTCTATTCCCTCTTTTTAAAAAATAAAAAAAAAAAGTTAATAAACATCGTTATTATTAAGAATAACAAAAGCAAAGTTTTGTATTTTTAACAATAATTTATTATCTCTTATTGCTTGTTGCATTTGTCATCATTTGTTGCTGCAAAACCTACAACTCCTTTCTATATTTATTCCAAAGGCTATAATTATGAAAAAGCAGGAGTGAAATAAAAAATAATAATAATAGTAAGTAATAATAATGTTTACTAAACATTCACTAAGTATTTAAGTTACAGTCAACAAGAATGAAAATAATAATAATCACAGTCGTAGATAAAGAACTTAAAAATCAAAATAAAATGTAATTTTCTACACAAGTGTTGGACTAAGTAAGAGCTGAACAGTGGGTTATAAAATCCCAGATGCTGTTAAAAAAATAAAGCAAAAGTTATAATGCAAATCTTAATTTACAATTCTTCTTTTTTTTTCCTTTCTCGTACCACTGTGTTCTTTTGAAAGTGTAGAGACTGTATAAGCAATTGTAGAAATCCTTTAGCCAACAGTCAGCTTGCAAAATATTTAGTATTTCATGATGATGAAATATTTTTACACACACAAATACAAAACTCAAGCAAACCCTGCAACAATTTACAAACTGATTTCTTTATAGACAGACAACCACCAGCACCAACATTCAGGACAACTAAGGACCATGGTTGGATGGCTGGCTGTTTGGATGGTTGGCTGTTTGGTTGCTTGATTTTTATAAGCTTAAGTTTGTGATATGTAGGTGTTCTCTTTAAAAAAAATGTAATTGTAGGTGTATTATAAAAATAAACTTTAAAAGTACAACATTTAATAGTATAAACATGTATGTGTAAAGGAAAAGTTGAAGACATTGCTTTATATATATTATAAGTGTTTGAGTGTGTTTGTGTACAAAAGGATGTTGTCATAATTCAACATTACAATGCGGGTACTTAACGCTAAAGTAGTTTAGAGCATAGAAAATTGTTTACAGGAATAAGGAAGTCAAAAAGTGGATAAAATAACAGCTACAACAACAACAACAGCTAACTAATACATTCATTCTAACATTTATACATACTAAATACTTTTAGAAAAGTAAAAGGAAATAAAACGAGGTTACAAAATAATGTTAAAATCAGCAACATGAAACGTTAAATTTTTTGCTACAAAAAAATATAAGAAAAAAAAAACTGTGTCATAAAATAAGGATGTTTTGCTTAAAGATATAGAAAAGTTAGACAAAAATCCCACCAAAATAATGTGGTTGAATATAAGTTTATATGAAGATAAAAATTGGAAAAAAAAACTTTTGTCATATATAATTTTAATGGATTTTCTGTTGAGAACTATTAAGCCATTTAGCAGCAAAAATTATTATGGGAGTAAAAAAAGTTTTGTTTCATTTTAAAATAGATTTCAAGGGTTAAATGGAAAAGTTCGAGTAATATTTATTTGGTTTCATAGGAAAATTAGCTAATAGAGATAAAAATGTAAAGCCAAAAGGTATCAACTTTTAACTTTAGATTTTAGAATCCTTTAAAGAATTATTGTCTTAATTATGAATATATAACATAAGCTTTACAAATCGATTTTTGGCAATTTTAATATTTTTTATTTTTATTAATTAATTTCAATTATTTAATTAATATTTAATAAATATAATCAATTGTTACAAATATAATCTCGTTCAACAACCAAAACGCACCAATACAGTTGTGTGTTACGTATACGCACATATGGAAATATTGTAAAACAGTGAATTTGGTGAGAGTTGACTTAAGTCGTCAGCTTTGAGACCATGATATAATGCTTTTAAAACGATCTATATATACATATTATACATCAATGAATTGGTAAATAAGTAAATTTTTATATTCTTGTAATCTATATATAAAAGAGTAACTTGACTGACGGATTCATCATCCCACAGCCCAAACGAATGAAGCTAGAGAGACGAAATTTGGAAAGTAGTTAGGTCTTCCTCCATATAGATCCACTAAGATGGAATTTTTGGAAATTCGAATGTTAAGGGGATAAAAACGGGTAAAATCGGTAATCTTATATCTCCTACACTAATAGAGATTTAAGAAAAGTTTAATAGTTGTTGTTATTCATTTAAAAATAATCGGACAGGGGTCTGGTACTTTTTTTGAAAATCGAAACCTTTTAGGGAGAAAACGGGTAAAAACTGTATTTTGGTACTATTTTGGCACCATATGTATATTTTAAACCAGTCAAAATGCAGATAAAATTTACATCGTATTTGTTACTTATCAAAAAATGACAAATATAAATTTGGTACTTTTTCGAAATTCAAACATTTAGGGGTACAAATTGTACCTATTTTTGGTACTTTTTCATATGTTTTTTTTTATTATTTATTGACAAGCACATATGAGTACTATTTTAATATGGGATACTACAAGAACTTAGAAATTCAATGGAATAAAATTTTTGATTCTTTCATGGGTGGAAAAAAAGTAGCAATAAGTCCTGAGGTATATGAAGTAAAGATTTTTTTAATTAGTACGAAAAATGTCAATTTTTTAACAAAAATATAGTTCAATTCTTTCACCTTTTTCTCAAAGTTCTGTTAATAAAAAAATGTCTCTTTACATATTTCAAAAGACAAGGCTTCACAAATGGTTAATACAGAAATTTTGAATTGATTTAAGCTTGCACCCTACATCTAGCGTTGGTCGAAAATGTTAAATTTTAGAAAAAAGTTTCATTTTTATCAATTAATAAAAAAAAGTCAATCAAGGTTTTTTAATTTATTGACGATATTTACTCAAGAAATATATTGAGATAAATTTGGCACTAAATTGTTTAACGCCCAGCCAAAAACGATTGCAGGGGTGCATATTTTATGAAAAAAGTTAATTTTTTAATAACTCAGAAAAGCATGTTAGCATAATACTTTCATTATTATTTCTTATGTAGTGTATAAAATAAATATCAGTCTTATTTCTGCAAAAATGATTAAAAAATCGTTACAAACCAATTTTTCAAAAATAACAAGCGCATATGTTATATGTTATATTTATATGGGAGGTGGGCGGTAAAGTGGGCGGACCACACCCATGTTTTTCCGAGGTCCTTGAACTATTTGAACACAATTTCGTTAAAGTTTCACCTTATATGGGAAGTGGGCGGTTTCGAGCCATACTATATAATAATTTTAACTAAGATTCTTAACTACCGTGGGAAAATTTTTAATATTGGTATTTTATTTAAAAAATAAGATTTTCGTAAAGTACAAAAGGCATGTTTGATATATTTCTGATAAAAAAGATAATATTTCAAATTTATTTCTAAATTTTAAATACTACCAAAGTATTTCCATTATTATTTTTTAGTATAAAAAAATGTGACTAATAGAGCTTGAGAATTCTCATTCACAAACAACAATATCTCTTTAATGTCTGGTTATTAATATTAAAATAATGAAAAATAAATATTAGAATAAGAAAAAAGTACCACAAAATCCCTTTTAAGTATTCTGATTCACTTAGGACCTTACATCTTAAATTTTATGTTTCTATGATAAATATTACAGAACTTTCAAAAAGTACTATTAGAAGAACGAAAAAGTACCACAATGTCCCTTCCTATGGATTCTCATTCACTTACGACCACAAATCATTAATTTCATGTTTCTAGGTTAAATATTACAGAAAATTCAAAAAGTACCATTAGAAGAACAAAAAAGTACTACAAAGTCTCTCCTCTTGAATTCTTACCCACAGGACCACACAGAAAAAATTATGGAAAAAATTTTTCTAAACAAATTGTTATTTGGATTTAAATAAAATTCAATAAAAAATAATATTTGGTTTTAATATTTGATTTTATTGGTTATAATATTTTCAAACTCAATATAAAAAAAAAAAAAAAACAAATTTATGTATTTTGACAAGTTCGTTAAAAATAATAACAAAATTTATAAAATATTAAAAAAGTAAAATTAATTTATATGTATATAAAATCAGTATTTGCAGATGTCCAGAGGTAAATTATACAACTTAGTAAAGATTATCTAAATGTAATAATAAATTTTTATGTATTTTATTCTAGAGAACTCGGAAACATATTTATTAACTGTGGATTTATCACATAATGAAAGTAAGTAATGTTGCTTTTTTGTACTCTATATCAACATAATTATCTCGGAATCAATTTAAGTATGTTCGTCCGTATACAAAATCCTAGACGAACTGCTTTAATTTAAATTGTACGCCTAACTAAACTCAATGGTTTTCCCATAAATAGTCCTTATAATTGTTCTTGCCATACACTAACGGTTCTCAAATAATGGTCCGCGCACTCATTGGTTTCCGTAACAACATTTTAGAGTGTCAGTAAAGAATTTTATTTCATTCTAGATGTCCAAAATGCTAAATTAAAGTTAGAAACTGTTTAATTGTCTTTAAGTTATAGTATAGAAGTTAAAATACTGTTTCCCACTTTTTAAGGTATTTGTAGCTTCTTATTGAGTTAAAACGTTTTAAACATATTTCAATGAAATCCGGTGCAAATAACTTCTATATATATAAAACTGTTTATAATAAATTACATAAAAACCGGAATGTATATAATTGACCATACCTTCTATATAAAGCTCACTTCCCAGAGTCACATTACACTGCATTAATCCCACAAAATTTTAATATAAACATTTTATAGATTTATCCAGATTTGTTTAATTATACTTACAGATATACGCTTGGTAGAGCCGGTATTCATAGCTAAAAGATTCAGGGATCAGTCATATTTTCATTTACAGTAAGTTATACTCAATAAGAACTATTTAAATTTTAATAACGTTCTTTCTTTTAGATCAATTAGGATATTGGTGAATCCTGAAAGATGGCTTCAAGGTTTAACGTTTTGTTTTTCCAACATTTAATTAGTTTTTAAAATAGAATATTATGTATGCATCTATATTTCATTTGCAATATTATTCAAAATGTATGTTTAATAGTTTCAAAAATAAATATTGTTTGAAAATCTGTTAAAAACCAAACATTATTTTTATTGTTTTAAATAAAAAGGTTTTAAAAATTTGTGAGAATTATAAACATTTAAATTTATAAATAGTAAAAATATTTTAATAAGAAAAAAATGATTTTTTTTTTTCAATAAAATATTTACGAATTTGAATGTTTGATTTTACTAATTCAGTGATAGGTCCGATTTCAGTAAAAAATATAATTGGTTTTATAAATTTAGTAATGGAATATGAAATTTAATTTTTTCTGTGCATGTATCTTTAAGTACTACAAATTACACTCTTTTGAATTATTATTCATATAGGACTAATATAATATAATTGTAATTTCATTATTTAGTTTGAATAAAAATGGGATAAAGCGGGAAAAAAAGTCGGGTCAAAAAATTAAAAATTCAAACGTAAATATCTTTTTAACTTTATCTTCTCAATCACTCTACAGAAATATAAAAATCTTTAAAATCGGATCTTCACTAAAGCTCTTCTATACATTTCAATTTTCTCCGACCAGTAGTTTTGGGGATACAGATTTATTATAAAAAAATTTGCGTTTAACCGCACTGTGCGGTGTTATAGAATGGACGTAAATTTAAAGCAAGTTTGGACTAATTGAAAACGTTGAAATCAAAATTAATAAAGCAGGAAATAGAAACTTGATTAAAAAATACTCCTTCGAATATTTAATTGATACTCTAGATCATATAAAATGTTATTAGAAGGATAAACTCAGTTTCATTCCAAAAGAACTCCTTAATACAAGGGAAAACGAAAGACAAAAATATTTTGATTATAAAAGTATTTTGAGAAATGTATTTCTGTATGTTGAAATGGATTTCCCAAGCCTATGGTCCATGAATACATTTTCTGTTGACACAAAATGTATCTTTTACTCTCAAAAATTTTGTTATTGGAATACCAAAAAATCGATTAACGTATGAAAAAGTTATAAACGTTTTTAGCACTACACAATGGAGCAGAATTGAAAATTTTTGGAAATAAATCTGTAACTTGTGATCAGCTGGTTGGATTTGCTTGAAATTTGTTATAGGCGTAGCAGAGCAATGTTAAGTTTGGAAGGGGCGGAGCTAAGGGGGCACAAAGTAGGGTACCTCTGACATAAAAAATTAATCACTTTGTGTTTCTCATCCGATTTCAAATATTCTTATATATTACGGTTTGCCCTGATAGGACCTACAAAAACATGCTTACATGTCCATTTATCTCTTATAGTTTTCTAGTTATTTGCATTTGAATTATTAAGTACCTCAATTTTGCATGTTTTTGGTCCAGTTTTTTTTATATATATCCTAGTATTTCCGACCGATTTTATTAGTTATTTTTTTAACTGGTTAAAGAACAAAATTATCTATTGAATACAAAATTTGAAGTCGATATCTTTCAAAAATAAACGATTTTGAATTTGAGAATTGCAAAAATGACGACTTTTTGTGTTTTTTTGGACGAAAAAGTATCTACACTCCTTTTTCTCTAAAATAAAATTATCTTTCATAACATATAATAATTTTATACTTTTCTGAAAGGTATCTTTACAGAGATAACTTTAGAATACAAAACAAGCCCAATATAACAAGTGGTCAAGGTACACACACTCCCGAATTCGACCCATTTTATATGAAAGTTTTGACTTTAGTCTATATTTTCTCAAATCCCATAGCACGAATCGGCAAACGGAACGCAATTTAGGAATCTATAATATGTTTTTACAAATTTTCAATTAAAATGTACGGGACTTCGAAAATATGTGGATTTTATAGCCGAAAATGTGAAAAAAAACTCATTTTTGGGATTTTCGGCGGTTTTTTTTTTTTTTTGGAATTGTGTGATTTTTTGTATAAAAATCTTAAAGTTTTTTCACACTGTCATTTTAAACGATAAAGTCTATATTTAATGAAAATTTCGTTAAGATATCTTTATTAACAAAGATTTTATTACAGATAAAATATTTATAGTTTCTAAAAAAAAAAAATACAAAAATTTGATTTTAATTACAAAAATTAGAAAAAGTATAATCTCGATTTTTTTTTTTATCTAAATTACAATGCTTAGCTGAAATAATTCTTCGTTATACAGAAAAAGATTGAAGTCAATGTCTTTTATAGAACCGAAACTATGCCACTTTAAAGTTTAATAAGTACTTTGTGGGGTCGTCAGGCTACCTTTTTGAAACTTTTTTGATAAAAGATACTGAGAAATTTAATAATTGAGTCACATTTCATACAGAGATGTAAAATACGTATTATTTTGTATGCGATCCTACAGTCGGTAAATCAATTCTTTGTAGTTTTTATGACTCAGAAATTTCATTTCCTAACTCACGTTCACTTCTAGAAATTGTTTTGTATGTTCAACATACCAAATATATAAATTTGAATTATGCGATTACATGAATTTTTTTTTAAATTTAACGTGCACAGATTTTTTCGTGAAATTGTGAATTTTTTAAACAAAATTTCAAGTTCATAGGAGCAGAAAAAAAGCAAATAAGAAATTTTTAAAATTTTAAAAATGGCTGCAATAATTACATTTATATAGTCAGACTTAGCATTTAACTGGTACTGTCTAAAAATATGGATAGGAGAGCAGATTTTATAAAAATACTAAAATTTTTCGTATCATATGTTTTTATTGTACAAGAAACATATTGAAATTAAGTTTTTTAATTTAAATTTTAATGTAATATATTAACAAGATACCAACGTCTCTGGGTTTTTAAGCTTATTAAAGTAACCTGAGCAGCTAATTTTTTATACATATTCAAACTTGAAAATATTAAATTTGTTTAAGTTAAATCCTCCTTTCAAATATTTTTTTAAATATTTTTGTGACTATTATGTACTATATATTATTAGGAATTAATTTTTTCTAGAAGTAAAACAAAATTCTTTGACGAATTTTAAAAATAACTTTAAAGTCATAAATAATCTTCTAAGCCTAATGTCTCTATTTTTATATCCAGTTTGATTAGACACAATCAAACTTAAACTGAAAAAAAAATCGAAATATTTCTTTCATTAATTGTATATTTCAAAAAAATACACAAACACATACTCAAAAAAACAAAAACCGGCAATTTAACTTAATGTCAAACCGACCGGCTGTTTAGTTGGTTCGTTGGCTTCTTTTTTTTCTATTTCGCTTTACTAACATGACAACTTTTTATTTTCTTTTAGTCACGTTTTTAAGTTTAAAGCTCATTCATGTTTTGGCCAAAAAGGCAAAAAAGAAGAAAAAATTAGAAACACATTTTTATTGAGTTTATTCAATTTTGTTGTAAATTTTATAGTTGTTGTCAAGTTTAGATATTTACAACAGCAGTAGTAGCAACAGTTGTTGAATTTTACATTTCATTTTATAGTTTCGATTTTTTGTGTTTTCGTTTTGCAAAAATGTATCCATTAAATTTGAGTTTCATTTTGTTTTTATTTTTAGGTTGTTGATTTTGACTAGACAACAAAAACTCATGAATTTTTTAACACTTTATACACTATTTTTGTATTTTTTTTCTCTGTTTTGGAAACCAAAATACATATGTGAATATTCAATATAAATTGTGGCTACATTTTGCATATGGAGATGAATAAGTTGGTACTTTTTTTAAATAATTTATTTAAGAGCAAAAAATTTACTTTTACTCCAGAGAAACATTGAAAATAAGTCAATGATAACGATTTCGCCAAAATAATGGTACAAAATCTTTATAACCGAAACTATTAGACGGATCGATTTGAAATGTATGAGAAAGTTGTAAGGGAGGACCTAAACTCTTATAAAACTGATTTTATAGTCGCCCTGTTATAATACAAGATAAGTTACAGCGTGTCAAATTTAACCGCCTTGCTCAGGAAAAAACTTTAAGAGCTCGAGATGTCTAGTTTAATGTTACAACATTTGTTTTATTTATCAGGCTATAGAGACATTATGCATATCAGTGTTTAGGTAAATATATCTATTTTTATATTCAAATCATATTTTTTACATGATTAAAAGAGTTCAGCCGAAAAATTATAAATTTTAGTTTTTATAATAAAATAAATAAATAAATAAATAAATAAAATTTTGTTATATTTGTAAATTTATAAAATTTTTTTTTAATTAATTTTCAAATATTTAAATGAGTTTTGGAACATGATAATACTATTATCTAATTAATAAACTGCATAAAAACTAAAATTTATAAGTTAATTTTAATGTCATTTTTATTAAAAAAAAAAATATATATATATATATAACTCCGAAAATTGTTCACTTTTTATAAAATGTGATCTCCTGTGTAAATTTTTGATCGGGCGGTATGCAGCTTAGTGCTAAATCGGTCTAAATATAAGTGTTTATTAAAACTATTTTTTAAATATTAAACATCTTGATAGACTTTTCTTTTCTAGCCTGATAAATTTGATTTTTTTTTTTGCAAAAGTTCACAATTTTCTAACAATGCTGGACGTAGGGTGAAACTCTGAATTAAAACTAAATTTTTTTCCTAAACATTTAAGAAGCCTTATCTTTTGGTGTATGTAAAAAAATTATATTTTTTTATTAATAAATTTTTTAGAAAAAAGTAAATGAATGAAACAAAGTGTTTGTCAAAAATTATATTTTTTCATACCCATTTCAAAGTCTTAACTTTGATAATTTCTCACGTTTAGACAAATTAAGATAATCAAAAAAAAAAATTACAACACATTATATTGGTTCATATTATAAATAACAGGATATTTTTAGACATTTTTTTCTCTCTCTAATTACAGAAATTATGCGCGAAAAACAAATTTAAGTCTATACAAAAAATTAAAATGTTAAGTTTGGAAGGGGGAAAGTTGGTTGGGTACCTCAGACATACAAATTTTTTAATCGCTTGCCAAATTTTTATTTCTCGTCCAATTTCGAATATTTTTATACATTATTGTAGGCACTGATAAGAAACATTTTATTTTTCAGTTTTATCTTTTATAGTTTTTGAGTTATTTCCATTTGAATTTTTAAGTACCTCAATTTTGCATGTTCTTGGTCCAGTTTTATTCATATATATCCTAGTGTTTCCAACCGATTTCATTCGTTTTTTCTTTAACTAATTAAAGAACAAAATTATCTACAGAATAAAAAAAATTTGAAGTAGATATGTTTACCGAGTCCAAAAATAAATGACGACTTCTTGTGCTTTTTTGGCCGAAAAAGTATATATACTATTTTTTCTCTAAACTAAAATTTTCTTTAACAACATATAATAATTTTATACTTTTCTGAAAGGTATCTTCACAGAGAAGACTTTAAAATAAAACGCAAGCCCAATGACTTAAGTGGTCAAGGTACACACCCTCCCGAATTCGACCCATTTTATATGAAAGTTTTGACTTTAGTCAAATCCCAAAGCACGAATCGGCAAACGGAATGCAGTTTAAAAATCTGTAATATGTTGTTAACTTCGGAAAAATATAGATTTTATAGCAGAAAATGTGAAAAAAACCATTTTTGGGATTTTCGGTTTTTTTTTTTGGGAATTGTTGGATTCCTTTTACAAAAATCTTAAAGTGTTTTTAGTTTTCTCATTTTATACAATAATGTTTACATCCACCGAAAATTTTGTTAAGATATCTTGAATAACAAAGATTTTATTACAGATAAAATATTTATAGTTTCTGGAGAAAAAATTTGGCAAGCGATTAAAAAATTTGTATGTCAGAGGTACCCAACTTTGAGCCTTTTTAGCTCCGCCCTGAGGGGTCTGTACGATCCCCCTTCCGAACTTAACAATGCACACTCCTCTGCTATGCATATACCAAATTTCATGCAAATCTAACCGATCAGAAGTTACAGATTTATTTCCAAAAAATTCGATTCTGCCCCACTATGGAGTGTAAGTTAAAGTCAAATTCTTTATAAAAAAATTAAAATAACTGAAATCGACCTTATTTTATAGAAGTTACGAGCTTTTAAAATTTGTTTATACTTAAGATGTTAAATTTTGACACCCTGTAGCTAATCTTATACTAAAACAGGGTGACTACAAAATTATTTTTCTGAAAGCTTAGGTTTTCTTTTTAACTTTCCCGTACATTTCAATTCGATCTGTCTAATAGTTTAGGAGTTACAAATTTACTACCATTATCCCACTGAAACAAAAAAACTTTATCAATTTTGAGGTGGTCAACTTTGACACCCTGTTGCTCATGCCATATTAAAACAGAGTGACTATAATATAATATATCGGGAAGCTTAGATCCTCATCTACAAATTTGCTATACGATTCGTCTAGTAGTTTTAGAGTTACAGTTACAATATCCCACCAAAATTAAACAAACCTCTACAATACGTAGCAATACGATCTGACTAAGGATATAATTAAGATTTATAATTAATATCTCATTGAAAAATAATGAAAATAATGCTGCTTAACTCTGTAGCTCATTAAGTGTTATTAACAGAGCGGCTAGAAAATTATATTTTTGGCAAGCTCAGGTCCTCATTTTAAACTTTCTCATAAATTTCATTTTGATCCGTCTAGTAGTTTAAGAGTTACAGATTTATTACCATTATCCTACTAAAAAAAAAAAAAAACTTTGTTAAGTTCGAGGTGGTCAACTTTGACACCCTGCAGCTCAAGCCATATTCAATCAGGATGACCATAATATTATATTTTTTAAAGTTCAGGTTGTCTTGTTTAACTTTTATATACATTTCAATTCGATCCGTCAAGTATTTTACGATTAACAGATTTATTACCAATATCCCACTGAAACAAAAAAAATCTTAAGATCGAGTTGGTAAAATTTAATACCCTGTAGCTTAAGCCATATTAAAACAGGTTGACTATAATAAAATTTTTGGGAAAGCTTAGGTCCTTCTCTACAAATTGTATATATATTAATTCGATCTGTTTAGGAGTTTAGGAAATACAAATCTATAAACAATGCCCCACTGAAGCTAAAAAAAAAAACATTCCAGGTGGTTAAGTTTGACACCCTGTATTTCGTACCTTACTATTACAGGGAGCTTATAAGATTTTTTTGGAAAGCTTAGGTCCTCATCTGAAATTTTTCAATAAATTTCAGTAATATCCATTTATTAGCTTAGGTGATACGAAATTTATTAACAATAACCCATAGAAACTGAAAATATTAGAAATACCTTCGTAATTTTCCCATTTAACACTGCAACTTTGTCACCCTGTGTCATTTTGTGTTATAACAGGGTGATTATAAAACTATTTTTCTGAAAGTTTAGATCCTTCTCTAATTTTTTTTTTTTCATATATTTTAAATGAATTCGTTTATTGAATAAGGAGTGGCAGATTTGCTATTAATACCCAACCAAAAATATTAAAAAAATTTTGTTATTTTTTTTTATTTAAAATTAAGTACCTTCAAGTACCTCATAAAGTACTTTTTTGGTGCTATTTTGCAACAATTAATGTTAAATTAAATATTTTTTTTTTACTAAAATTGAAAACAAGTCCCTTCTTTTGGTACCTTTTTTCCAAAATTTCCCCTTAAACATCTCTGTTTTCTACTGACTAATTCATTTATTTACCGGTTGTTTAGGTTTTGTGGTTGGTTTGTCTGCTGTATTCCATGTTTCTTTTTTCACTGTTTTTTTTTTATTGTCTCACTTGTATTTGTTAATTTTGTATTTTAACCATTTGTGGTATATACAAATATTTTGAATATTTAAATTAAAATAAACGGCTGAAAAAATGTCTAAACGACTAACAAATAAAAACGATAAATAATATTGACATTTTTGTTAAAAATAAACAAAAACAACAAAAAAGAGAAACATATTGTTGATACTTGTACGAAACAAATATTTAGTTAAATTTATTATTTCATTTATTGTGTGATGGCAAAAACGTGTAAATTGTATTGAAATAACATTTTTATAGATGAAAATAACATTTTTTTGTTTTCTATTTGTCTTTTTATAGAAATTTATTTATTTAACGAAAAAACTTGAACAAATTGTTGATATTAAAAGTTCATTATCAAGAAATACGATAATTTACCGTTTATCAGAGGCAGAAGAAGAAGTGTTAACAGTTTTAACAAAAAAATATCTTAAATATAATAATAAAATAGGATAAATTTTAAAAATTTTAGTTAAAACCATTAATGATTAGAAATAAATTAAAGACTTTTGGATTTTATGATCTAAATTAAGATTTTATTAAATCCACATAAGAAGTTTTCAAAAAAAAAAAAATTTTAATAAAAAAAATGGATTTTTTTACTCTAAATCCTTAGGAATAAAATAAATTAAAAGTTCCTATTCCTGTTTTCTGTTTCTTAAAAGATTTTTTTTTTTTTTTTCATTTCTTCTTTCTCTTATTTACTGCTGTTAATACTCGTACTACAATGAAAATATGTTGAATTCATTCATTATTTTCATATTCATTTTGTTGTAAATTACAGCTTTTGTTTTATTATTTGGTGTGTTCTCTGCTGTGCATTGAAATTTTGTTTTTCATTTTTTGTTGTTATTTATTTTTATTTTATATTTTCATAACTTTAGTAATAAAAATTTATTTATTTACAGATTCTTTACTCGCTGTGAACAAACATTTCTTGCTGAAGTATTTCAAACTCTCTGGAAAAAAATATGATACAATGCGAACAGGGGAAAAAGTAGGTAGAATAAAATATTTTTAAGTTTTTTACTTAAATAAACCCACCAAAAAAAACAAAAAGAGGAGGAGGCAGTAAGAGAATGTTATGCGAAAAAAAACCAGATACACATTCATATACACATGTATGTTTAAACTAAAATATAAAGATACATGGACTTAAAGCGAGAATACAGCTGAGTATATGCTGCATTATAAAGAGATTCTCAAATTTTCTTTTTATAGAAAATTCGCAATAAATTTCCTTTTTATGAGAAATTTTCGATAAATTTCCTTTTTATGAGAAATTTTCGATAATTTTCCTTTTTATAGGAAATTTTCGATAAATTTCCTTTTTATAGGAAATTTTCGATAATTTTCCTTTTTATAGGAAATTTTCGATAAACTTTCTTTTTATGCGAAATTTTTGATAAACCCTCTTTTTATAGAAAAGTTTCGATAAACTTTCTTTTTATAGGACATTTTTGATAAATTTCCTTGTTATAGGATATTTTCGAAACATTTTCTTTTAATTTTCGACAAATTTCCTTTTTATAGAATATTTTCGATAAATTTTCTTTTTATAGGAAATTTTCGATAAATTTCCTTTTTATAGAATATTTTCGATAAATTTTCTTTTTATAGGATATTTTCGATAAATTTTCTTTTTATAGGATATTTTCGATAAAGTTCCTTGTTATATATATTTTCGATAAATTTTCTTTTTATAGGAAATTTTAGATAAATTTTCTTTTTATAGGTAATTTTCGATAAATTTCCTTGTTATAGGAAAGTTTCGATAAATATCCTTGTTACAGGAAATTTTCGTTAAATTTCTTTTTTATAGGAAATTTTCGATAAATTTCCTTGTTATAAGATATTTTCGATGAATTTCCTTTTTATAGGATATTTTCGATAAATTTCCTTTTTATAGGAAATTTTGGTTAAATTTCTTTTTTTTTAAAGGAAATTTTCGATAAATTTCCTTGTTATAAGAAATTTTCGATAAATTTCCTTGCTGAGATAAATGGGATAAATTTATCAAATTTTCTTTTTATAGAAAATTCGCAATAAATTTCCTTTTTATAGAAATTTGCGATAAAATTTCTCTTTAAAGAAAATTGTGATAAATTTTCTTTTTCTATGAAATTTTCGATGAACTTTCTTTTTATGCGAAACTTTCTTTTATGCGAAATTCGTTAAATTTCCTTTTTATAGGACATTTACGATAAATTTCCCTGTTATATAAAATTTTCGATAAATTTCCTTGTTATAGGATATTTTTGATAAATTTCCTTTTTATAGGATATTTTCGATAAATTTCCTTGTTATGGGAAATTTTCGATAACTTTCCTTGTAATAGGATATTTTCGATAAATCTTCTTTTCATAGGAAATTTTCGATAAATTTTCTTTTTATAGGATATTTTTGATAAGTTTTCTTTTCATAGGAAATTTTCGATAACTTTCCTTATTATAGGATATTTTCGATAAATTTCCTTGTTATAGGATATTTCCGATATTTTCGATAAATTTCCTTGTTATGGGAAATTTTCGATAACTTTCCTTGTAATAGGATATTTTCGATAAATCTTCTTTTCATAGGAAATTTTCGATAAATTTTCTTTTTATAGGATATTTTCGATAAATTTTCTTTTCATAGAAAATTTTCGATAAATTTCCTTATTATAGGATATTTTCGATAAATTTCCTTGTTATAGGAAATTTTCGATAAATTTCCTTGTTGTAGGAAATTATATAGGATATTTTCGATAAATTTCCTTGTTGTAGGAAATTTTCGATAAATTTCCTTGTTGTAGGAAATTTTCGATAAAGTTCCTTTTTATAGGAAATATTCGATGAATTCCCGTTTTATACGAAATTTTCGATAAATTTTCTTTTTATAGAAAAGTTTTCAATAAATTTTCAATAGATACATTTTCTTTCAATAAAAAATTGTTGGTACATTTTCTTTTTCAAATAAAGTTATATTTTTTCCGGCTCATAACTCCATTATTTTAGTGTAGATTGCAATCAATTATATATACTTTACCTTATATATTAACACATCACATATATCTCTCAAATTTCAGTGGCCTTGCATTTCAACATACATTTTTCGGCTTTCTCACGAGCCTCCAAATAATATTTTTTAGATATCATAGATGTTCTAAAACTATTGAGAACCTCTGTCAAGTAAATAACAAAAAAAATGCGGGTATAATCTCTATATAGAACACACACTATATATGAGCCCTTAAAACACTACTCCTCCAAACACACAATGCAACAATAAAAATAAATATAAAATAATAGAGGAAAATATGTCTTCCCATTACTCATAAAAGGAATGGAAGTTTTTGGTTAAAAAAAAAAAAAAAAATTACTTTAACTGTAGTGTAAATATTTTTTCCTTAAATATGTGAAAAAAAATATTAATATTAAATAAAAGTCTTTATGTTGATTTATTTAAAACAAGCAGAAGATATTTTTAATAAAAAACGATAAGCAAATTTTAATAAATCATTATTTTATAGTCACTTTTTCAAAAGAGAGAAAAAAAAAAAAAAAAAATATATATATATATATATATATATATATATATATATATATATATATATATATATATATATATTGGCAAACATAACCAAAAATTAAAACTACTTTTATCATCATTTATTAATAAGTATACGTTGACAACAATCTTTTTTAACATTTCAACATTAAAATTTTTATTTTAAACATTTAATTGTGTTAATTATTCATTCATGTTTTTTTTTTTTTTTTTTTTTTGGTTTAGTGAGTTCTTATTATTAAATGTCATTAAAAATTTTTTGTTAATATTAAAATTGATTTCCAAATATAATAATTCTTGTAATATGAGAACCACAATAATTAAAATAATATTTCATTGATATCTTTTAGTTGTCAGAAAAAGTGTTGAAATTTTAAAGAAAACTAATAAATAAAAGTGTGTCATATAATAATTATTTATGTTGAAACTTTGGTTGACAAAAAAGCTACAAATTTTGCAATAAATTGTTATTTATATTTTTAATTAAAAACGAGAGAGAAACTATAGTCAGTCAAGACCGACCATATGATACTCTACACCATTGTGTATGAGCTAAAAATTAGACCTGTGGCTAATTGTAGACCAACACTTTTACTAAATGTAAAATAAATTATACAAATACAGAACTATGCATTGATACTAACATCTATATGTTTCTACTTATATAAAACTTATTTGTGTCGAATGTTAACTTGACACTATCATTCGTATGGGATTTATGCACGTTAAAGTGATTTTCGGAAGAGGGGATTTATATGGGAGCTATGGTCAATTATTGACACTTATACAATACTCTTTTGCACCGAGTTTCATTGAAATATTGCTATATTTAAGGCATTTATGATCGTTAAACCCCTATTCCGGGAGGACATTTGTATGGGGGCTAGGTGAAATAATGGACCGATCATATAGGAGAAATTCGATAAATTTCCCTCTTTATATATAAAATTCAACAAATTTCTCTTTATGTTTTGATAAATATTCACTTTATAAAACATTTTCAATTTATTTTGTATAAGAAATTAGAAATTTCATAAAATTAAACATTTTAATTATTCTGTCTTTTTAAAATGCCTTCTCTTATTGTCAAACAAAATGCTCTTTAAACTACATATAACAATTTTAAAAATGTCATCACCTTTTCAACAAATTTAACAAAAAGTTTTCTAAAATCTTTTAAACCTTTTAATATTTATTACAATTTTAATTTTCCTCAATCCCTACCACACACACACACACAAATAAAAACTAAATTTATGGGAAACTTTAAATACTTATTGGACTTTCTCTTCTATAATTCTATTATAAAAAACTAAAATCTTACTTGATATATTTTTGATGACCCATAATCCTCTAAATTCCAAACAACAAAAACAAAGTAACAATGATGTTTGTTAGTCATGTGATGATTTTGCAGAAAATTTAGAAAAAAAAAGCAAAATGTATAATGACTTCTTCAACTTGTACAAGTACCTACTACTTCTATTACTTAGAACTTTGATGCTGGTGGTGATGGCAGCATAAATAAAATGAAAAGACAAAAATCTATTCACAATGACTTTTATTCACTGAATGACATAAAAATGAAGGTACCACAGACAACCATGTTACTGACGATGATGACTTTTTTTTTTTTTTTTTTTTTGGGATACAAAAATAAAATTTGAAAAACAAAAAAATTGTCTTTCTCCACTTTAAAGAAAAATTTAGGTTCTCAACGCTGAATCTAAAGAGCTATAGAAGTAACCCAAATATTTATGACTTTGTTGCTGCAGTTGCTAGAATGATGATAGTGCAATTTATGTTACAGAAAAATATAAATACATATTCTATCTTGTAGGTATGTATGTACGAAAGAGTATGTAAAAGATTTTTTATATGACAGCCTAGACTATTTGTCTATGTAATTTTAATGCTCCATTCCATCTTTGTGTAAAAGTGTTACTTTTAGTTTAGTTTTTGCCAGCAAAAATCAGGTATGAAAATACATTTCTGGTGCATTTTTTCTATCATAGCAAGTTCCTCTATTAAATAAAGCCTATCTGTTTGTTTTTCTTTTATTCTGTGCTTGCACTTGAACACTTTTAAATTTATGAGTTGAACTTTTTTTCCTTAGACTTTGTTACTTTTTATCTAAAATATATTTGTATTTATGTACATAGACTTGTAAGTATGTATGTAAGTTTTTGTATTTTATGGTATAATTAAAACATCTTGCTGTTGATGTTGTTATAGTTCTAGTTTCGTTTTTTTTTTATCATTAATAGGGTTTGGGGTTTCCCGTGATATTTTGTTTCCCGGGAAACGGGAATGAAAAATTCAATTTCCCGGGAAACTTAAAATATAAGGAAAAAGCAATGATTTTTTATAAAGAATATTATTTTTTCTATTCAATACTATAATACAACAATATAAATCACATTTATTTAAATATTAAAAATTTAAAAAATTTTAAATATTTTATGCAAATAAAATAAGTGCTTATTGTAAGCAAAGGTTCCAAAGATATAATTCTGTAATTTTTCAAAATCGAATTTATTATCTCAGTCATTTCTTTGAAGCATTCATAACAATTCAATTCACAGATTTAAATTCTTTGACTTCGCAATAATTGCTTAAAGAATGCACTACAAATTATACAATTCAAGCTTAAAAAATATTTTGAATCATTACAATTTTCTTCTATTTAGTTAACACTATTTTAACAACTTCCTATTTTCCAACAGCGTGGAAGATAGCTAGAGTAGTGCCTATTCCTAAATCAGGAACTGTGAGAGGGCCAGATGACCTTAGGCCTATCTCCATTTTACCCGCCTTATCCAAAGTTATTGAGCATTTAATTAAGAATCAGATTTTGTCTTTTGCTGGGGGGAGTATTTTTTATTCTCAATATGCGTTTCGTAGTGGGTTCAGTACTACTTCTTTGCCTCTTTCCTTGACGGATGATATTAGATCTAATGAGAATGATGGTAAATTGTCGCTTCTTGTCTCCCTTGACCTGACTAAGGCCTTTAATTCTTTATGTTATTCTACTATGATATTTAAGTTAAGGGATAAATTTGGTTTCTCTAGGTCGGCTTGTAAACTTATTATGTCTTTTTTGAGTGGGAGGCAGCAGTTTGTTGATTTGAATGGTGCTTTCTCTAGCAATCTTATTTTGAGATCTGGTGTACCTCAGGGATCTGTTTTGGGTCCGCTGCTATTTGTGCTTTATATCAATGATCTTCCGGAAGTTTTAGGCGGTATGTGCAAGCCCTTTATCTTTGCTGATGACATTATGTTATTGTTCAGTACTGATCGGGATTTTGTTGATGTGCTTGAATGTAATATTAACTTTTGTCTTGAGAATATTTTGCGGTGGACCTCAGTGAATTCTCTGGCCATTAACCCTTTGAAGACTAAGGCCATGCTTTTTGGTTCTTCTTATAGGTATATATCTGATTTAGATATAAGGATTTCTGATTGCCAGATTGAGCTAGTAAGTCAGCATAGATGCCTGGGTGTTGTTATTGACAGTCAGCTTAATTTTGAATCCCATATTGCTCTTGTTCAACGTAGGGTTTCCTTTATTTTGCGAAGAATTTATTCGACTAATATTTACTTACCTTTATGGATTAGATTCCGGTTGGCTAAGGCGTTATTAATGCCACACATCTTATATGGTCTGGAGATTATATCTGGGACGACCTCTTTCAATTTAGGTAGACTAAGACGTGTTGTCAATTTAATTGTGAGGTATGTGTACAGCATTCGTATGCGTGATCATATTTCTGAGTTTGTAGTTCGATTTCTTGGCTGTCCATTTTTTGAATTTGTCAAATTTCGCAATCTTTTCTTTTTTTATAGGACATTTAGGAATGGTATTGTTACGCGATTGTGCAAACGTTTTTGTTTCCCTCGTTCGGCTAGGAATAAGCAAATACTCATACCTAGGATTAGATGTTCTTCATTTGGTAGATCTTTTGCAGTGCGAATTGCTCGTTGGTGGAACTGCCTGCCTTATGAACTAAGAATTTTCTCACAATCCAATAACGCTTTTCGTCTGAAATTGTTTAACTACATTGTTGTTTCTCTTTTATAGATTCTTTTATGTTATGGAGTTGTTTCTAACGCATTCGGACTATATTTTTTTGGACTGCAGATTCGTTATTCTATATATTGTATTAATTTAATTTGTCGGCTGGGGAGCCAAATATTAAATATTGAATATTGATTTATTGTTTAACTAATCAGTTTTTTATGATTTATTTTAAATATATATTTTTATAATGTGATTGTAACTCAGGTATAATTAGCTATGTAATATGTTTTTGGCCTGGATGGCTTTTATATTACTATATGAACTAATAATAAAAAAAAAAAAATCTTTTACGAATTAAAGGAAAAATATAAATATTTCCATTAAATTTGCAGTAGATTTTATTTAACAAAAATTCAATGATTTCTTTATAAAATGATTCAGTAGAACTATGATTTTTAGAATAGCGTTATAGATAAAAAACTAGTATTTTTAATATTTAATTAAAAACTGTATACTTCAGATTTTTAACTTAAATAGATTTTCATGCTAAAACTTTAAAAAAAGATAAATCAGCATCTGTGGCATAAATTTCAGTATAAATAGTTTTTCTAATCATTTTAATTCGTTCTAAAACATAAATCTAAAAACTTTTAAAGTTGGTTCTCAACAATATTTTGTGGTCAATTGATATAGTGTTCGGAAATCTGATAAAAATTAGTTTTCATTAGGAAGATATTGTTAATCATTTCAAGACGAATATTTTTGAAAAATAAAATACATTCGAAGTTTAATATATTTACACGTTTTAAAATTTTTCAAAAGTAGTTACAATTCTACTTTTCAAAAATTTTAAAAGAAAAGTTGTCGATTTTTCATTTGAAAATTTTTACATATTTCAAAATTAATAATTTATATTTATTATTGCCAAAAATATTCCAAAATCGTGCTTAGTATAAAATCAGGTAATACAAACTGAACTTTAATATGTCGAAAAAATCTAAAGATATTGGCAAAAAAAAATATGAAAATACCTTTCAGAGCCAAGAGATTTAAATGAAGTTTGAAAATGGTACATCATCATTAAAATGTTTAAAAGATTATAGCAATATGTAGTTAAAAACTCATGTACTTGAAATGTGAATTGACAAAAAAAAAAATGGTTTTTCCCATCGAAAAGTCATCAAATAGGAATTTTCATCAGCGCACCGATGAAATGTTTTTGAATAATATAAAATATCACTTGTATCGAATTTCATGTAACATAAAAAAATTGCTTTAGTAAGTAACAGAGCTTCGAAAGACTTAATTAAATGTTAGCTTAATTCCCTTAAATCTTAATTCTGAATTAAGAAATATGAATTTTTCATTCCATAATACCATTCTCAAAAATATAATTCAATAGCTTAATTCAAAGGCTTTTGTTTGAATAGAATTAATTCCTTATTGAATTAATTCATAAAGAATTCATTCAATTTTTGTTAATTCAAATCTTTTCCAAAATGAATGAAAATATTTTTCTTTCATTCAATTTGTAATATTTTGTTTTTTAATCTTTTACAAAATGAATTAGAAAATATTTTCTAAAGCTAATTTGTAATAGATTTGAATTGAAGAAAATTTGAATAATTCAATATATTTTTTAAGCTTGAATTGTATAATTGTTGAATGAATTCTTTAAGGAATTAATTCATAGTTGAATTAATTCAACTCATATCAAGTACAAAGAATTTAATTCAATGAATTAAATTAATTTGAATGCTTTAAAAGAATATTCTAGTCATAAATTTAATTCGATTTAAGAAAATGAATTAAAGAATTAAGCCTTTCGAACCTTTGGTAAGTAATGCCTTTATAATATAAAATTTATATTAATGTAAAATTTTCACTGAGGCTATACTAACAGTAACATTTTTGCTATAGGATTATAAAACTACGTGAATATTAAATTTCCCGTTTTCCCGGGAAAATTGAAAAAAATTCACGGGAATTTTCGATGAAAAATTTATTCCCGGACCCCAAACCCTAATCATTAACCATATATCGACATCAACGTCATCGTCATCATGGACATTATCGAACGGCTTTAGTAAACAAAACAAAAAATATTTTCTTTGTTGTTATTGTTTTTTATTTCTAAGATTTTATTAAAAAGGATTTATAAAGTCAAAAAAAGAAAAAAAATGTTAGAAAAATAAAAAAAGAAATAGACAGAAGGACAGACAGACATACCGACGGACGGACTTATATAGAAAATAAAGGAGAGTTTCTTCATGTTGTTTATTATATAATTCTTCGATAAATAGTATATTGCTAACAAATTTATAATTGTTTTTGTCTAGCATAACAAAAACCACAATAATCACAGTAGCTGTCATAGACATCTCATAACTGCACAGTGTTAAGATACAAAAAAGAAATACAAAATTTTCTCGTTAAACGTTTTTTTGTATAAATCTTCCTTTTACTGACAAATTTTGATCTATTTTCTCATATAAGAAAATTTCGATAAAATTTCTCTTTTCAGGAAAATTTTGATAAATTCTCTCTATACGAAAATTTTTATAAATTTTCTCTTAAGTAGAATTCCGATCAATTTTCTCTTTACAGGAAAGTTTCGATACATTTTTTTCCTTTAGAAAACTTTCGATAAATTTTCTTTTTATAGCAAATTTTCAATAAATTTTCTTTTTATAGAAAATTTTCTATAAATTTCCTGGAAGTTTCGATAATTTTTTTTTTTATAGGAAATTATCGATAAATTTTCTTTTCATAGGAAATTATCGATAAATTTTCTTTTTATTGGAAATGTTCGACAAATTTCCTTTTTATAGGAAATTATCGATAAATTTTGTTTTTATAGAAAATTATCGAAAAATTTTCTTTTTATAGGAAATTTTCGATAATTTTCCTTTTTATAGGAAGTTCCGATAAATTTTATTTTTATTGGAAATTTTCGATAAATTTCCTTTTTATAGGAAATTTCCAATAAATTTTATTTTTATAGAAAATTTTCGATAAATTTTTATGGAAAATTTCGATAATTTTTTTTTTTTTTTTTATAGAAAATTTTCGATAATTTTTTCATTTTATAGAAAATTTACGATATTTTTTTTATTTTATAGAAAATTTTCGATAATTTTTATTATAGCAATTTTTCGATAAATTTCCTTTTTATAGGAAATTTTCGACACAATTTTCATGTATAGAAAATTTTCGATAAAATTTTCTTCTACAGATTTTTTTCGATAAAATTTCTTTTTATAGGAAATTTTTGATAAAATTTCTTTTTATAGGAAAATTTCAATAAATTTTCTTTTTGTAGCAAAATTTCAATAAATTTTCTTTTTGTAGCAAAATTTCGATAAACTTTTTATAGAAAATTTTCGATAAATTTTATTTTTCTAAAATAATTTTAGATACAAATTTTGATTTTCTAAAAACAAATTTTCGATTTTCTTTGTATAGAAAATATCCGATTAATTCATTTATATTTATCAAAAACTTCCTTTACAATTTATGAGAATTTTCATTTTCTAGCCCACTGTGCCACGCCGTCTTTGCGGTTTTTTATTTTATTTAGTTTTTCCACAAACAACATTTTCTTTTAAGTATTTAAGTATTTTTCATCAGTGTCATTGTTGTTTATTATCTTAAATATTATTTAATATAATTTTTTTGTCTTTCACTTGAAACCAAATCAAAAACAACAGCAGCCACAGCTACTATTACAACAACTGAAAACATTTTCATATACAACTATATAAGAAATCAGAGGATACAATGTTACAGTAACAATTTTTTAGTTGTTGCTGTTGTCATTGTCGTTTACTTTGATAGATAAAATAAATATTAAAAGAAAAGTGGTTAAAGAAAAAATTGTGATATAAAAAAAAGAGTTAAATGTCATCTCATCATGCAACATCAAATAACGGTAGTTTAGAAAATGTTTAAGTTTTTTTTTTGCCTCATGGTTAAAAACTATTTAACACTTAATTTAAGATTTAATCATTATTAAAACGGAATATGATATTTTTAGATTATAAGGATATATTATTGAGGTTATAGTAAATTATGATTTTTAATTTATAGGCATAAAAAATAAATTAAAAAGATTAGCAAACATTACGAGTTACATTCGAACTTTTGTATTTTGCTAATCAGGCATCCAATGATCAAATTTTGTTTAAATTCTTTATAATTCTTTCCTTAACACAATTACACAATTAAATCCCTTAACTACCTCTCAACATTATTTAATTTAAACAACATTTTCTAAAAATTCATCTAAAATTCTTTTAAAATTTTTAGCTTAACTTTTCGATTAGCAAACAATTTCTGCAATTTCCGGATTTTACTTAAACTGCCCCAGCAACAACATGTTTTTAGGAGCAAACATTCCTACAAATACATACATGCATGCCAAGCAAAGAACCAGTAAACTCCATAAATATCTCATGGTCGATGAAGAAGAACTAAGATGTGAATGTTTAAAATAAAAATGTGCATTTACAGGAGTGGGCTTCTACGTATTAAAGCTTTCAGGGCAATAAAAATAAAATAAAGAATGCATAGATGTTGTAGTAGTCATCATCATATAAGTATATAAAAGCTTGTTGCTTGTTGTTTTATGAGGCTAAAAAGTATTTCTTTGATGAAGAAAAAACTGTGTGTTACTGTTTAAACGAGAGACAGACTGACGGAAGGACAGACAATTTAGCAACGATTGTAGATGTAAGTATGAACAAACAAACTGGCTTAGGATTATTTTAGATGTGGTTAAAACTTGCATTTTACATCATTTTACATTAGTATTAAGTAGGAGATGTTCAGAATAAATAAAAAAAAAAGTAATATACCACGTTATCATGCACTAAAAGACATTTTTACATCCAGAGAAATGACTTGCGAATTTAATAAATAAAAAATTTCAAATCGAGAAAATTTTCGATAAAAAGAGAACATTTATCGAAATTTTTTTATAAACAATTATCCAACAATTTCTTTAAAAAAAATTATCGAAAAATTTCTTTATTATCGAAACATTTATCGAAAATTTGCTAAACAAAGATCAAAAATTTTCTATAAAGAAAATTTATCGAAAATTTTGTATAAAAAGAAATTTTATCGAAAATTTTGTATAAAAAGAAAATTTATCGAAAAAATCCTATAAAAGGAAAATTTATAGAAAATTTGCTATAAAAAGAAAATTTACCGAAAAATTCCTATAAAAAGAAAATTTATTGAAAATTTCCTATAAAAAGAAAGTATCGAAATTGTCCTATAAAAAGAAAACTTATCGAAAAGTTCCTATAAAAAGAAATTTTATCGAAAATTTCCTATAAAAAAATTTTTTTTCGAAAATTTACTGTAAAAAGAAAATTTATCGAAAATTTACTATAAAAAAAAATTTATTGAAAATTTTGTATAAAAGAAAATTTATCGAAAAATTCCTACAAAAGGAAAATTTATAGAAAATTTGCTATAAAAAAAATTTACCTATAAAAAGAAAGTATTGAAATTGTCCTATAAAAAGAAAATTTATCGAAAATTTCCTATAAAAAGAAATTTTATCGAAAATTTTCTATAAAAAGAAAATTTATCGAAAATTTACTATAAAAAGAAAATTTATCGAAATTGTCCTATAAAAAAATTTATAAAAATTATCCTATAAAAAGAAAATTTACTATAAAAAGAAAATTTATCGAAAATTTCCTATAAAAAGAAAATTTATCGAAAATTTTGTATAAAAAGAAATTTTATCGAAAATTCTCTATAAAAAGAAAATGTATCGAAAATTTACTATAAAAAGAAAATTTATCGAAAATTTACTATAAAAAGAAAATTTATCGAAAATTTTGTATAAAAGAAAATTTATAGAAAAATTCCTATAAAAAGAAAATTTATAGAAAATTTGCTATAAAAAAAAATTACCTATAAAAAGAAAGTATCGAAATTGTCCTATAAAAAGAAAATTTATCGAAAATTTCCTATAAAAAGAAATTTTATCGAAAATTTTCTATAAAAAGAAAATTTATCGAAAATTTACTATAAAAAGAAAATTTATCGAAATTGTCCTATAAAAAAAGTATAAAAGTTGTCCTATAAAAAGAAAATTTATCGAAAATTTACTATAAAAAGAAAATTTATCGAAAATTTCCTATAAAAAGAAAGTTTATCGAAATTGTCCTATAAAAAGAAAGTATCGAAATTATCCTATAATTTATCAAAAAATTCCTATAAAAGGAAAATTTATAAAAAATTAGCTATAAAAAAAAATTTACCTATAAAAAGAAAGTATCGAAATTGTCCTATAAAAAGAAAATTTATCGAAAATTTCCTATAAAAAGAAATTTTATCGAAAATTTTCTATAAAAAGAAAATTTATCGAAAATTTACTATAAAAAGAAAATTTATCGAAATTGTCCTATAAAAAAAGTATAAAAGTTATCCCATAAAAAAACATTTATCGAAAATTTCCTATAAAAAGAAAATTTATCGAAAATTTCCTATTAAAATAATATTTATCAAAAATTTCTTTTAAAAAGAAAAAACATTTTTATACAAAATTTTATTGAAAATACTTAAAGAAAAAATTTAGCAAGATAGAGAATTCTCTAAAATTACCATTATTTTTCTTTCAGTGTAATTCAATTTCGTTACTAGAATTTTTTATTTATGCTGCTGTTGATGTTGGCTGTTGCTTAATATATTTTTTTTTTCTGGATTTAAAAAATCTGTCTACTCTGTCTCTCCATAGCGTGCATTTATTTTTAGTTAAATGCATTTTTTTGTTTCTTGTTTTGAACAAACCAGAACCACGTTCTAGTTTACCATGGAGTGTGCGAGCTTGTGTGTTTGTATGTTTGTAAATCTAAAGCTGTTTTGTCTGTAAAAATCTGTTGCAGGTTTTTTCCTCACATAGAATTTTTTTCCTGTTCTCGTTTTTTTAAAGTTGTTCTTTATTTTGCTAGAAAAACCGGAAAAACAGTAGATACACTTTTATTGCAGTTGTTGTAAACTAACATTAAGGTTATTTTCGCACGTACCGTAGGCGGAAGAAATATACAACCATAGATGATGGAGAGATTTATAAAGTTTTTTAAGCTTAAATAAAAAAAAACAACAACCAAACTACCAGTATTAAAAGTTGAAAAATTACATTTTTCTAAAAAATTCAATTATGACATGTTTGTGGTATGTTTATTCTAATACAATAGACAAATAAATTTAACAAATACAACAAACAAAAAAAAAAAAAGAACAAAGACACCACATAAAACGGGATCAAACAAGAAAGAAAAAAAATCTAAAATTTGATTTACACAACTTGTTACACGAAAGCTTTTAGAATAAAAAAAAAAAAAATAAAAAAACTTACTATAAAATATATGTTCGTTTATAACGGAAATGTAAATCAAATAAATAAATTTAAATCAGTTTCAAAAACCTGTTGCAATTGCATAAAGAACTTGCTGATAAATACATTTACATATTTATTTGTATGTTTTAGTATAATTAGAATGTGGAACAGGTTATTTAAAGAGTAAAAAAAGTAAATTATAAATTCCTTTATATGTAGTATAAAGTTTAAAATGTTACCAACTTGCCCTCATTGCACCCTTTTTTGTTATCGTTTAAATACAAATGTGACCACACGACCACCATTCACTTATGTCGCCGCCAATACCGACTACCAACGTTTGTCTTTTTGTGCCACTTTAGGTAAACAATATGTGTATAAAAGTTTAAAAGAATAAGAAAAAGATCAAAAAGTATTTGTTGCACTCTATTGTGCTATTGGAAACAATAAACATTTTATTAAATGCGATTTTACAGAGGTTCTCAATAAAATAAAAAAAAACTATTACAGCGAAGAATCCAAGAGTTCTCTGAAAGTCATCACGTCAGACCTTTTTTAATCCCTTAAAGCCCTTGTACAGAACTATTTTTTTTTTTTTTTTTTAATTTTCTGCCACATCTTATTAAACATTTCTTTCAGTGTTTTTTGGAAGCACAACCTTACTTAAAGGTCAAGCGAGACTGAGTGATTTCGTGACTCTGTAAGAGCATGTCCGTGTGAAAAGCTAAGAGAACGTTCGCACATGAGAGCCCGTTTGTAGAGAACTGCTTTAGAAAATCTCCACCTCGCGTTGCAAAGTCGTTTCTATTCTACACAGTGTGTCAATGAGACAAAGACTTGCCTTCTCCCTGCCAAAAGAGAGAATAGGCAAAGACTTGCTCTTAAGTTTATTGACTAACGTATGTCCAGTGCTATTTAAAAGTAATGTGGAATTTTAATTAAAAAATATATACGAACTATTTCCCCAAACAACACTTGAAATAAAACTAAATGATTTTGAAGTCTTTAAATGCATTTCAGAACGTAATGAGAAATTTAACAAGCGTCTAATGAAAGGGATAGTTACCCCGGTAGAATAATTTTTTGGAAAGAAAGTCGATATTTATTTTGAAGAATTTTCATTGAAGGAAGAAATGAGAATATGAAATGTCATAATGGTCCACAAAACTCAGCATTGATACCGCCAATCAGAGACAACAAAAGCAGTTATTGATTGGAACTTGTTTAGGTTATGATCGGTACTGAAGGGTGTGAAGATAAATACGTCAGTTAAATACGTCCTACACAAATGTTAAATACGCTCCAAACGCTGTTATTTGATTTTTCAAAATGAACAAATTTATTTTTGAATAAAAAAACTATATAAAAATTAAATTTTTATTAAAAAAATCTAAGGGTGTGAAGATAAATACGTCAGTTAAATACGTCCTACACAAATGTTAAATACGCTCCAAACGCTGTTATTTGATTTTTCAAAATGAACAAATTTATTTTTGAATAAAAAAACTATATAAAAATTAATTTTTATTAAAAAAATCTAAACTTATTTATAAAACATATCAAAATATAAAATTATAAAAAAAAATTGCCGAATATGTCACTCTATACATAAAATATCTTTAAACAAAAATGGAATATTTCAAGTGGCTCCAATGGACACAAGGAGCAGACATGAATCGGGTAAGCGGAAGAGTGGGAGTAGCCTAGGACTAGTAGATTCCAGAAATGTATATTCTATGTCCAGATTCCATCTGTGATCAGAGATATATAATTTTGAAAAATGTATTTTTTCACTATGTGAATATGGAAAAATGTGTAATTTTCAAGTGGCTCCAATGGACACAAGGAGCAGACATGAATCGGGTAAGCGGAAGAGTGGGAGTAGCATAGGACCAGTAGATTCCAGAAATGTATATTCTATGTCCAGATTCCATCTGTGATCAGAGATATATAATTTTGAAAAATGTATTTTTTCACTATGTGAATATGGAAAAATGTGTAATTTTCAAGTGGCTCCAATGGACACAAGGAGCAGACATGAATCGGGTAAGCGGAAAAGTGGGAGTAGCCTAGGACTAGTAGATTCCAGAAATATATATTCTACGTCCAGATTCCATCTGTGATCAGAGATATATAATTTTGAAAAATGCATTTTTTCACTATGTGAATATGGAAAAATGTGTAATTTTCAAGTGGCTCCAATGGACACAAGGAGCAGACATGAATCGGGTAAGCGGAATAGTGGGAGTAGCCTAGGACTAGTAGATTCCAGAAATATATATTCTACGTCCAGATTCCATCTGTGATCAGAGATATATAATTTTGAAAAATGCATTTTTTCACTATGTGAATATGGAAAAATGTGGAATTTTCAAGTGGCTCCAATGGACACAAGGAGCAGACATGAATCGGGTAAGCGGAAGAGTGGGAGTAGCCTAGGACTAGTAGATTCCAGAAATGTATATTCTATGTCCAGATTCCATCTGTGATCAGAGATATATAATTTTGAAAAATGCATTTTTTCACTATGTGAATATGGAAAAATGTGGAATTTTCAAGTGGCTCCAATGGACACAAGGAGCAGACATGAATCGGGTAAGCGGAAGAGTGGGAGTAGCCTAGGACTAGTAGATTCCAGAAATGTATATTCTATGTCCAGATTCCATCTGTGATCAGAGATATATAATTTTGAAAAATGTATTTTTTCACTATGTGAATATGGAAAAATGTGGAATTTTCAAGTGGCCCCAATGGACACAAGGAGCAGACATGAATCGGGTAAGCGGAAGAGTGGGAGTAGCCTAGGACTAGTAGATTCCAGAAATGTATATTCTATGTCCAGATTCCATCTGGGATCAGAGATATATAATTTTGAAAAATGTATTTTTTCACTATGTGAATACGGAAAAATGTGGAATTTTCAAGTGGCTCCAATGGACACAAGGAGTAGACATGAAGCGGGTAAGCGGAATAGTGGGAGTAGCCTAGGACTAGTAGATTCCAGAAATATATATTCTACGTCCAGATTCCATCTGTGATCAGAGATATATAATTTTGAAAAATGTATTTTTTCACTATGTGAATATGGAAAAATGTGGAATTTTCAAGTGGCTCCAATGGACACAAGGAGCAGACATGAATCGGGTAAGCGGAATAGTGGGAGTAGCCTAGGACTAGTAGATTTCAGAAATGTATATTCTACGTCCAGATTCCATCTGTGATCAGAGATATATAATTTTGAAAAATGTATTTTTTCACTATGTGAATATGGAAAAATGTGGAATTTTCAAGTGGCTCCAATGGACACAAGGAGCAGACATGAATCGGGTAAGCGGAAGAGTGGGAGTAGCCTTGGACTAGTAGATTCCAGAAATGTATATTCTATGTCCAGATTCCATCTGTGATCAGAGATATATAATTTTGAAAAATTTATTTTTTCACTATGTGAATATGGAAAAATGTGTAATTTTCAAGTGGCTCCAATGGACACAAGGAGCAGACATGAATCGGGTAAGCGGAAGAGTGGGAGTAGCCTAGGACTACTAGATTCCAGAAATATATATTCTACGTCCAGATTCCATCTGTGATCAGAGATATATAATTTTGAAAAATGTATTTTTTCACTATGTGAATATTGAAAAATGTGGAATTTTCAAGTGGCTCCAATGGACACAAGGAGCAGACATGAATCGGGTAAGCGGAATAGTGGGAGTAGCCTAGGACTAGTAGATTCCAGAAATATATATTCTACGTCCAGATTCCATCTGCGATCAGAGATATATAATTTTGAAAAATGTATTTTTTCACTATGTGAATATGGAAAAATGTGGAATTTTCAAGAGTCTCCAATGGACACAAGGAGCAGACATGAATCGGGTAAGCGGAAAAGTGGGAGCAGCCTAGGACTAGTAGATTCCATAAATGTATATTCTATGTCCAGATTCCATCTGTGATCAGAGATATATAATTTTGAAAAATGTATTTTTTCACTATGTGAATATTGAAAAATGTGGAATTTTCAAGTGGCTCCAATGGACACGAGGAGCAGACATGAATCGGGTAAGCGGAATAGTGGGAGTAGCCTAGGACTAGTAGATTCCCGAAATATATATTCTATGTCCAGATTCCATCTGTGATCAGAGATATATAATTTTGAAAAATGCATTTTTTCACTATGTGAATATGGAAAAATGTGGAATTTTCAAGTGGCTCCAATGGACACAAGGAGCAGACATGAATCGGGTAAGCGGAAGAGTGGGAGTAGCCTAGGACTAGTAGATTCCAGAAATGTATATTCTATGTCCAGATTCCATCTGTGATCAGAGATATATAATTTTGAAAAATTAATTTTTTCACTATGTGAATACGGAAAAATGTGTAATTTTCAAGTGGCTCCAATGGACACAAGAATATACATTTCTGGAATCTACTAGTCCTAGGCTATTCCCACTCATCCGCTTACCCGATTCATGTCTGCTCCTTGTGTCCATTGGAGCCACTTGAAAATTCCACATTTTTCCATATTCACATAGTGAAAAAATACATTTTTCAAAATTATATATCTCTGATCACAGATGGAATCTGGACATAGAATATACATTTCTGGAATCTACTTGTCCTAGGCTACTCCCACTATTCCGCTTACCCGATTCATGTCTGCTCCTTGTGTCCATTGGAGCCACTTGAAAATTCCACATTTTTCCATATTCACATAGTGAAAAAATGCATTTTTCAAAATTATATATCTCTGATCACAGATGGAATCTGGACGTAGAATATATATTTCTGGAATCTACTAGTCCTAGGCTACTCCCACTTTTCCGCTTACCCGATTCATGTCTGCTCCTTGTGTCCATTGGAGCCACTTGAAAATTACACATTTTTCCATATTCACATAGTGAAAAAATAAATTTTTCAAAATTATATATCTCTGATCACAGATGGAATCTGGACATAGAATATACACTTCTGGAATCTACTAGTCCTAGGCTACTCCCACTCTTCCGCTTACCCGATTCATGTCTGCTCCTTGTGTCCATTGGGGCCACTTGAAAATTCCACATTTTTCCATATTCACATAGTGAAAAAATACATTTTTCAAAATTATATATCTCTGATCACAGATGGAATCTGGACATAGAATATACATTTCTGGAATCTACTAGTCCTAGGTTACTCCCACTCTTCCGCTTACCCGATTCATGTCTGCTCCTTGTGTCCATTGGGGCCACTTGAAAATTCCACATTTTTCCATATTCACATAGTGAAAAAATACATTATTCAAAATTATATATCTCTGATCACAGATGGAATCTGGACATAGAATATACATTTCTGGAATCTACTAGTCCTAGGCTACTCCCACTCTTCCGCTTACCTGATTCATGTCTGCTCCTTGTGTCCATTGGAGCCACTTGAAAATTACACATTTTTCCATATTCACATAGTGAAAAAATACATTTTTCAAAATTATATATCTCTGATCACAGATGGAATCTGGACATAGAATATACATTTCTGGAATCTACTAGTCCTAGGCTACTCCCACTCTTCCGCTTACCCGATTCATGTCTGCTCCTTGTGTCCATTGGAGCCACTTGAAAATTACACATTTTTCCATATTCACATAGTGAAAAAATGCATTTTTCAAAATTATATATCTCTGATCACAGATGGAATCTGGACGTAGAATATATATTTCTGGAATCTACTAGTCCTAGGCTACTCCCACTTTTCCGCTTACCCGATTCATGTCTGCTCCTTGTGTCCATTGGAGCCACTTGAAAATTACACATTTTTCCATATTCACATAGTGAAAAAATACATTTTTCAAAATTATATATCTCTGATCACAGATGGAATCTGGACATAGAATATACATTTCTGGAATCTACTAGTCCTATGCTACTCCCACTCTTCCGCTTACCCGATTCATGTCTGCTCCTTGTGTCCATTGGAGCCACTTGAAAATTACACATTTTTCCATATTCACATAGTGAAAAAATACATTTTTCAAAATTATATATCTCTGATCACAGATGGAATCTGGACATAGAATATACATTTCTGGAATCTACTAGTCCTATGCTACTCCCACTCTTCCGCTTACCCGATTCATGTCTGCTCCTTGTGTCCATTGGAGCCACTTGAAAATTACACATTTTTCCATATTCACATAGTGAAAAAATACATTTTTCAAAATTATATATCTCTGATCACAGATGGAATCTGGACGTAGAATATATATTTCTGGAATCTACTAGTCCTAGGCTACTTCCACTTTTCCGCTTACCCGATTCATGTCTGCTCCTTGTGTCCATTGGAGCCACTTGAAAATTACACATTTTTCCATATTCACATAGTGAAAAAATACATTTTTCAAAATTATATATCTCTGATCACAGATGGAATCTGGACATAGAATATACATTTCTGGAATCTACTAGTCCTATGCTACTCCCACTCTTCCGCTTACCCGATTCATGTCTGCTCCTTGTGTCCATTGGAGCCACTTGAAAATTACACATTTTTCCATATTCACATAGTGAAAAAATACATTTTTCAAAATTATATATCTCTGATCACAGATGGAATCTGGACATAGAATATACATTTCTGGAATCTACTTGTCCTAGGCTACTCCCACTATTCCGCTTACCCGATTCATGTCTGCTCCTTGTGTCCATTGGAGCCACTTGAAAATTCCACATTTTTCCATATTCACATAGTGAAAAAATGCATTTTTCAAAATTATATATCTCTGATCACAGATGGAATCTGGACATAGAATATACATTTCTGGAATCTACTAGTCCTAGGCTACTCCCACTCTTCCGCTTACCCGATTCATGTCTGCTCCTTGTGTCCATTGGAGCCACTTGAAAATTCCACATTTTTCCATATTCACATAGTGAAAAAATACATTTTTCAAAATTATATATCTCTGATCACAGATGGAATCTGGACATAGAATATACATTTCTGGAATCTACTAGTCCTAGGCTACTCCCACTCTTCCGCTTACCCGATTCATGTCTGCTCCTTGTGTCCATTGGAGCCACTTGAAAATTCCACATTTTTCCATATTCACATAGTGAAAAAATACATTTTTCAAAATTATATATCTCTGATCACAGATGGAATCTGGACATAGAATATACATTTCTGGAATCTACTAGTCCTAGGCTACTCCCACTCTTCCGCTTACCCGATTCATGTCTGCTCCTTGTGTCCATTGGAGCCACTTGAAATATTCCATTTTTGTTTAAAGATATTTTATGTATAAAGTGACATATTCGGCAATTTTTTTTTATAATTTTATATTTTGATATGTTTTATAAATAAGTTTAGATTTTTTTAATAAAAATTTAATTTTTATATAGTTTTTTTATTCAAAAATAAATTTGTTCATTTTGAAAAATCAAATAACAGCGTTTGGAGCGTATTTAACATTTGTGTAGGACGTATTTAACTGACGTATTTATCTTCACACCCTTTCGGTACTGATATTTGTTAGAGCTCGAAAGTAATTGGATATATCGTACAGTTTTCTGAAGTACAACATATTATATGAAATTCATGTTCTCTTTTGTGCCGGTCACTTGTTTAAATCGCTTGAACTTTGAATTATACTTTTGATCAACGAATACAAGTAATACTAAAAAGCTCTGCTTGATTTGAAACTGAAAAAAAAAACATTATTATAAAAGTCGACTCTAATTTCAGTAATAATGGCAATTGGAAATATTCCAAGCAGATTCCAATTTAGCTAGGTTCGTTCGACTGTTCATTATTAAAATTGTACCTTAGCGCTGGGATCCAAATTAAAGTATTATCAGAGAGCTGATCTGGACTTGACAACTCTTCCTTACATTGGTTGACCAATATAGACGTGAACATTTCTGCAATATATAGCTTCATATAAAAATTATTCAAGGTTTTTTGTCACTAGATATTGTTAATCCCATATATCCGACAACACTAATTCGATTGTGTTACATTTTTTGTGAAGACAGTTTTTTAATTCGTTGATTGTGTAAAGTTTTATTGTCATTGAAAAAAATGGCAGAAATAATGCAACTGGTGGAAGCTGTTAGGATATAGCTCAATGTTTAGGTGTCACATAAATTGCCGTGACACCCAATTACCATCAGTAAAACGCCGCTGAAATCAAACGAAATCAAACCATTTTTGAAGCGGATCATTACGGCCAATATATTCATTGCGAGAATATTGAGCGAAAAAAATCATAGCCAAATGCCGGCGATCCTCCACAAACGACTTTAAAGGCTGGTTTAACGGCAAACAAGGTTGAGTATTTGGTGGGATTGGAAGAGATTTATCCATTATGAACTGCAAAAACATGACAGAACTATCAATCCTGAATTCTAATGTTCACAACTGAACGAAGCAATCAAAAAAGAGCGATCAGAAAAACCTAATAAATTCTTATTTTTATACCCACCATCAAAAAGATGGGGGGTATATTGATTTTGTCATTCCGTGTGTAACATGTCGAAGGAATCATTTAAGACCCCATAAAGTATATATTTTCTGGGTCCTGGTTAGATTCTGAGTCGATCTAGCTATGTCCGTCTGTCTGTCTGTTTAGAGCAGGATAGGGCTCGAACGGGACAACCTAGGGAGATGAAATTTGGCCCAAATATTTATATAAGATAAAGAGGTTTGTTTGGTATTGAAAATGAATAAAATCGGTTAATAAACAAAAAAGTTATGGGCAAAATACTAGTAACACAGGGTTTCCGTTGTAGCATCATTTCATACTTTTCTGCTGATATATCTTAAACAAAAGCATGTACGATAACGAAATTTTGTACAGATAGTTCCAGGAAACAAAAAAATGGGCATGGTCCGCCCACTTTACTACCCACCTCTATATAACGTAAACTTTGAAAAAGTTGATGGTGGGTATATAGATTCGGCCGAGCCGAATATAACATTCGCGCTTGTTTATGTTATAAATCTTCTTTTTGAAAACTTGAACGCATTTTTAAGGTTATAATACAATTGTAAAACTTTTTTGAGATGCAGTACTTGCTATGTAAAGTAGTCCATGTTATTAAATTACTTTATTTAGATTTTACTATACCTAACTTAAAATATTTGCAGGCAAAATCAGGTACATAGAAAATACTTCAAACTATTTTCATATTTCAAAATCTCAAATATTGTATATTTGGATTCGATGAGAAAATCATTTGAATTTATATTTTAAATACTTTGAATTTCGAAAACAGTGTTCGACTGATTTTTTCATACAATAATGTTAAGTTGATTTTGCAAATTTTACGTTATATTTATTAGGCCCATTTTCTGTTTAAGAGTTTACATTGGTCTTTGAACTATTTGAACACAATTTCTTGAAGTTTCACCTTATTCGGGAGGTGGGCGGTAAAGTGGGCGGAACACGCCCATTTTTGGTTTCCAGGTTTACATCGACCCTCGAACTATCGGTACAAAATTTCGTTATCGTACATGCTTTTGTTAAAGAGATATCAGCAGATAAAGCTAAAACGGACACCCTGTGTTTCTAGTTTTTAGCCATAACTTTTTTGTTTATTAACCGATTTTGCCCATTTTCAATATTAAACAAAGCTTATATAAGGTAAATATTTGTGCCAAATTTCGTCCTCCTACGATGTCCCGTTCGAGCTCTATCCTTCTTTCAACAGACAGACGACTCAAAATCTAATAGTTCAAAAAATAGTTCAAACTTTTGGGATTTTGTTAAGTTGATTAAGTTTGAATTTTCTTCTTTCTGTTTCAAATCCATGTATTTTCAATAAAGGAAAAAATCATTAGAAACCGTCAGATAGAAAAATTTTGTGGACAGAATCTAGATCTAGCAGGAAAACCGCCGTTTTGGCAACACTGCTAACGTGTATATAAGATTTATACTAAGGGACTTATGATAAATTATTGACCAGAAGGTTATCAATATATTTAAAATTCTTTTATGGCCGTATGGTTTTTAACTCCATCATCAAGATGCTTTAAGAGTCACAGCGCTAATGATAGATATGAATATTACGCGAAGATCAATGGGAAAGACACTACTCCCCTCAAACGCACCATTTATGTAAAAAAATTTACAATGTTACACAATTGTGGTTTTTAAAGAATTTAGTTCTGTAAACGACAAAGCAGAAAAAATTGCTTAAAAAAATAACCCCAGAACTGAAATACAAAAAAAAAACAACAAATTAAAAAATAGTGTAAACGCAAAACAATCGCCAAGATGAAAAAATCATCAAAAAAAAACGTTAGTTACCCCGGTAGTTTATATTCGAAAATATTTTGTTTTTGTATTTTGTATTTTATATTGGTTGTTTAATTAAAAAATTTAGAAAATTTTTAATTTTTTATACAAAAACCCGGATCCCAGATAACATTTTTAAATTGGCAATAAAAAATGGAAGTTTATGTTAAGAAACATAAACTTTATTCAAAGTATCCCTTTGCATAATGTCTGTAATATTCAAATCTAATATAATGAAAGATATATAATAAAATATTTTGTAACAAAAGCAAAATACATATCACAAATATCAAATAAATTTCCCTCATTATTGTTTATTGTTTATAAAAACTATTGGCAACATACATAACTAAATATTCTAACTTAGCAACACCGCCTACATTTAGTTAACCCCCCATTGAGAATCCCTGGAAAACTGCAAACATAGTTTCGGCATGAGGACAGCAAATGTCTCAGCAAACAAACAAAGAATAAAACAACAATACCAACCGACCAAAATAAAAAACTAAACAAAAAAAAAAGCGAGAGTAAAGAATAAATATAAAATACAACAATAAGAAATTGTTTTATATGTATAAAACCTTTTAAAACTATATACACACAAACATAAATATAAGAATATGACCAATGAACAATTGTAGAAACTTAAATGTATGATGATGCACTCACTCACTCACTGGTTAAAAATCAACAAACTGAAAAAGGGCAAAATATGCATATTCACATGTACATACAGTGCTGTGCAGAACAAAAGCAACAAAATTAGGGTAAACCTAAGAATAGTTTTATTTTTTAGAATATTTGGTTTACAACAAAAATAATTTTACGAAATTATATACATATTTAAGGATTAAAAAAACACAAACATTTAAAGAACTTTAACTTTGTCTATTAACAAAAACTAGAATAAAACACTACAATCTTCATATAGGAGTGTGCACAACAATAGCAACATCTATATATTTTGCTTCACTTAGTTTTATATTTTACATTTTCCGTAAGATTTAGTAGTTTCAATGCGATTAAATTGTTAATTGATTTCTCTGGAATGATTTCCATTTGAATTTGTTGACTAAACAACACTTTGGACTACACTAATCTTGAAGCTGCATAATAAAATCTTCCACAGATCTTGCGTCTGAGTATTAAACACCATGGTTAAAAATATTAAGCAAAAATTTTAAATTTTAAATTTAAAAAGCAATGATGTTTAATCTAATCCTTCAAAAGTTTTAAAATATATTTCTCATTTTTTCCATGCAAAAACGTTGAATTAAAGAAGATATTTCTCTATGTATAACGAAATTTCTGTGCTTTTTATAACCTATTAACCTAAAAATATCAAAATTTCATTAGATTTCTAAGAAAATGACATAGTTTTTTCGAGAGAATTCAAGTAAAGTCATTATTACATCTTTTCTCTGTCCAAAATAATTTTTTGGAACTGTGTGGTTTAAGATATACCCCTTGACAGTATACCGGGTTGCCTATGCGGTCATAGTGGATACATATAAATATTGTTTTAAATTAAATAAAGTACCTAATTTTCTTTTTTAATATGATTAAATTTGTTAATTTGAGGAAGAAAGCAACGTATTTATATGAAATTATAAATTGTTTCTTGTATAAAAAGAGAAATGAAAAAATGTACCTTTATTGAATAAGCTTTTCAGTGAGCAGTGTTGTATTGCTTTGCCTGAAACTTCTTTAAATGCCTTTAATGGAGTTTGACTATAGTATATATTAAACCTTAAAGACTATATAACCTATCTGTGAAGACAAATTCATTTTTATAACGTGTTACCTATTTATTTTTGATAGTATCTAAACGAAGTTTTTAGCGGAAGTCCTTTTACATGCACTGAAAAGTCATAATTTTTTAAATAGTGCTTCCAAAATAATTTTTTACCTTAATTAAGCAGTGTTCTATAATTTGTATTATAAAACAAAGTAACTTTCCACTTTTCTTATTTCAAATAAACTAAAAAATTATTGCATCGGCCTATATTGTTACAAATCATAATTCTTATTAAAAAGACTATAAGTAAAAGATAAAAAAAAAAAAACAAAACTATGTGTAAATAATGCTATATTCAGATATTTGTACTATAAAACTGCCATTTACTTAAAAAAAAATAGCAATAAATTTTAAAATTTTGTGTCAATTTTTACAATTGGAAATTTTGTTGCTTTTGATATGCACACTTTCATATAGAGAACATACAATATTTTCCACATTTTTGCGAAAAGAAAAAAAATCACATCTTCTAATAATACTTTAAAAAATAATTCAACATTTAGGATAATTTTAATTTTGTTGCTTATGTTCTACACAGCACTGTATGTAAGTAAGTATGTGTTTGTATATTTGAAAGTATGTAAATAAAATTGAAAACAAATAAAGGTAGAATAATAATAAAAGGTGAGTAGGTGGTAAGAGAGTAAAGTGAGTGCCATAGTGCGTGATAGTTATAACAAATAGTATAAAAATGCATTTAAAAAGAGGGGATTGCCAGGTGATTTAGAAATAGAATATGTAAAGGGAAGATAGTTTTTTAAATGTTAAATGTTTATAGAAAATTTAAAAAAATTATTCTCTAACAAAAATAATTTTTTTATATTAAGAATTAGCCATGAATTATGATAAATTAGCTTATTTTAAAAAATTTTTCAAAATTTAAAGTTCTATATAGAAAGTTTTAGTTGTTTTATATAAAATTTAGTTTATTTGTGTGAAAGTATCTTCTTTACAGTTCAAAAGAAATTTAAAGAAAGTAACTTTTAAAACAGAAACTTATAAAATGTCAAAAACAATATACATACATCATAAATAAATAACCTTATAAAATTCAATAAATTATAATATAGGCCCTATAAGAAATATAGAAAACACATAAATATTAACATAAAGTGCGTCATTTTGTATTTTTTTATTTAATTAAAAAATGTTTAATAAAAAAAGAATTTAGTTCTTAATTCAGTTTATATTTATATATCAAACAAATATAAAAAGTAAATAGTTTCTATTGTTATTTAAATGTATTGAATTAATTCTTTTAAGTAGCTATAACTTTTTTTTGGGCATGGAATATATTTTTTTGCAGAAAAAAAATAACCATACAATTGTTGTTATGTATGTTAGCAGTAATAAAATAAATATTTGAATAGAATAAACAAAAAGATAAATATGTCAATCAACGAGCAACAAACATAACTTTATTTAATCTTTATGGAGTTTAACAAAAGGAAATAACACAAAAAAATATATATATATATTTTAGTATCGTTTTGCTTTATTTGCACATATTTATTTTAATGTTTAACAGCGAAAATTGTAAATAAAAAAATATTTTTATATATTATGTAGTTATAAAAAATCTTTTTTATAAAATAAAGTTGGTATAAACAATTTAAGGCGTTATTAAATAATGATTTTAATATTTGAATACTTTTGTAGTAGCAGAATTTTATTATAGTGATTTAAATCACTTTATACAGTGGTGGCCACGAATTTAAGACACGACATTTCACTTATATATTTCTGATAATTTTTACATCTTATCGAACAAATTTTAGATCCATGTTATTTTTTAAAGATCCTAGTAATGTTATGAAAAAAAATCAACAATAGTTTGTTACCTATATTTAGTTTCCAATTTTTATTTACATATTATACAGATTAATACAAGTTTAAGCCTGGTCATGAATTTAGGACATAGGCAAAATAAAAGTTAATTCACAAAAGTAAAGCTCAGCTTCATAAAACAATATTAGTATTTGGTGGGAAATCCTTTATTTTGAATCACAGCAGCGCATCTCCTGGGTAAACTTTCAACTAAGGCCATACAGCGCTCCTTTGGAATGGCATACCAAGCCTTTTGAATTTCTTCCCATAAATCAGTCAAATTTTTTGGCTTTACTGCTCATACATGCTCCTCAACATCATTCCACAAGTTCTCAATTGGATTGAGATCCGGGGATTGAGCTGGCCATTTCAGAACTGTGATATTATTTTCCTCTAAGCAACTCTTCACTAGGCGTGAAGTGTGCTTAGGGTCATTATCATGCATAAATTTCCACATTAGAGGCATGTTGTCTTCAGCGAATGGTATCATGATGCTTGTCAGTATGTTTTTGTAAATATGCTGGTCCATTTTATTGATAATCTTCTGAATGGGACCTACACCATGCCAGGAAAATGCTGCCCACACCATGACATTTCCACCACCATGCTTAACCGTTTTAAGGGTGTACTTTGGGTGATGCTCCAGGTTTGGAGGACGCCATACGTACTGTTTTCCATCAGAACCAAAGCGACAAAACTTCGACTCGTCGCTCCAAAGTATATTTTTCCAAAATGTCATCGGCTTATTGAGATTTTCTCTTGAAAACGCTAGTCGGGATTTAATATTTTTTTTTGACACAAGTGGTTTACGTTGTGCAATACACCCACGTAAGTTCTTCTCATTCAGACGTCTTCTTATTGTCCTGGACGATATATTAATACCAAAATCCGATGAAATCTCATTTTTAATTTTACTTGAGCTCTTGAAAGGATCTTTAGCAGCTGATTTATAAATTAAGCTATCCTCCCTGGGTGTAGTTTTTCGGGCTCTAGGGTGCTGTTTGACATTTTTGGTAGTGCCATGTTGCTTGATGTGTTCCAGTGCATTGTAAATCTTGGATCTGGAACATTTTAGTAGCTTGGAAATTTCCATTACTGTTTTTCCATCAGTATTCATTTGTTGGATCAATTTTCGCTCGGCATCCGAACTCCAAGTACCTCTGGCCATTTCTAACTAAATATTTTGATGTATTCTAACATTAAATGGAATAAAACATTCATTACTTACCTTTTAGCTTCAAAAAACACCAAAAAATCACTTAAAAACCAAATATTTCTTATATGTTTTAAATTCGTGACCAGCTTCAAAAGCACGTTTTTACGAAAATATAATAAAAACAGCAACAAAATGTATACACAAACAAAACCAAATAACGGTAATTGATCTTAACATTACAGGGTACACTGAAAAATTAACAAAATCTAATTTTATATTGCAGGGTTGTAATAATTATCACAACTTAGTTCGTTACATGTCGTGTCTTAAATTCGTGGCCACCACTGTATCTGTAAAGCTACCTTAATATAACGCGAATTCTTATATGAGCTGAACAACTAAATATATTTTTTCATGAATTTATTTATTATTATTTTTTTTGTAGAAAGCCACAAGAAAAAGCCCACATATTTTGGTGGATGTTTATGGAGACTATGGTTAACTAAGACAACTTGTTGCGACTGGTTAAATCGCTTAAAAACTGGCGATTTCAAGAAAGCATTCCAGCCAACCGAAAAAGTTTAAAGATAGAGAACTGTATACATTTAGTCGATCTAGACTCATGGCAAAAGCAAGAAATGCTTCTAGAATCATTGGGTATAGATTAACCAAAGATTTTCAGATATTTAAAAGAATTTGAATTTATTCAAAGGCGTAGAAATAGAGTGCTACATGAACTGAAGCGTTTTTGCATGTTTGAAATCCTATTTCAACATTATTAAGTGCGATAACATAATACAAAGCAGTCGCCAAGGTTATACACCATTTTTGAAGGAATCAGAAAAGTCTTATTTACTATGAGCTGGTAAAAATGGGTCAAACTGTCAAGGGAAACCCGTATGGAATACATTTGATTTATTAATTTATTTAAAAGAGTCAGAATATGCCACCAGACACTAGTCCAAAATTGTCTACCATGTTAAAAAGCCAAAAATCTTAAAACTGTCAGGGGAAACCTATGTATATTGAGAAAATTTAAAAAGAGCATTGCGCGCAAAACCGCCAAAATATGGCACCAGATACGAGTTCAAAATTTGTTTGACAATCCGCTTTGAACAAAATTCATATAAAAAAATTCACATAATTTTTTTTTTTAAATAAGATTTTAAATTTTTTCAATTTTACTTTTTAAAGCTTTTTAAAGGACTAAATACAAATACACTTTGAAATAATCTTAAATAGCCAGTCTTTATTACCAAGATTTACTTTTGAAGTTAGAAATAAACATATCGGTGAACATGCTAAATCTTATTCTTTCTTTCAGTTCATAAAGAGACAGCTGCAAAACATGAAGAAGTTGAATCAAATATCTGATTCACTATCATCTCTATTTTACCTAATATTCTTAGTCCTCATAAGTTATATTATCACAACAAATTCATATCGATTCTACCTGATTATTCTTACACAACATGCGCCAACGTTAAATAAACCAACCAAAACAGATGATTTTATTATTTGCGACCTTTTAACGGAATTACATTAATGGAGTTTTTAGGACCCCATTTAGTCTCCATTTACTTTAAAGCTTTTCGAAAGCTTATACATATAAAGAAAAGGTGAAAACTGCTTAAAGGAAATTGGATGGTTTTAAAAAATCTATTTGTTCCAACTATTCGTCTTTAGTGTACTTACCAAAACAAATCTTTCTATTTAAAAATTTAGCAATAAGTATTTTTATTTTTTAAAATCTTTTAATAATCATTAAATTTTAAAAGTAAAATTAATTTCTTGAATGATAATTCAATTCCTAATCTGCATTTAAAATTATATGAGTTTTAATATAATTTTACTTTAGAATTATTTGTTATGAATTATTTTTGACCCCTTGAAGGTCTTTCAAAAAAATATGTATTAAAAATGCAATAGTAAATAAAATCATACACACAAACAAACAATTGAAAATAAAAATTGATAAGAATTAAATACTATTTCCTGGGATTATTTTTGTTCTCTAGACAGCTTGGCAACTCTAGAACCTAACTTGAGAAAAACAAAAAAAAAAAAAAGAATTAAGAATGCAACACAAAACTGACCACATAATACTTAAAGGAAAGATAAATGATAAAAATTCAAAGGCAATGACAAAAACAACAACTACTACTATTAAAATGAAACAAGATTTACAAACAAAAACAAACAACTGCATTACGAGAATAAAAACAACAATAAACAAGTGTATAAAAAATTTAAATGAGAGGCTTGTAGAAAATAAAAACATAGTACAATAACAATTCTCTTTTTTTATTAAAAAAAAAAAAAAAAAACAATTAAAATATTTATAATCTTTTAGAAAAAATAACAACAACAATATAATTAACTAAACCGGTTCATTAAAAGGGGGTCTCCTATTAATTACGCTTAAATTAAGTTTGTCAAAAAAATAACAAAAAGTAAATAAAAATGTAAACTTATGAGGGGGATAAAGAACAAGAAGACATAACTTACCTTGTGCTAAAAGAGAAGAAAAAGGTGAATTGTGTTGAATTCTATGAAATGAGTAAGAGAGTGAGTGTGAAAAAGAAGGAGCTAATAAGAGGTTTTTAAACAAAATTGTTGGATACTAATGATAAACTGGGGATATTTCTGAGGAATTGAAAAGTTTAGATTTTTTAAGAATACATTAACAAGATAAACAAAATTAAAAAACGCGTAAAATACCATGAAAAGAAGGATAATAAGAAAATTTGTTCGTTTTAAATTTGTATCTTTTTATCTGGTTAAAAATCTGTTGGAAATGATAACTTAATGAAGAAATTATTAACTTTGTTATATTTTAATATTTTAAATATTCTATTTTTAAGTTAAATTGAACATGTATAAATAAGAAAGTATTAAAAGATTTTTTTACATTTTCTTTTTTTTTTTTTGTATCTTTTAATTTACTTTCTTCTCCAAAAATATACATATATAAAAAATACACTAATATTGACCACCTTCTTACCCTCCTTCACTTTATTCCATGTGATGCCTTTTTTGAAAAACCCAAGAACTCATTGATGTACAGCACACGTACTCATATCAGGTAAAACCTAACGGTTGATTTATTAACTTTACTATATAAACAATTTAATTTTATTTATTTCACTCTTTGTAAATTATTTTAAATTTCACCCACCAAAAACAAAATACATAAATAATTTACTTTTATTCTAAATTTCTTTTTTTTTATATTTAATTTTACTTTTTTTACACTTACACCTTCGCTTTACTATTTTTTATTTTTTTAATTTTGTTTTCCTTTTTTTTTTTTTTTTTTCTTTAACTTTTTTTTTTTTTTTTGCGTAAAAAAATCACCACTACTATTTACTTGTTTTTGGATTTTCTTTTAGTAGCTGTGCTTATTGTTGTTGTATTTTGTTATTAATTGGCAACAATCAACAGCAAGTGCGAAGTAAATGAACGAAGAACAACAAAAATCAAGGCAAAAAATTTATAATTTTATTACACGGTCTCCATTAAATGCAAATTATTTATTTTGTGTTTTCCACCATTACAATAAATAATATTTAATCTATTTTTTTAGTTGATTTTATTAAACATTTTTCACACACACGTTTAGTTTAGGAGAGAAAAAACATGAAAATTATTATATTTTTTTACTTTAGAACCGCCGCACTTGCAACGAAAAACCAGCAACAACGAACCGTAAATGAAGTATCGTATTTAGATATGAAAAAAATATGTGTTTTTTCTCGTTATTTGACAACTCAACAACAGAGACCTGCGCCAGCCGGTAAATCAGCCGACTGAGCCGAGCCGCCGAAGAATTTCAATAGCCGCCGCCGACAAAAATGTCGGCTTCTGACGGCTTAAAAAAGCCGCCGTCGATTTTTTCCAAAATATTTTTTTTGTCGCATTTGTACATCCACATTCACAATTTTCTTGTGTCTTACATTAAAAAAGTTTGGAATGTTTACGAAGAATATATGATTCAAAATGTTAGTAAAATCTTAATATTTCTCGAATGAAAAAGGAAATAATAATTTAAATGAATATTCATGGTCATAGTATGCCGCCATTATAATTTGAAGTTAATTTTTTTTATAACATAAAATTTTTTTAAAACATAATATGAAAAAAAATACGTAATTATAGAGGTGTTTTAAAATGGTCCAGCTCACGTAAATTTTAAGATTGAGATGTACATACCCGGGTACCATTTTTAACTTTAAAGTGCTCGCACTTCTTTATTAATAAATTAAGATGTTTATACATTATAAAAACTGAAAAAATCTTAATTTTATTAACTTGTTATATGAAAAATGGCTTTAAAATTGATACCTGCGGGAGTCAACACCCATGGTACCCGCATATAATTTTTGTATTTTGCACTACAATTAACCTTTCTTTGCACTATTTATTATTTGAAATATAATTTTTATTCTCCTTTGATTCATATGAAGTTAAAATTTCACTAATTGTTTGTTTAAACTACTGGATAAGCATATCCGTGATAGTCAAAATTGTCAAATTATAAAAAATGGCTAGGTTGGGATTTGAAAGAAAACTTGTTTTTTTTTTTTTTTTTTAATTTCTAGTTTATTTAGGAACTTCAGAAAGAGTAATAAAGGATAACATGTGAGGAGCTAAACACTTTTCAAAGATATTGAAATTTTGTTCATATTATTTGTGCTAAGGAACGTAAACTTTACATATTGTAGCTCCAAACTTGATAGAACTCTATGCCAACACTGACAACATTCCTTATTGTAAAAAAAGTTATTTTCGGAAGTGAGATATTTTCGGTGAGGATATTATATGGATCTTGTGCTTAATTGTGGGTGAAGTACTAACATTCTTTAGGACTGTAAAAACGTTATAGTCTGTCTTGACAAATTTTATCGGAGAGTTTAAATATATGGAAAGTGTGATTTACTATAAATCTAATTTTATTGTAAAATTTAAAATTACATTTTATAATTTTTACAATCCTTTGATCACATAAAACGTAATGTCTATCAGTACTAATTTATGAACTTTATTATGATATTCGAAAATGAGCCACATATGAGAGCTATGAATTTTTGAGATGCGAAACTGATAAGAAATTTAATAGATTGGTTTTTATGTTCAAAAAATTATTTTATAAAATTAGATAATGTTTTTAAAGCACATAAAAGTTTTATATATACTAAATTATGCAATACTACAAAAAAATATGGGCAATTATCAAAAATTTTTAAGCTGGCTGAAACTGAATTAAATCCTTAATAAGTTTTGCGTTAATGATATTTTAAACAAATTGGTTACAGATCTGAACTCACTAGACTTGAAACTAATACAGTGCAAAACTTCAGCACAATAGGTTTCTTTTTCTGACCATGATTGTTGTTCAAAGTTCAAGAATATAGAAAAACTGATAAAAACTACTTAAGTTTTTACCATTCTTCTACAATTTTTAAACGCGCGTTGATACTTTTTGATTTTACTCTATCATAAGTAAACTAATCGGACTTTGTACATAAATTCTGCACCATCTTTGTTGATGTGCAGACTTTGAACAACTAAATACAGGGTAGTTAAGTTTTGATGACAACATTTTTTGGTTTTTTAAAATTTTCAGTTTTTTGGGCACGGTCTGTGCGCCCCTCAACCGAATACAAAATTTGGGATAAGGATTGATACTTGTTGTAATTGTACGTATTTTGCGATATATCCCCTTGATGTGCCCGAAATAGTCAATGTAGTAGATAGTCTCAAAATTTGCAAAACAAGACCGAAAATTTTTCAAAAAGTCACTTTTTCGTTTTGATATGGAATTACTTGGATTACTGCGTGAACTTAGTTTTTTGTTTTTTTACATAACAAAATCGGAGGAGCATTAAAAATAAATTTAATACAACAATTTTATGGACTTTTTGAAAATTATGCAAAAATTTCACTTTTTGTTTTTGTATTTTTATACAGAAAATTGCAATTTAAACAAATATTGGATATATACGAGTTGCGATAAATATAATTGATTGGGATCATAAATTTAAGTCAAATGTCGTTGATAATTGAAAACGGAATACTTTTGTCAAAACACATTTTGCTAAGACACATCATGTGGACAGTATGAAACTAACTTTAATTAACATAATTAGTAGGTGTTTGTTATGCTTAATAAAAAATTCGGAGGCGCATCAACAAATTTTGAGAGATAAACATTTTATGGACTAAAAAATATTTACTTGTGTTAAAAAAGAATCACAATATTAAAAAGCATTTCTATGTAATAAACTCTAACGAAATATAATTCCAATCAATATATAGAGAAATAACTTAGATTTGATAAAAATTGTTCACAAAATTTTTAAAAATCACAATTTTTATGGAAAAGAAAATTTTTAAAATTTTACTAGGAAACCCTGAAATATTAGATCAAACATTGATTAGATCAAACATTGATATCATAAATTTTATTTGAATAACTTAGTAGGTTTTGATATTACGTGTAATTTTGACCATAAATGTATGTACATAAACTTCTAGTTTGTAAAAATTTTTATATGTTCAACTTTAAACCGCCATAACTTTCGTGCCCCTCACACGAAATGGCTAACGCGAACTGATTCTACATGCATTCGAGTCACTTTATATGTATACAAAAGGATTTAAATCAGTGCTTGCCAAAGTGGCGCACATGTGCGGATGTTCTCTTAACTTTTTAATTTCTTCAGTACAAAACCTATAATAAAAAAACAATGTTAATAAGATGCGTTCTCAGAGTGGCAAGCACTGATTTAAATGTGCTATCCAAAAAAAAATTATATTTTTTTGAGGGGCTAAAATCAAAAATTGTTGATAATTGCCCATATATGAACATCAAAATCCTATTATTGGAGAAAAATTGTATGGAGACATGGTTATAATAGATAACCACTATGAACTAATTTTAACAGAGATCGTGTCTTTATTATACAAAGCCAACATTCATCCAAATATCTCCAAAACTGCGATTTGTATCTTCATTAAAAGTTTATGGCCTGCCAGACGGACGGACAGACATCGCTCAAATACTGAAACATGTTTTTCTACAAGTATGTATCGGTTTACTTTATTTCTATTATGTTACTTTTTAATAAAATCAACGAAAATTACTCTATGGTACCTACAAACAAAGAAATCCTTTACCAATTTTTCCCAAATGGAACACATTTTCAGACGGCTGCAGCCGATTTTGAGCCGCCGCCGACTAATTTTACTTCAGCCGCCGTCGAAAAGTGATCGGCGCAGGTCTCTGCTCAACAAATGATTAGTTAGTACACACAGTTGCTTTGTAATAGTAGTAGATTGTAATAAGAAAACATACAACTCTGTTGAAAAATGAGAAAACTTGGTAGCACTACTGAGTAAATATACACTTTTAAAAAATGTATTGCATACTCTGAGGATGACAATAATAAACAGTGTAATATTTAAAACAAAAACGTTGCATAGACAGTTTTGGAAAAAGTAAAACATCACATAGTTTTTATTCAACAAAATTAATATAATAAAATTATTCTTTTCTTGAAATATTAAAAAAAAAATATTCACCTCAACTAAAAAATACCGAATAACAGTAACTCACCATAATTTTCTATTCACTTTATACAAATTTCGTACAAGTAAAAAAATAATCACGACTTAATAAAACATATTTGGCAATATTTTGTTTTTACTACTTATTAATTTATTTGCTGCAACCAAAAAATAGTCAACGCAATTTTTCCATTCACTGTTGGAACAAATGATGATATACATTACCAGTTTTTATTCCCCACAAGTAAAAAATGGTTTATTCACCACGCGCACAAATATTGAATAAAATAATAACTACATACATATTTTTTCTTTTTCTTCGTTAAAATGATTTCTTACCATTTTTTTAAAACACCTTTTAAACAAACCAAAAATACTCACCACCATTGTTATCAACCGCGTTATGTGAAAAAACAATTCAATTCTAGATTCACCACTACATGAGAAGTAAAGTATGTATAAGATATGCATTTATACATTTTTTAACAACTTAAGCATTTTAACAAAAAGTTGAACACTACACCACAGAAATTTACCCACCACCCAGATAATATTTACCACTAATGTATTAATAAAATATTTTATTGACCACAAATAAAATATACACACAAAAAAATAAACAAGGGTTTATTATCATAATCGACTTAGGTAACTCATTTTTATATGTAAAATTTGAAAGTAAAATACATTAGATTTGTCACCTAAGCCATTTGGTAATTAATGCAAAACATTTTACTTAAAAACTATGGTAATATTGCTTATATATTTAGATATCATTTTCGAAATTGTGTTCATAAATTTTTATTTATTTGAATTAAATGTCAAGTTAAGAAAATATTTTTTTTTTTTCAAAAATTTTAAGAAATAATAAAACATAAGAAATAATACGAAAATTCTAACTTTGAGTCTACATTAGAAAAATTTTTATCAAGACAAACGTCAAAATTTTATCAAGATAAAGATTTGTCTAATGTAGACTGAATTTGTCAGTGTTATTGCAGCGTTAAAAGAAAATTGTCAGTGCTCGAGCTCTGACAACTTTGTCTTGATAATGCTTAGTAAAAGACGCCATCTTGATTGTTGTTGGTACTTTTTGCATGGCTTATTATGACATAGGTTTTCCCCTATAATTGACAGAGATAAAAAATTATCTGCAACTCAAGCAAAAATTTGACGTTTGTCTTGATAGAAATTTCTCTAATATAGACTCGACGTAAGGATCTAACATTAGCTTTATACATATAACGGGGATTCCAGTTAGTTTGTGTGAGTATTAAATATAATAAAAAATGTGTATTATAAATAACTATTATTTTGTTTCTTACATACTTATCAATATGTTATACGCACTCTGGCATTAGATATGCAGTTATATCAAGCTAAATTTTATCAATGACCTGAAATAGATTGGAACGGTTTGGCTTTTTCTGAATTGGAAAGATCACAAAAGAAAAAGAATTTAACAATTTCAAATCGTGTGATACTATTAGCCGCTTTATGTTATTCCTCACCAGATCCATACCTTAAAACCGCTTGAGTCGCGGCTCTTGAAACTATACACCATTCGAACCACATAATCAAATGTTAGCCAAATGGATTTGTTAGTTGAATATCATATAAACAAAAAAGCAATTCATTGTTTTAATGGTTTGTCCATTAATAAAATTATATGTTATAAGCATCTGAATTTAAATTGAGATAATATTTGTACAAATTTGTTTAAATTGTGTATTTATGTAATAACATGTTTGTAATAATAAAAGATATAGAAAAATAATAACACAACAAAAGTGTGTCTATTTAATTTTTATAATATGTAAAAAAAACTACTAAGATTCATTTATGAAATTAGTAAATTAAGCAAAAATAAATGTATAAAACCATAGAGTAGCATATAGAGACGAAATTCTCGATTGACATTTAAACAAAATTGTTGTTTTGTAAACAAAAATGTGTTTTTATTTTCTTTTGGCAACAACAAAATGTATTTGATTACATGTATTTTGTTGTTGCATGAGTTAGGTTTTTGACAACCGACTTAGGTTTTTGACAATTAGTTTCGTCTCTTGTTACTCTTTGTATAAAACTACTAATTAATATAAGCAGTTGTACCCAAAAACTTAGGTAATGTTTCGAACATAGAAATTACCTAAAATTATAGTTAAATTAAGAATCTTTGTAACTGTCATTCTACCCTTGCGCTTAGTTATTTTTATACCAAGTTTTTAGGAAATATTACCTATGATTTTTTTTTTGCGTGTAGTATTATGGTTAAAAATAATTAATCACTATTAGAACCACGAATAAAAAAATATTTTCACTACACCATTTTTAAATGAAATTGAGAGCACTATACATAAAATTTAGAAATTTTCAAATTAGATTGAGATTTTCAGTTTAAAATTGAGAAAATTCCAAATGAAATTCAGAACTTCAGGTTAATATTGAGAAAGTTCCAATTGAAATTAAAAATGTCTCGTTAATATTGAGAAATATTAAGAATTTAAAGTTAATATTGAGAAAATTCCAAATGAAAATGAGATATTCAATTTCATATTGACAAAATTCCAAATGTAAATTAGATTTTGAATTTGATATTGAGAAAATTTCTATTAAAATTGAGAACTTCAATATGATATTGAGAAATATCCAAATAATATTTATACAATTCCAAACGAAAATGAGAAATTTTCAACTTAAATTGAGGTATAGAAATTCCATGATATAGTTATATCATGTAGAAATTCAATCGTATTGAGTATAATAAATTAAAGTACTACTCAAAAATATAGCCCATTTTCTAATATTATCCTTCACTCGTTATTTCTCTTTAAAATATTAAAACAAATTAATGGTTTTGGTATTAAATAATAAGGTTTATTGCAGTTCATTAGTGTGATAACAAAATTATACATTTAAGTAATTTCCGGTCCACACTAGCCTTTTTCTTGTTCGCACATTGAACAAAATGTTGTGCGCACATGCATTTGGATAGTGTGGACTCAAGTTGTTCATGTTTTGTTCTTGTTCGCTCACCGTTGTTCGCACAATTGATTGAGTAACCATGTCTGCCATCAAACGTCATTTTGTATGCGGAAGAAGAGGCGCTGCATGTAAAAGTATCGAAGCGACACTGACGGCAAACAAAAAATTAAGCCCAAATTACAATAGCGCGTAGTCAGCAGCAGTTTGTGCTGACATAATCAGCTGATAATTTAGAAAGCACTGTTTGTTATGGTGTTGATTACATTTGGTCAGCAGCAGTTTGCAGTGCTGTTTCATTTAGCCCTGTTTCTAAATTCACTGCGCTGCATTCAGATTGAGAGCGAGACAAAGAGAGTGAGCAAATAAATGAGAAGCTAAAATAAATATAGCGCACTACTAACTTAAATTAAAAAACTTAATTCCTTAAACAAAATTATAATAAAACGAGAGAGAAACAATAGTCGGTCAAGACCGACCATATGATACCCTACACCATTGTGTATGAGCTAAAAATTAGATCTGTGGCCAATTGTAGACCAACACTTTTACTAAATGTAAAATAAATACAGAACAATGCATTGATACTAACATCTTTATGATTTTATGCCCTTTAGGGCGATTCCCAGAAGTGGGTTTATATGGGAGCTATGGTAAATTATGGACCGATTCTAAAACTTATTTGTGTCGAATATTAACTTGATACTATCATTCGTATGGGATTTATGCACGTTAAAGTGATTTTCGGAAGAGGGAATTTATTTGGAAGCTATGGTCAATTATGGACCGATCTTGATGAAATTATAATATTGCTATATTTAAGGCATTTATGATCGTTAAAACCCATTACGGGAGGACATTTGTATGGGGGCTAGGTGAAATAATGAACCGATCATAACCAATTCCAATAGGCTTCGTCCTTGTGTAAAAATAATTATTTGTGCCAAATTTCATCAAGATATCTTTAAAATTACTACCAGTACTTTGTTCACAAGGTTTACAGACAGGCAGCCAGACGGACGGACGGACATCGTTAAATCGACTCAGAAAGTGATTCTGAGTCGAACGGTATACTCTTAGGTGGGGGTTAATTTTTTCTGAGGTGGTATAGGGTATAATATTCATTATACCCTATACCACCTATGGTGGTATAGGGTATAATGAATACTTAGTATGATGAAATACTACCACCTTTAGCTTTTAAAATGCATTTTATTCTATTTGGAATTGAATTGACCAAGTTGGAGCAGTCAGAAATGGTATTTTTGACCAAATGTCATTTATAGCACTCTTTAATTCACTTTTGTTGTAATGTTGTAGTTTTGAAGGTCGCGATCGATAATTGACCAAATGTTCTCCATTGGGTTTATATCAGGTGAAGTTGGTGGCCAATCTAATAGAGGTATGTTATTATTTTTGAACCAATCCATTGAGAATTTCGCGTTATGACACGGTGCACTATCTTGTTGAAAGAAAGCCTGGATTGATAGATATCCAAAAATGTTCTCAAAATATGATGGAAATTTTTCAGAAATTGATTCGATATAACTCCTTTAATCGTCCATCATAAAAGAGTAAAAGATCGGTACCATGAGTAGTAAAACATCCGCAAACGTTTACAGAACCACCACTACCTTGCGTTCTTGGCTTAAAACAAAACGGTTGTTTACTTTCATACATTGTACATCGTACAAATGATCGATTTTTACGATTTAATAACTCAAAGTGGGACTCATCGCTAAAAATAACCTTATTTTAATCTATTGTAGTCCAATTTGTATACTTTTTGCACAAGAAATTAAACTCTTGTTTATCTGAGCCTTATTTCGATAAGGACGTCGTTTTTGTGTGTAACTTTTAAGACCATAGGTAACAAGTCGACGGCGCATTGTGCTAACACTTACTGATTTTCCAATTGCATATGACCATTCGGAAGCAAGTTGACGGCTACTAGCTGATCGATCTTGTGCCTCTGACGTGGATTTGAAACGTCCTTGACCCGGTTTATTTGTTAAAGGCTCATTGCTTAAAACCTTTTTTTGGACATTGTACACACATTTTCGGGAAACGTAAAGCCTGTTTGATATCTCCGTATGGGAAAGGTTTTCGGCAAGTAGTGTTTTAATGGAAATCTTCTTTTCCAAAGACACTCTTTTGCGATCTATTACATTTTATAAACAAAATTTAAAACTACCACCGCACTATGGTTTCGCCGACCACTTTTCTTGGCCAAAATTACCAAAAATTAAAAAAACAGATTGTCTTGTTTGAAATATGATTTGGATGAAAATCAAAGCAATTTAATGTATTTATTTTGCATTTCAAAAATTTAACTAATTTTTACACTTTTTATGCGTCAGAAGTAAAATCATTACAACGGATTTTTTCACATATTTCACTTATAACTCAATTTAAAGGCGTGCACTTTGCTTTAGCAGGATTCATTTTGATACACAACTATATTTTAGCAATATCTGCTAGTTCATTTTTTATCTTGGCATTTTTATTCTTTGGTTAGACCCTTGTAAATGATATGAATTTCCAATGCTAGCTTATTCGGAAACAAATGGATTTTCTCGAAAAACGCAATATGGAAAATATAGCCCAGATATACTTATTTTTATTTATTTCCGTTGAGTTTTTCTTTACCGGTTTACTTAATAATTATAAATTAATGAAAACCATTGAAAAAAGGCACCTTTTTTATACATAAGGAGTGAGATCGAATAAATCTTAACACACATTTTGCCTCATAACTTTTTTCGGAATCAATATTTAAAAATTTTTTTGATTAAGTTATCATGGAAAAATACTTCAGTTAATATTTTTAATAACAACCATGTTAATTTGTCTTATTTTCATCAAAATAAGTGACGAATAAGATTTACGTCCTACAAGTTATTAAAAAATTTCAAAAAATACAAATAAGTCTTACAAATAATTGGCCACAGAATTAAATGTCGTCCGTAAAACCGTTTCTAATGTTATTAAACAGTATCAGTAGAATTTGACTATTGATGTGAAACCTAGTTCGGTAAGAAAAAAGGACCACATGATATTGGGAAGGCCAGAAAATTTAATGCATATTGAAAGGAATTCCAAACACATCTGGTAAAAAATCAGCTCAGTTTTCTCAGTGCTTCGACTATTTGGTGCGAAAATTTAAAGCTAATGGGAAAGTTGATAACATATAAAGTTAAAAAAATTCCAAACTGGAATTCTGCAAAAAAATTACAAGCCAAAAATAGGACTCGGAATTTAAAATCAAATTTCATACAAAAATACTCAAGCTGTATAATTGACGAAGAAACGCAGGTGCTGGCAGAATCTTCGTAGCTTGTGTCTTAAACATTTTTATTGCTAATGCTCGAAGCAATGTTGGAGATAAGCTTAAGATCCAAAAGCAGCAAAAACTTCTTACAAAATTCATGGTATGACAAGCTTTTTGCAGTTGCGGCAAAACAGGAAAGTCATTTGATACATTCGGATCTATAAATACCAAAATATGCATAAAGGAATATTTGCAAAAAAGACTTCTTCTTTTCTTAAGAAAGCACAGCGTGTCCACATATTTTTGGACCCATTTGGTATCATGTCAGTACGGTAAGAAAGCTCTGGAGTGGTACCAAATCAATAACATAGATTTAGTACCAAGAGAGGTCAATTTTTAAAATTGTCCATAGCTTAGATCAGTGGAGAGATATTGAGCTCCTGTGAAAAGTGAATTCAAGAGCATAAAAAAGGTGTCCCAAAATACCGAAGATTTTAACAGAAGATGTGCACACTGTTCCAAAAAAGTGACTGAAGCAACTATCAAATCTCCAAAGAAAGGGTTTTCAAAAATGGTCCACAATTTTATAATTAGTGATTTGATAATAAAGACCATAAAAATTATATATTTCTGTGATCTGTGCTAAATTATCAAATGATTAAAAAAATAATGAAAACTCTAAGATCAACCGTTTCCAAGTTATTGAATATTATGTATGTTAAGAATTTTTCGATCTCACTCCTTATTTTAAATTTGCTTAAGAAACTCAACTTCGATCTATTGTATTATGACGACAAATTAGTAAAAGTAAGAAAAACTCGATTTTCTGGCGTTTTAAAGTGTTTGCTATAAAACTACAATAATTAAAACACAAAAAGAAAATGTTACCAAAATTAGTTTTGGCCAAGAAAAGTGGTCGGCGAAACCATAGTGCACCGCAATGCAGTAATGTTGTTACAACATGTGTTTAAAAAATGTTGAAAAATTATTATGAAAATTTTGAAAAATTATTACGAAATTCCTAGGAAAAAAGTACCGTTAGATAAGAGATAAATATTTTTTAAAAGAATGTGCTATAATTTTGGTACGCAAATTTGAGAAGTAGGAACAAGATATCATTACAAAATGTTTAAAGTCAATATTATTGTACTCATTTATATCAGACATGTTTTTTTTAAAGATATAACGAACATAAAGAATATTAAATAAATTTCTTAAAATCTTTAATTTTTTTGTAATAAGCAGAATGTAGTATTTTTCGAAGGTGTGCTATATTTTTGAGCAGTACTTTATATGTAATATTTTTTTCGCCAATTCCCAAATAAATAAAAAGATTAAGTTGTAAACAATTCATAAATAATAATTATAAGTATAAAACTGCCTTATTGATTCAGTGACATATTTTTAGACGTCAATTGCTTCCCCCAAGAATACAAGCTTCTGCTCACCAATGTTTGAAAGATTTACCATTGATACTTTTATTCTTGAATTCTCACTGCTTTTAACTTTGAGCCAAATGAAATCCACAACTTTAAGCATCGGTGAATAAGGATCATTCTTAACAATGTCGTCCGAAATAATAAAGTTATGTATGTAATATTTAATTTAATTTCCTCAAAATTAATATTTAAAAATATAATTTATATCTTAATTCAAATTTAAAAACTTTACAATCTCATTTGGATTTTTCCAACTTTCATATGAAATTTCTTTAATATAAAGTAGAAATTCAAAATTATATATGAAATTGTCCCAATATTAAATTGAAAATTTTATTCACATTTGGAATTTTCTTAATATTAAATTGAACATCTCATTTTCATTTGGCGTTTTCTTAATATTAACTTTAAATTCTTAATTCAATTTGATTTTTTTTCAATATTATATTTAAATTCTTAATTCCAATTGGAATTTTCTAAATTTTAACTTAAAAATCTCAATTTCATTTGAAATTTTCTCGATTTTAACTTGAAATTCTAAATTTTATTTTGAATTTTATTAATATTAAATTGCAGTTCCCATGGCTAAAAATATTTTTACCTTTACTTAAATGAATTCACCACAACACAAAAATAAATTCATTTATATTAAAAATTATTCACCACTACTTAAAATATATTCACCACTGACAACTTCTCACCTCTATTTAAAATGTATTTTCCTACACATTTTTTGTTTAACTAAAAAATATTCACCACTGGCGAAAAATGCTCATCTCTACTTAAAAAATAAGCATCAATACTTAAAATATATTTAAAACTTCTAAAATATATTCAAAACTGAAAACTATTTACCTCTACTAAAAATCAGCTATTTATTCTCAGCTAAAAATATTCTCACAACTAGTAAAAATTTACCCTCTTCTTCTGAAAAAATATTAACCATGGCTAAAAATATATACAACACTAAACACTTCAAACCGAAAATTATTCACCAATATGAAAAATATATTTACCACTTCTAAAAAATAATCACCACTAATTAAAAAAAATTACCACTGCTAGAAAGTATTCACCTGTTCTTAAAATAGATTTACCACGGCTAAAAATTTTCTCACCACTTCTAAAAATGTATCTGCATCTACGGCTTATAATATACTTACCACTATTAAAATGCATCCATCACAGCTGAAATATTCACCACTACTTAATATGTTTTCACCACTATAAAAATTTATTCCCAACTACTTCATTACATTTAATACCACCAAAATATATTATTTGCAAGTTATTCACCTCTGTTAAAAATAAGTTCACCATTATAAAACCGTTTAAAAAATTAACAACACTATTATTTAAGCCCAAATTACAATAGCGCGTATAATCAGCTGATAATTTAGAAAGCACTGTTTGTTATGGTGTTGATTACATTTGGTCAGCGGCAGTTTGCAGTTCATTTAGCCCTGTTTCTAAATTCACTGCGCTGCATTCAGTTTGAGAGCGAGACAAAGAGAGTGAGCAAATAAATGAGAAGCTAAAATACACAAGTAGAACAAAGCTAGATGGTGGTTGTAAATTGTGGCTGCCTACGCTGAATTGTAATTATAACGGCAGCAACATGTTGTGCTGACAGTGATCAGCTGATAATTTTTTCTGATACTGTTGCTGACTACGCGCTAATGTAATTTGGGCTTTATTCATGAATTTTAATTTTTACATATATAACTTTAAGCAGCCACCGGTTTAGAAACAACCGCCGTCAAGAATCTTATAAGGCGCAGGTTTCTGGTAACATTTATACAACTCTGTGTTAAAAAAAAATAAAAATAAAAAACGTGTTGCCAGCTGGTTTACTCTGCATGGCTTTATAAAACCCTAAGCATGGTACAATAATACCAGGTAACGGTATACAGCTGATAATTTTTTGCTGCTTTCAATTTTGTAATATATGTTTATATATATGTTTTGTTTACTTTTACAGTTTGTTTATATTAAATACAGCGAGACCTCGATTATCCGTAGTGGTCGGTAACGGAAGCATTCTGGATAATCAATCACAGTTAATTGAGAAACATTTTTTATTTACATAATTCAGTTATTCAATGATTTAATATAAATGTTTAAGTAATATAAGGAAAAAATAATAATTTTGGAAAAAGCATTGAACAATACATAAGGGTTTCATTTTAAGTAGTTTCTTAAAAAATAAGATAATGTTTTTCAAATTCATATTTTTCTTAACTAGTTTTTCATGAATGCAGTAAACTTGGATTTTACCTTTCTCTGACTTTCTCTCTTATTCAAATTATTCAATTTGTTTTATTCAAATTGTGTTTGATTGTTCAAAAGAAATCGAAGAACTTATGCTTAGAAATCCGGATAATAGAGGTAAACACGGTTAATCGATGCAAAAAAATTAAATGGATGCAAACAAAAATAAACAATTATAAATTTTCTTTCTCTGATAATCGACGTTGTTGGTTAATTTATAAAAAAATATTATATAAAATATTAATTTATTCTTCTACACTAAAATAAATAATATTTAATTAATTATTGGCATTAGGTAGATTTATGTTTTTTAATCAAAAATTGCAAATTAATATTTTCAAAATAATAAAGATACAATTCTGGGAAATTTTTAGTTCTTTTAATACTGTTGATATAATTTTGCAATTTCCTCCAAAAGATTGAAACACATTTATATTTAATTTTCTACATTTAGTTTACTACTTATTATTTTTCATTTCTCACTGGAACATTAATTTGTATTTATTGTTTTAAAATGTTTTTATTATATAATTTATAAAGTTTAACTATATTTTGTTTTATTTTATATTTATTTTTTTATAATTAATAACTTACTTTGAAATTATTTTAAACATTAAAAATTAAAGATTTAAATACAAACAGTTCAAAATATTGATTTTTGTATATAAAACTGTTGCAACAAACTGCGAGTATCTCTTCGTTCTAGGTTAAAAATTTTAAAACGTTTTTAAAAGAAAATTTTATAACGTTTTTAAATAAAAGTTTAAAAGTAAATATTTTTGCTAAAAAGTTAAAACAAAATTTTGCTACTTTATTTAAATACTTGTGTAATAAAAAGGCCAATTTGTTGGTTTTGAAGATTTGGGTAAATTTTCACTAAAATTTCGTTTAATTTTCTGTTTTAAATTTATATTTTTTTCTTGCTACATTTAATATTTATATAAAGTGGACGTATTAAAAGCTAAAGCTAATAAATTATGTTGTTTTATAATAAAAAATAAAGTAATTAATTTTAAGTTTTAAAATAAAATTATAAGACATAATAAAATAATATGAATAATTTTAAGATATATAACAGTTTAATAATAATAATAATAATAATAATAATAATAATAATAATAATAATTAATAACATTTAGGCTAGACACAGAGTTTAAAATGTTGATGAAATATGATATTTTTAGAAAATTTGTATAAAAAACAGTAAGGTCTGAAAATCAATTAAAATTTCTTAAAATATTAAACTCTGTGTCAAGCCTTATTATTAGCGCTATTCATAATATTAAGTTATCATTAAGAAATGTCTTAAATTTACTTAACATCATAATTAGCCCCTATAAATTTCTTTAATTTAAAACAATTTTAATAAACAAAATTTTTTCAAATTATAAAAAAATTCCATAAAATTGTTTGATAAATTATAAAGGTATCAATCAGGAAATCGACTTTCTCACCTTCCATCTTCTATTGGAGCAACAAAAACTTGACGAGGTCTTTTTTTCAAAACACAACACACAAATTGAGACACTTATCGTTAAATAAAACATTATAAAAATAATATACAACCAATAAAAATATTTATAATAATTATTTTTCCATAAAAATAAATACTTAATAATAATAATTATATAACATATTTAATTTTAAAATATATGTATATTTTCTTATTCTTTGTATAATTTATTTAAAGTAGTAAACTCTGCTTCAGATTATCTTTCAGATTTACTTAGCCGATCTGGCCTTATTAATTGTTTGTTTCTCGGCTTCGCTAAATTCCAAAATACTTTCGATGGCCTGCAAATGACCCTGGGAATTTTCCTTGTCGGTAAGGAAATAATAAACAGCACTTTTTAGGAATTGTAATGTAACCTCAGGATCGACATGAGTGCGATTCTTTTGCGCTTCCAATAAACGGCGATAAATGGTCTAGAGATTTTAAATTTCCATTTGAAATTTTTTTTATTTCAAAACCCCGAAAATATTTCATATATTATCAATAAAAAAAGAAATAGGAGGGAAAATAAAAAAGGGAAATATTATATTTAGTTAGGATATCAAATCTTTTATTCTAAGATTTTTTTTAAATTAAATGTTAAGAAATAAAAATAAATGAAACAAATTAAATAAAAAAAAAAAACACCCAAAATATTAATAATTTTATTTACATTAATTTAAAAAAATATATTTATGTAATTATAACTAAAAATTATGAAATTATACAAAAATGTGCTTAATGTTATTAATTTTAAATATGTTATTTAAATGATATTTAAATAATGATTTGTATATAATGTTTTATATAATTTTTAAATGGTTTTTAATGATTATAATATAATGTTTGAATTTAAATGAAACCTTCTAGTATTTTTAATTTTAAATTAATTTTTATAATAAAAATATTATATAAAAAATATTGATTATATAAGTTTATTAATGTAACAACATTTATTACAAGAAAATAGAGTAGATTTTTTTTATTTATAAAATTAATTAGTATGTTATGTTGGTAGTTTTAATTTAAACATGCTAAATTAATTTTCTTTTTATTAAAATTAAACACTATATAGTATATATATTGTTTACATATTTTTTTATTAATGAAAAGAGAATTTAAACCGAGTTTTACTTTTATTTTTAATATAATACACTTAATATTTCTTGAAAAAAACCTAATTTACTTTTAAATATTTTTCTTTTTATGCTAAATATGTTTACATACCTTTAGTTAACTGGCCGTTAAGTTTTGTTTTGTATTTGATTATTTACAAACCAAAAATGATTTTTTTTGTTGAAAACAAAAATTTAAACTTGTTTATAAAAATAATTTAATAGTTGTTGTAATTAAAAACTCAATAAAATAATACTAAGTTTTCGAAATGTATATCTTTTTAAAATAGTTTAAGATTTTAATATTTACTTTCTTTAAAGGTTATTTGTTCAACAAAATAATTTAACAATAGTTCTAGATACGTTTTTTTTAGAATTTTGTCAACAAAAATTGAGACAAAGGTTTTTAAAATAAGGTCATGTCCTATTTAGGAAATAAATCATTTAAGTTCATAATTCGGCTGTTTAGAAATGTTGAAAACATTTATTTGATCCCTTTAATCATAACATAGTGCCTACATTAGACAAATTTTTATCAAGACAAACATCAAAATTAGTGTGAATCTATACAAGGTAACCTTAGTTAAACAGTTGATTATTATTTTGGGTTGGTACAGCTGTCAAATTGCGTATATAAAAAACAATAATGAATTCGCCATATTGTTGTTTTTGAGCAACAGTTGCCACCTTTCATAAATTCGAGTTAATTTTGACGTTTGTCTTGATAAAAAAATGTCTAATGTATACACTATGTAATGCTACTTTCACATTAAAAACATGCTGCGTTGAAATTTTCAGTTCGATCGGTTCAGATGTATTTTACTATAAACGGAAACTAAACAAGTAAAAGTGCTATTATTATTTTTTTGCCTTTTTGCCGTTTTTCGCATACTAGCGATTTTTTTGGAGATAAAACTTCGTAGCTTATATAGCTACAGTTTTTGCCAATATCTGCCACTCAAGAACCGATTTTAAAGATTTTTGAAAGAAAAATTCTCGGAAGCTAAATTGATGTATACGAATATGTCTAAGCTATTGGAGGGCTTTATAGATAAAATATCAACCGACAAACGAACGGACGGATGGACGGACATTGTAATTTCGGTTTAGAATATAATATATGTATACTTTCTTACGTGAAAAAAGTAGAAATTACAAACGGAATGAAAAAAAAAAAAATATTTAAATTTACATAGAAGAGATATAAATTTTTTTAAGGTATCTTTTATCGTATTCTTTTGATATTTCTTCATAAAATTAAATAAAAATCTCTTTCAAAAGGGGTCCAGAAAATAACTAAGAGTGTATATTTGTCTAAATTTTGAATCTCTAAATTTCTAAAAATATAAATTTTAGAAATTTTTTACTCAATGTTTAGTAAAAGTGAAATAATTTTGGAAAAAATATTATATGTTTTGACAGTTGCCGGACATAAAATTATAAATAACAGACAATATTACTAAAATACAAAAATTTAAACGTAAGTGGATGCTTAAGCCTTTGTTAGCCGAGCCGTACCACACATCAGCGTTAAAAAATACACACAAGCTTATGAGACGCTAAATCAGATCAACATAAAAATTCTATAACTGTCACATAAGCGGTCAACTAGCCCAGGTTTTACTCAAGAAACGTAAATGTAGTAAGTACTTTGTTATTGTTTTGTACACTCAACATCACTCATGTCTATTGAGTTGTTTTATTAGCGATTTGTATATAGAACGAAATTTGTGTTTTTATGATATAAATTTTAAAATATTAATTCAACTCTACGCTTTATTTAAATTATTTTAAACATTTTTTAGTGAAGAAAACAGCAAAACAAAATGACCAATTGATAAATATTTAGAGCGACCTAATTTTATTAGGTTACTTCCACAGCGTAATTAGAAAGTTGCATTTGGATAGTGTGGACCCCAGTTGTTCATGTTTTGTTCTTGTTCGCACACCGTTGCTCGCACAATTGTTCGAGCCATCAAACGATGATTTGTTCGACAAATGTTCTGCCCACTGAAAACAAAATGAACAAAATTGTGTGTTCTTGTGCGTTTTGTTCTTGTGCGAACAAGATGTAGCGTTACATTTACATTTAGGGTAGAGTAATGGGGCCTTAAGGAATTGCTGAAAAAGAGAATGTAAAGTGTATGTCTACCACAAAGTAGACCAGACGTCTCACTAGGCAAAAAATATCGCTATCTCATTCCTGAGATATTTTCTTTTGCTCGATATCAACCTAAGTTTGTTTTTTCTATCTCTTTTTTTAACCTCTAACACTGGGTCTCTACATGATTTTTTTATATCATAATATGTTACGTCGAGTCTATATTAGAGAAATTTCTATCAAGACAAACGTCAAATTTTTGTTTGAGTTGCAGATAATTTTTTATCTCTGTCAATTATAGGGGAAAACGTATGTCATAATAAGCCATGCAAAAAGTACCAACAACAATCAAGACGGCGTCTTTTACTAAGCATTATCAAGACAAAGTTGTCAGAGCTCGAGCGCTGACAATTTTCTTTTAACGCTGCAATAATACTGACAAATTCAGTCTACATTAGACAAATCTTCATCTTGATAAAATGTTAACGTTTGTCTTTATAAAAATTTGTCTAATGTAGACTCAAAGTAACAGAGAGTGTTAAATCCGCTCTCTGAGAGAATTATCTCACGTGTAGACTAAAATATTAGTGTTATAAGAAATATTATGAGACTGTTGTGATAAGATTTTTCTACACAACTATCTATAAGATTTACTCTCAAAAAAATACACATATACGAAAGTTTTTTTGTCTTTAGGAGATGGTAAAAGTCCGAGATGGGTCGAAAATTTTTGAAATTACCCGTATGTCATAATAAAACATCAAGCAAAAGTTGTTAAAGATCGATCTCTTGTTGGATAAAATATTTAGTCAAGTTTATAAATTTTTATTAAAAATTTCAATTTATATGAAAGATGGGCGGCAAAATTTGGCTTCCGATTGTATATTTTCTTGAACCATTTGAACGAAATTTCGATATCGTAAATGGTTTCGTTTATATGGCTTATAGTATTCTAAAATTGTTTACTCTATCCAAAACTTTGTTTTCGAGTTAACTGTTTAATCTGTTACAGATGGTGTTTCGGTTTATTAAAAAAAATGGTTGTTTAAAATTTAATTTTTCTAAAATTATTCCTTCTTTGTATATCGATGGAAAAGTATGAAGCGGAGTTACGGTGGACATTGATATTTTCTATTTTTTGAATCATTACTTTTTTTGAGAACGATTTTGACCATCTTCAATATTGTATTCAAAATATAACTTTTCGAATCTTTTGGAATTTTATAGAAATTCTTTAAAGAAGTCGAAATTCCTTAAAAAAAAGAAACATAAAATTCCTTTAAATCACGTTGATATATTTTTTTTTCGTAATTAATTTCTTATCTATTAGCAAAAATTTGTTTCTTAAAAAAGCTTTGAACTTTAAAAGCTTTAAACTCGGTTTTAAAAAACTGATTTTAAAACTAAAATGACATTATGAGGCCACTAACACCATAATTTTTTTTAAGATAATGAAAAGCCCATTTAGATGAATGCATTATATGAATAAAAATTAATGGATGTATGTAAAATCCACCTGTTTATATGAAACCTAAATACCGATGACAAAATTCCATGAGATTCAAAATGAAACAAAAATTACAAAAAAAAAAATATGAAAAAAACTTTTAGTGTTAAAATGAAACTAAAAGTACAGCACAACACCGCGTTTTAAAATTTTAACAAAAAAATTTACATTAAAAATTATCACAAAAACCAATTTAAAATCAAAAAAATTATTTTGATATATATTTAATTAATTCTTTCTTTTATAAAATTAAAAAAAAAACTAATAAAGAAAATATAAAAAAAAAACTAAATTACAGTGTGTGAGTTGAGAAACTTTACAAACCTTACGCGCGCCGAGTACCCACAAAGAAATTGCCTCTTTTGCAGTAAGGAGAGCATGATTATTGCCGCATTCATTTCTACATTCTGCTGCCTATAAAATATTGGATATTTTGGAATATTTTTTCGTTTTTGTTTGATATTTTTTTCGAAAATAAATAAATTTTGAAAATTATGATAAAAAATAAGAAATAAATTATAAAAAAGTTATAGACAATATTTTTTTTCTTAGGTTTTAGTTTTTTAAATGTTAAACAAAAATTGCGTAGATAAAATGCAGCAAATAACAATTTTTATATAACATTTGAGTTAAAATTAAATAAAATTAAAAAGTTTTAACACATTAACTACTTTTTTTCTGAAAAAAATGCATGCTTTTTTTGTTATAAAATAATTATTAATAATTTTGTTTAGAAAATTTAACATTTGGTAAACTTAAATTTATTTGTTAGTTTAATTAGTTTTTGTTAAGCTAAAGTAAAAAACCATGCCCTCCTAATTTATTTGAGGTTAAGTTTATCAAAACTACTTCTAAAATGTTTTTGTAAAAAGAAAAAAAAAAACTAATGAAAAATTAAATTTAAATTAATGAAAAATGTTAAACTGAGAATTTTGTATTGGAAGTACAAATTGTGTGGAAAGATTTTATCATAATTATATAGGTCAAAGGTCAATCTTGAAAAAAGAGGCAGTAGTTGGAACAACATTGAAATTGTTTAAAAATAATCACTAAAACATTATTTCATTTTTTTTCGGTCAAAGGTCATAAACGCAAAATATCAGTAGGATTTGTAAAAATATACCAAATTGTTTTTATTACAAATAGTCTTGAAATTTTGTAGTAAGATAATTATTATAATATTTTTTAATTTTCTTATGTCAAAGGTCAATTAAAAAAATTACTGTTGAAACAAATAAATAAATCTTAAATTATTTCTACTGGTTAAATATTATTCTTTTTGCAGGTCAAAGATCAAAGACAAAAAATATATAAAATATTTGTTAAAATAAATCAAAACCATCTTGAGTTTCAAACTGGTCTGAAAAACGTATTATAAAGTAAAGAAAAATAGTCTCAGAAAATATTCTAACATGTAAATTCTATTATTAATTAAAGTAATATTTATTTTAATATTTATGGGGTTAAAGGTCACTTTCGAAAAAAGGCTATAAAGTTTCGAACTAGTATAGAAATTATTTAAATCTTTAAATTTTTGTATTGAGTTTAAAATTTTAAATTATTTCTAATAAAAAAAATCGATCTAACTTTAATTTTTAAAAGTCAATGGTCATAAATGAACAAGTAGAAATATTTTTGTTTCCATAATATCATTAGAAATAATTTTATAATTTAGATTTTATTATTTGTTTAACAAATATTTGTGGTATAATTTTTTAATGTTTATGGGTCAACGGTCATTTTTGAAAAAAGTTTATAAAATTTATAAACATTAGTGGAAAAGGTTTTGAAATGTTTAAATATTTCCTTTGATTTATAACTTTGAAATCGTACTTAAACTTTTATAGGTCAAAGGTCATTAACCAAAAAATCGATAATGCGTAATCACTTGATCCTTAAACAAGCAAAATTATTCTTAGAGAAATAAAAAAAAAAAAATAAATAATAATAATAATTTTATATTCTTATAGACTTTTTTCTCTTTATAGAGGTCAAAGGCAACGCTTCACATTGGGGTAAAAGGGGTCGAAAATGGCGCTTAATTCAGGGAAATGTGATATAAATATTTTAATGATCACGTTTTATTTTTTTGTTGATTTTTAGTTAAAAAATTCAGTTTTAGAGTTTTAAGATTTTTTTAGCAGAACGGTAATGTCTGTCCGTCCGTCTATACATAAGAGTTAAATGGGTCGAAAATTATGCATAATTCAGAAAAGGGTGGTATCAACACTTTAATGATCACGTTTAACTTTTATATTTATTAGTAAGTAAAAAATGTATTTTTAGAATTATAAGATTTTTTGGCTGAATGGTAATTTCCGTCCTTCCGTCTATACATTTGGGTTAAATGGGACGAAAATGACGCTTAATTTATGAAAAAGTGATATCAAAATTTTGATGATCACTTTCTATTTTTTGTATTTATTAGTTAGTAAACAAATGAATTTTTATAATTCTAAAATATTTTTTGGCAGCATGACAATGTCCGTCCGTCTGTCTATACATTTGGGTTAAATGAGTCGAAAATTCCACTTAAGTAATTCAGAGAATAGTGATATCAAAATTTTAGTACCTTCATTTGGTTTTCAAATTAATCAAAAAGTAGAAAAAAAATATTTTTCAAATCTTAAGATTTTTTTAAAAGAATTCTAATTCTAATTCCATCTGTCCGTCTGTTTGTTAATTTTTGAAAACTTTCCAATTCAAAATTGTTTAACTTTTCACTCAAAATTTTCTTTGTTCGATAGATAATTTTGCTTTTTAACCAACTACATAAAATATAATAAAATCGGTTGAAAATATTTGGCTATATATGGAAAATTCTTAATCAAGATCTTGTAAAATTGAGATTTTTGAAATTTTAAATGTATATAACTCGAAAAATATATAAGATAAGTAGTACATGCAATCATGTTTTCTAAAGGATTTATCAAGGACTTTAAAGTGATATAAAAATCTTGGAAATCGGGTAAGGAGCAAAAATTCGCTAGTGGTTATTTTGAACCCCTATAGTTAAGCTTCTGATGCGAATATTGGATCTCGCTTCTAAACTCAAAATGCTACTGTCCTCTGCTACGCCTATGTAAAATTTCATGCAAATCCAACTAGCCGATTAGAAGTTACAGATTTATTTCGATTCTTCCACACTGTTTAATGTTTTATAAAGCAAATAAAATGTCTCGCACTTAAGCTGTTTTTTGTATGAAATCTACTGGAGTTTTTTTGAAAAAAAAAAAAAAAAAAATATTTTCTCAAATCGGGCTATATATGCGCACGATTTTTTTTTCATAATATTAAAGTATTTTCAGAACAAACATCCTGTAACATTTTAAATTGCATTCCATGAAATTTGAAAATTAGTGAATTTTAGGATAATTTTCAAAAAAATAACAAAAATATTTGGACAAAATATAATTTACAAGAAAAGTACACATAAACATCTAAAGTTGATGGTTTCATTTTAAATTTTTACCTTAAAAGACTTTTTATTTAAAATAAATACACTGAAATCTGATGAAAATTTAATTTTTTACTATTTTTCAAAAATGTAAAAAAAATTCTTAACTTTGACAGCTCCTTATAAGAAAACAACACAACCTAGCTTGGAGAATTTAATTGATATTGATACATAATTTTGTCTATTTTTATTCGGTACCCAACTTATTACAAAACTTTAAATTTTAAAATTCAATTAAGCGCCCCTTTTGACATATTTTACCCCAACGTAAGCTTGAAGAAAAGGAGCAAAAGTCTTATTTCATAATAAATTTTATTTATTTCGCACAATTTGTATAGAAAATTGTATCATTTTGTAGGGAGTTTTAAGATTTAAATTTTATTTTTAAAAATTATAAATAAGGTCACACTAATAAATTCGCTTTATTTTGACTTAAACGAGAGTTCTAATTTAAAAACTTTTTTCTATTTTAAGGGTCACAGGTCAAAAGTGAAATTTAAGAAGAATTTGTTTAAATTTATACAATAAAATGAAAAATGTTCATTAAAAAACAAAAAAAAAAAAAAAAATTCAGGTCGGGGATCAATTTGATAAAAACATTTTCAAGAGGTCGAAGTTCACTCTCAGAAAAAAAGTACCTCAAAATGCTGAAATATATTTGCTTTATTTTAATTTAGTCAAGAAAAATATACATTCGAGAGTTATAAATTTAACAAGTTTTAATTAAATAAAATAAAATTCTTTATAAACTTTTTTCTATTTTAAGGGTCAAAGGTCACCCTTGAGAAAAAAAATTGAAATTGAAGCAGAATTTGTTTAAATTTCTATAATAAAATAATGAAAATTTCATTAGAAAACAAAAAAGAAATTCAGTTAGGGGATCACTTTGATAAAAATATTTTTAAGAAGTCGAAGGTCACTCTCAAAAAAAAAAAAAAAAACAACTCAAAATGCTGAAATATATTCGCTATATTTAGTCAAGGAAAAAATATATATTGAATAAAATAATACTCTGTCCAACCTTTTTTAAGGGCAAAAGGTCAATCTAAAAAAATATATTGAAGAAAATGTGTTAAATTTGAGCGAAATTTGTGGTATTTCAAACAAATAATTTTTTTTTTTTAATTAAAAAAAAAAAAAATATTTTAAATAAAAAACAAAAAAAAAAAAAAAAATGTCAGGTTGGGGTCAATTTGATAAAAATATTTTCAAAGGAAATTTGGCATTTTCAAAACAATTTTTTAAAGCTCAAAGATCACTCCTGAGTAAAAAGGAGAACATGTGTGAAATTGAAGTCAAATTTGTTTTATAACAAACTATGTGAAAATTTATTTGAAATTTATTTAATAAAATTAAAGATTTTTTTAGAAAACTAAAAAGTTTTTAGGTCAGGGTTAGTTTGATTAAAATATTTTTAAAGAAAACTTGACCTTTTGAGATCTTATGTAGTGTAAAAATCTGTTACAAGTTTTTAATCGATATTGAAAGAGATTTTATTAAAATTTATAAATAATAAATTTAGAGAAAACTATTTAAAAAAGTTCTTTTATTTTGGATTCAGTTTGCTAAAATTCCGATCAACCTAAAGATAATTTTAAAAGTTAGTCCGATGGTTACTTCGACCTGTTTTTAAAATTTGTTAAGTTCCTTTAAACCACTGATTGGCTCAAATAGAGCATATAAATATTTAAATGTATTGATGAGTCTGTTTAAAACTTAAATATTTACTTTCTTATCAGATTTGTTTGTTTATTCTGAATATTATTGCTATATCGAATGATTTCCGTTCACAGAAAACTGTGGGTCTGATTAATGTTCAAAACTCCTGACAAACTGCTACTTAAAAGCCAAATGATTTGATCTAATGTAAAAATCCTTTAACATAATTCTTCCTTTTTTGAACTTCCAATTTTGTTAATAAAATCAATCAAAATGAAAATACTTTAAATAAAATGGTTATTTTTATATTAATAATAATAAAAAGTTAAAAATCAATATAATATGATTATTAATGATAAATTATAAATGTTAATATTTTATTATTAAAAAAACACACAATTAAAATTTTCTGTTTTTTTTTTTAACAAACTAAATGAGAATTATATTAAAATAAAAATAATTCAAATATATTTAAACTAAAAAAATATAGAAAAAGGAATACTGCAATAAATTTTTTTTAACTAAACAAATTAAACATTATTAAATTTTGCTTTCTAAAATTTGAAATTTTCTTTCTAATCAAAACAAAAAGCAAATTAAAAATGTATTTGTTAATCGTTTAAGAATTTAAATTTTTGGCTAAAAGTGCTGAACTGTTTGTAATTATTGAAATCGTATTCGAATGAGTGAGTTTCATTATGTGTTTAAAAAAAGCTATAGATTTTTTAAATATTCAAAAAATATATGAAATGTTTTGCAACAAACACACACACACAAAAAATACATTTAGGTGAGATGATTTTTAAAAAAAATTTAAAATGATTAAGAAAATAGCATTAGACAAAGTGATCAATTTATGGACAAATTAAGACAAAACAGAAAATTTTTTAAAACAATTTATGAAAATTAAAAAAAATGATAAGTCTGTTCTTTTTCTTTCAAGGCACAACGCAAACAAAATGCAATATGCAAAATAATATGGTAAAGATTATAATAAAGATTTTAAAAAATCTTACACGTATATTTTCCAATTCATCCTGGGTGGATTGCAATTGATGCAGCAACTCATTGATCGATACCTTATTTTGGGGTGCTCGGTGTGCCAATTCTAATGCCTGAAAATAAACATAAAATAACAACAATTTTGTTTCTCAATATTTTTCTTAAAATATTTTATATATTTTTCTTTTAAGAAAAATTTTCAATATTTTTCCTATATATTTTTTTCAATATTTTTTCTTATAGAAAAAAGTTTAAATAGTTTTTCTTATTGAAAAAAATGTTTAATATTTTTCTTTTAAGAAAAATTTTCTACATTTTTCTTAAGGGAAAAATTTTTAATATCTTTTTTTCAATGATTTTTGTTATAGAAAATTTTTTTTTTTCTTAGAAGAAGAATTTTAAATATTTTTTCTTATAAAAAAATTTCAAAAATTTTTTATTATAGAAAAAACAATATTTTTTCTATAATTTTCAATATTTTTTTTATTAAAAAAAAATTTTCGATATTTTTTTCTTAAAGAAAAGATTTCAATATTTTTTTCTTTTAAGAAAAATTTCTAATATTTTTCCTTTAAGAACAATTTCTAATATTTTTCTTTTAAAAAAAAATTTTTAATACTTTTCTTTAAGAAGAATTTTCAATATTTTTTCTTATAAAAAAAATTTTTAGTAATTTTTCTTGTAAAAAAAATTTTCAGTAATTTTTCTTATAGAAAAAATTTTCAATATTTTTTCTCATAGAAAAAATTTTCAATGTTTTTTCTTACAGAAAAAATTTTCAATATTTTTACTTATAAAAAAATGTTTAATGTTTTTTCTTAAAAAACATTTTTTAATATTTTTCTTATAAACAATTTTCAATATTTTTTTTCTCAGAGAACAATTTTTAATATTTTTCTTTTAAGAAAAATTTTTAATTTTTCTTAAAAAATTTTCAATATTTTTTCTTATAGAAACTATTTTTAATACTTTTCTATTAAGAAATATGTTTAATATTTTTCTATTAAGGGACATTTTCAATACTTTTTTTCTTATAAAAAAATATTTAATATTTTTCTATTAAGAAAAATTTTAAAATTTTTCTATTGAGAAAAATTTTCAATATTTCTTTTTAATTTTTTTTTTTCTTCAGAAAATTTTAAATAATTTTTTCTGTGAAAATCTCAATAAATACTCTTGTTAAAAATCCCAATAATTATTCTCTTAAAAGATTTCTCTTAGAAAAAATTTTCTTTTGGAAAAAGTTTAATGCTTTCTCTCTTCAAAAATATTCAATAATTTTCCTCTTTAAAAAAAAAAAAAAAAATTCTTCAAAAAAATCTTACCTGATCAGCTCGAGCAATACGCTCGGCTTCCTGACCCTTCTGATACATATGTAAATACATTTGCTTTTGTTTCTCTTCGTGTTCGGCCAGCCGGCGTTGCAACTCTTCCAGCTGTTTCTCCAACTCACGAATACGCTCCTTGGCGTGTTCATAGTCGGGCACTATGTCAGCATAACGTGTATTACATTCGGCTAACTTTTGCAACAAAGCCTCAATACGATCACAATTCGTACGTTTCATTTCGCTGGTAGCAGCATCCTGATTACGAATTAAATCCTCAATACGTTGCTCATACAAACGTATCAATTCTTGACGTTGTAATTCGTATTGTTCCACAGTAGCAGCTGAAGCAGCCGAGGCATTGGGTGAACAAGAGGCAGCATCACTACCACATGCCTGATCATGTTGGTTATGTAGTGAAGGTGTGTACGATGACGAGTCTTTGGAATGAACCGAAGAAGAAGTCATATCTTCAAAATGTCCCGAATCGGCAAAAGATGATTGCATATCCGATGATAAATGCATCATATTGTGTTGTTGTTGATGCAGAGAGCTTTGTGGCAAATGTTGCTGATGTAGCATGGCTGAAGGGGTATGGGCATGAGCATGATGATGATGATGACGAGGACTTGATGTTTTCTGGGCATCATCGACCATATCGACAATGGGTGAAACATCTTGAGAAGTCTTGAGTTCTGCTTCGCGTACAGTGACAGCATCACTAGAGGCGGAACGTTCTTCGGGCGAACTAAGAGAGGCCTTGAATAAACGTAGTTCCACTACTTCACGTGTTAAACGTAAAATTTCTGAATCTTTTTGCTCTAAATCTTGGCGAGCAGCACAGAGAAGTTCTTTCAAACGTCTTAATTGGCGTTGAGCTCTCTGGGTGGGTGTAAGATAATCGGCACCCACCTGTCCAGCGTAATTTGAACAGTGAACCACATATTTCATTTTACGACCACTAAAAGTGGTACCATTTCTAGGAGAATCAAATATAAAAAAAAATTAAATTTAAAATATTTCATATAAAAAAATAAAAAAAAACTCACCTGGCAACATAAGGATGTTCACAAGACATTGTTGAACGTCCCGATGTTGTGGTACCGTAAGAAAACAACGAGTCTAAATCATCATCCAAATAAGTTGAAGGTGAATCTGGTGTCACTGGTGGTGTTTTGGGCGTTACCTTAGAACCCGGCGATGTTTTACTTTGTGGCGACGTATTATGATTATGGTTATGCGTTGTTGTGTTTGGTGTAGATGTAGCAGTTATATGATTACCAGTTCCGGATGAATGTGGAGTTTTTGGTGATTTAAGTCCTTTTCCTGTTGTTGTTGTTGTAGAGGATGCTGTTGTCGATGTGGTGTTCAAAGTTACTGGTCGGGTTTGCTGCTGTGTAACTGTTGCCGGTATTGTGTTTGCTGTTGTATCACTTTGTTGTGTCGTTACACCGTTATGATTCAAAGACTGTTGCGAAAGAAAGGTTAAATTGTTAATAAAACAAAAGCATTTGTTACGTTAGTTTTTTTAATTTTTTTTTGCTTATATTTTAAGTTTTTTTTTTTTTTTTTCTTTGTAATTTTACGTTTTATTTCAAACATTGTGAACGTTAAACGCATTCAAGTTCGCATATATTAATACTTTTTATCTTTCATTCATACATACATTTAGTTGTTATTCGCTTTAAAAATTATAGATTTAATGCTTTTTCTTTTGTGGTTGTATTGGTGAAAATTTTTGTTAAACCACAAACACTCAAACACTACTATTTTACGCATATGACTACATACAATCAAATCGCTTCATTAAATAGGTGTAATAGCTAATGGGGCACAGTGATTTATCAAGGTTCAAATTTTCATATAAAATTTATGATTTTAAATTTGGGTAAAATTTAATTATGACGAATATATTTTATGTTTACCACAAAAAAAATTTGGTTACGAAAACGAATATTTAATTAGCACAACTATAATATGAATTCTCTAATAATATAAATAATTCCAGTGACTATAAAAAAAAAAACGAGTAAACATGTTACGCTTGAGTAACAACGATCATCTACAATTTTCCTCTGGGTATACGAAAATTTATGGACTCACATTTAATAAATACGTTTTTTTAAGTTTTAAACATTAACAATTTTCTTTTTATTTTTCTTAGTTCTGAACCCAATTATTTATACAGCGATTTTCATAATTTCAAATAAGAAAGTTATCAGATGCTTTTCCAATTATTGACATATTAAACATGTCTCACAGCAATCGAGGGGACTTTGGTCATACTTACAAGGCTTCAATTTATATGTATGATAAAAAAGAATTACAAACTTATTTTTATATTTAAGAATCGTTATGTGACTGGAAAAATCGATGTTTTCCAGTCACATAATATCCTATATTTCCCAACAGTGATTAAAAACTTAATTTCTTAAGTGTTGAAGTGATACTTGGACACAAGGGTTAAGCTATCTCGATTTCCAAATCAGATATAAGTAATTAAAATTAGTTTAAAGATTTTAATTTTGGAATCTATGATTAATGTGAATCAATCACTTTTAATTAATTCTAAATTTCTTTCGATTATTTTCAAATTGCGATCTGCCTTTTATACGCAATGTTTTCATGGACAGACAGACGGACGGACGGACATTGCGAATTTGACTTATGATTAATTTAAAGCAGAAGATTTATTTACTTCAAATTTATTTGAATTAGATTTTATATTGACTTTAATTAAAAACATTTTATTTTATATTATATATATTTTTGTTTAAATTTGTATCCTTCAAAATTTTGTAGTTCTTTTTATAGAAAATTTTAAGTCCTAGAAAAAAACTGAGTACGCGTATGGTCCCTAGTTTCGTGCGTATGTATGAAGATGGATTTGTTCATGTGTGAGAATGACTGTCACACAGTGAAATCATTTAGAAAATTATTTATTAGCACTCAGGTTTTAGGTAAATAGATCAGTGGCGACTTTCTTGAATTGATCAGAAGGTTTTCCAGATTAAAAGAGTACGAGATTTTCCAACTTTTGTCCATTTTAATTATATATTGAACATTAAAATTAGAAGATTAAAGTTGCCAAATATTATAAAAGGATTGAAATATTTTAAGCACTTATTATCGGGTAATATTTGTATTTGTACCGATCATAAGAAATTACAATAGGTTTCGTCTTAGCACTACAATAATTGTTTGTGACAAATTTCATTAAGATACATACATATGTTCTTAATTGTGATCTGTACTTTGCATCCAAATTTAAATGACAGTCAGACGAGCGGACGGACGCGCTAAATCGACTTTTAGAGTGATTTTGAGTCAAATTATACAATATAATTATATATATTATATATAATTATATATAAACCCTTGATGATGCCATTTAGTATAGAATATGCAAAATTATGCTCTTAAGTGTACAGTATGAAAAAATATGTCAATTAAGATGTCATTAAATCCGCTGTTTAATACGAAATATCCAAAAATATACTGTATTAAATCGATGACTTTTTTTTAAATTTTATTGATTTGAAGCCCAAAAAAATGCTTATTTGCATTAAGAATATCTTTTTTTTTTTTCTTTTACTCTTTCCGGGCCACTATGAGAAATAAATTTCTGCAGTGGTTCTAATTGTTTGATGAGGTGATAATCGAACTTTTATATTTGGAAATAACTTAAGCATTCACTACTCTTACATCAAGAAAGTGAAAAAAATATTTGAAAATATTCAAAGTATTTTTTTATTTGATATAAATCAAAATTCATAGTCGGTCCCTTTAGTTTATTTGACATCGTGTCAATACAGTATATAAAGCGTGGTGGTACGAATTTTATGCCAAGAATTTATTGAAGCTTTTTTTCCACCTGAATTATTATTATTATTTTTTAAATATACTACACCAATGAGCACAGTATTTCATAGCAACGCTATAAAATTCCTAGTTTAGAACGAAACTAATGAATAATGATACCCAATTAAAAGTGATTATCTACACTTTTGATCCCAATAAAAATTAATATTGAGTTTTTGTCTACTTTGGAATAATTGGCGATTTTGTCTCATAACCTCACTTTTCAATTTGGACACATACTAATCTATGTGCTATACAGAGGTTTTAAGTTAAATTCAAAATGTTTGTGCAATATTTTTAAGTATTGGAGATCTACTAAAATGTTTAGTTTAAGTATTGGAGATCTTCAAAATGTTTAGTTTCAAAACTACACTTATTGTAATTTGGGAAGTATAACCCATATACTACAATGAATGATCGCCAGACATAGTCAAATTAAATACTTGACAGAGTTTAATCTCATACAATTTTAGTTAGTTCTTGTTATATTTATTGGTAGAAAATTTAGGTTAATATCTCAAAATTGCATAATTTAGAAATTATCTATAACATACCAGCAAATAACCAATCTAAAGGATGCTAGCTTCATAAGTAATTAGAAAAAAAAATATGTCCAAATATATCTTGACACTTGAATTGATCTAAATAATACAAAAACTTGGACCATCATGCTCAGAATAATTTCTGTCCCCCAGGTTTTATAATGCTTTATAATACATTGTTCAATATTTAGAGAACATTCAGATCATCATTTATTATTATCAGAGAAGACAAAAATGTCTTTCTTGCATTTTTATGCTTTTTTGTTATGTTTTTGCTTTTTTCTGCTACTTTTCCGATTTTTGCGCCTTTCTCCTTATTTTTCCTTTTTTTAAAACAAAAACAGCTTTTCTTTGAAGAATTTTGTCTGTATTAAAACTCCGATGTAAAAAATTGTTCACCAGTTCGAGTAATATTCCTATTAGAATCAGATAACGCAACAGTTAGTTATCGGCGGAAAAGTGTGAACTGGAGTACAAGTTTTTTCTAGTAATTATTTGGCACATAACTTTGCATTTATTAATCGATTTTTTATAAAAAATAAGTCAGCGAGTTTAAAGCAGTATTTCAAATAACCTGGGGCAATTTGCAAAAATATAAATGCAATTATTTCCTGTATTAAATTCCTAAAATGAATTTATTCGAAATTTATATCTAAATACACACTATCAATATTCACTGATCCAATATCAGTTTCTCAAAATGATCGTCATAAAGCGTTACGTAGTATCTATATTAGACAATTTTTTATCAAGACAAACTTCAAAATTAACCGGAATTTATAGAAGGTGGCAATAGTTGCATAAAAACAACAAAAAACGATTTCAGCTGTAACAACAAAAAATATAATAAGCTGTTTAACTGAGGTTACCTTGACTAGATTCGCACTGATTTGATGTTTGTCTTAGCAAAAATTTGTCAAGTATAGACACTACGTTAGGGAGCTTACATTTATTGAGGTAAATCCTTTAATCCTTTTTTTTTTCCTGCTGATTTTTGGCTCTAATTTGTTGCTTTTTTCCTGATATCTTTTTTCTATATATACACCATTTATATCTCATTTTTTGTTTTTTTGATTATTATACAAATATAGACAATTTTTGAGATAATTTACTCCTATTTGTATTACAGTAATCTCACGATTATATACTAGTTCAATTTTGTGCAAAAATATTTCGCAACTCTTAACTTTCTAACAATATCGATGAAGAAATACCATAGTAAAATAATAAAGTACTCGCACATCTACAAAAACAAAAATTGCTTGTATTTTGTTAGTGTAAAACTACTGCCCACAATGTCAGAATGCTTTGAACGGAAAAATGAGAGAACGAAAGAGAGCAAGAAAAAAAAACTCAAATAATATTTTACATGTGAATACAAAAACAATTTGACAGTACCGCGAGGTTTGCCAATGAAAAAATTGTAAAACAGCTGGTCTTACGAGTATACTTTATTATTATACTATGAAGAAATACATTGATTTTAAAACTTCAAATCTCGGAGTCCTGGGATAAGGACTGCGCACGAAAAAATCTGTGCATGCTCTTGGGCTTATAACTTTTGATGTGGTAAAAAATTAATAATTCTGTTAACTGTTTTGTTTTGCCATTATGCTCACTTGCCATGTGCTAAGTTTCATGGTAATTGCAAAATTGGTTTTTTTAAAATGGAAGTTTAACAAAAATAAACACATATTTCAAATTTTTCATAAAATCTTACATTGGTCATATAAAATAATTGCAAGGAAGGCTATTGTGCTGAAGAATACAGTTTCTTAGGTCATAACATTATACAAAGAAGTCATAATCACCGAATTGTAACTTGGTAGTGGAAGATAAATAATATCTTCAGGCTTTAGGACTCAGGCAAAATAGAAAGGATTTTGAGAGAAATTCACCTCATCTCAGAAAGAAAAGTGTCACAAAAAGTTAATTGCTTTGTATCTTTATCAGAAAATTTTAAAGGAAGTCTAGCATAAAGACTTATAAAGTAAGAAAAAAATCCTAATTGAAACGCAAGCAAGAATCTGGAGGTAAAAATAACAAGAAAGTTCCTCAGACGAATTTTTTCAGAAATTTTGTTTCTGTATAGTAGACGATGAAACGTTCGTACAGGGTGACTTTTTTCAACTTTCTAACCAGGAATTCTATGTCGCAGATGCTAGAGGGATTATTGCAGAAAAATTTCGTGTATCAAAGAAATCAAAATTTCCAACAAAGTTTTTGAATTGGGAAGTCATATGCATACGTTGGAATGAAGCACTTCATTCTTAAAATATGGTTGCATTAACACAGAAATTTACTAGAATGAGTGCCTTTGGAAAAGACTTTTCCCTTTCCTAATAAAATTCAGTATATCCCCTGCTTTCTGGCCTATTCCCGCTTCTTCTTATTACAACAACAAAACAATGGAGTTGTAACAAAGAAATTGTAAGAGTTTGTACCGATAGAGGCTAATCCATCAAATTGACCGAAACTGCGTGCAATTGAAAGATATTGGACTCTAGTAAAAAATAATTTAAAGGACATTAAAAGCTCAGCATAAAATGAAACGGAGATTAAAAATAAGTGAACTTATTCAAGCAAAAAAGTGACCGAAACACAATAAAACCTTTAATTTGAATAATTCTGGAAAATATCAGATATTTCCTTAAAAACCAACAGGAACGAATTTATTCTTTTATGTTTAGAACTTGATCATAACAATCATTAATAAAAATATCACTTTAAAAAAATTCGCCTACTGGTTTAGTTTCTATAAGCAGATTTGCATGCACGGATTTTTTCGTGCGCAGTCCTTATTTCAGGATCCCGGAATTTATTTTTCATATGAAAACACATTTTAAATATAAGAAAAAATATAACGTTGTTATCTATGTAATCGGTTTTTAAAATATTTTTGAAAAATTTCTGTAAATGTTTTTATCAAAGAATACTAAGAATAGAAAATAGTACTCTTTCCTACAACAACAACATTTCTCTCTCTTCACATACAAGTTCTGTGTGAATTCAACACACTTGTGAGAGAGAAAAACAACACAAAATAAACAAATAATTTCCTTAAAATTTAAGGAAAATTGCACTCGCGACACACTTTTTCACTATCACACCATACTTTTATATTTTTTTCACGAACTTTTATTGTATTTTTACTCCCGTAACACGAATATTTTCAACAAACTGAAAATATATTTTTTAAATTTATTTTTGACATTCCTTTTTTGTATGTTGAAATTTAAATTGAACGAACAATGTTGCTACTTTTGGTATTAAAAATAAAACAGAACTTAAAATAATTTTAAATTATTTTCATATTTATCAACAAAAAGCAAAAAAATGTAATTATATTACTATTTGTGGATGTAACCCGCATCAAAAGATAAACATCTGCAAATATAATTGAGATGAATTATATTTAATAATTTGTAAATACTCTTTTGTGCAACTATGTATGATGTGTGGTGAAAGTGGTTTCAGCACTAATACATATAAATAAAATTTGACTAACACAATCTTAAAGTTAGGTTTTTTTTGACAACAGAGTTAGGTTTTTTTGACAAACCTTCTTTTCTTAGTATTCTTTGGTTTTTATATTCTGTTTTGCCTTAAGTTAATTTTTTGGAATGTATTTATGTCAATAAATCCCGGGATTTCAATTTCGGGTTTAACCGGGGTCGGGATTTCGGCATTGGCATCCCTAGTTAGAACTAACTACTTTTTTTCATTTAATAGACAAATGTATTGCAAATTTAAAATATATAATTATGTACATATATCCCAAATGTATACGTAAGAATCTGTGCTACATTTTTTTTCTCCTAGCTTTTTTGTTATAAAATAGTTATAACATAGTAATTACGACTCCGACAGTATAATATATTACACATATATTATTTGGACTGTAACAGTTAGGTTGTGAAAGAATTATGAAAATATATTTGTTAGTTTCTAGGTTTCTGCATCTTGTAAATGATAAAAAAAAATAAGAAAAAAATTAAAAAAAAAAAAAAAATTTACAGAATTAAAGATACTGTTCCACACGAATCTATCTAATAGCACTTTTTTAAGCATAACTAAAAATTTTGAGGATGTATTAGTATATTTTTAAAACTAATTTATTATGTCCTTAAAAAGTTCTAAAAGTATGTTATGTCATTTAACGAATGATTTTTAACTGTAATATAATGTTATTATTAAATGTTTCTTAGCAACCATCTTCTCTCAAACCACTGTGCGTTAACTAACTTGAAATATCTACGTTTAAAAATTAATATAATTTTGAAAGAAAATAGTATAGTAACTACAATAAATATAATGGTTAACTTTTTGGTTTTCTTCATTATTTTTTTTTTTATAACTTTTTTATTTTTTGGTTTAAATGTTTAAGTTAATTATATTTTGTTTGTGGTATTTATTGTTGGTAAAGTAGTTTTGCAAAAAAACACAAAAAATATAAAAAAAAATCTTAAGGTATCTTATAGCCAACAAATAGATATTTTATCTGCTACTAACTAACACATACATATATATTTGTATGTATGACTAAATGTATCTAAAGCTGTTATGTATTGCGGTTTAGTTTATTACTATTTAAAAATATTTTTCTTCTACATTACCCCATTAAAAGAAATAAAAAAAACTAAATAACTTCCCAATCACTTACTTAATGCTTGAGTTAAGCTTAAGAAGAAGAAGAAAAAAGAGCAAAAACAACACATTCGCATGTTTTAGCGTTAAACGCAAAAAAATATAAGAAGAAACATCGAATAAAAAAAAGAAAAAATAATGAAAAATAAATTATAACAATAATCGAATTGAAATAAAAATCATTCGAGCATATTCAGCAAACAAGATATTTGACGTGTAAGAAAATTAATATTGGCAAAAATTATTATAATTATTTACATGATTTTTTTGTTTAACTTGTTAATACTTTAAAAAGTAGTAATTAAAATATGTTTTATTATAATTTAATGATAATTACTTTATTTATTTTTTACAATACAAACAATTAAAATTGAATTTTAAGCTAAAAATTTAATATAAATGTTTAAAGGTCTTTAGCCCGTTTAGGGGTTAAATAATTTATAATTATATCTTCTATTGTTTTGAGATGTTGGCTTTTAACCACAGTTATTTTCTTAGCTTCCGTGTCAGTATAATTTTTTCTTTTTTGTAGTAATTATGAGAAATTGGTCAAGAGAAACAATAAATGTTATAAAAATACACAAATAAATTATTCATTCATCCAAGCGTTAATTCAAAACATAAACCGCTTTAACCATTAAGTGACAAACCAAAAAATAAAACAAAAGAAAGTTAATTGCAGAGCATTTTGTCGCTAATTATTTGTGTTTTTTTTTACAAATGTAGGAATTTTTATTTATTAAAACAATTTGTGGTAACAAATTTGTGTTTAGTGATTTATACTTTCAAATTTTTTTAATAACTGATCTAAAATTCTATTCTTTTTTTTTAGACAAAATTTAATGAATGAAAGTTGATGCAAATTAATTTAACTATGACTTTGATAGTATAAATTATCATAATTGAATTTGAATGCTAATCAGGTATTAAATATGCATTAAATAATTTTGAAACGTCAATAAGATCATAATATTTAAGTATTTACATAAATAAGATTTTAATTTGATTAAAATGCGTTTATTTTAATTATATATTTTAAGTGTAAATTCAAAATTCATCAAAATAAAACAATAACCCAATAAAACAATAATATATTTTGGAAATTTGAAAGTCTTTAAATGGAGAGTTAAAAATATTATCTATCTTAGCAATTATGGAATAAAGACCAAAATGTAGAGAACCAAATCAAAATGTTGTAATTATGTCAGGAGCGGATCCACGGGGGAGAAAAAATAAATTTCCCCATCCCTAAAATTAATTTTTCAACCAAAAAAATTAAAAAGGTTTAACAAATTTATAAATGGAAAGGGGAAAAATATAAATTATTTTGCCAAAAAAAAAAAACAAGCGCGAATATTCGGCCCGGCCGAATCTATATACCCACTATCAACTTTTTAAAATTTTACGTTATATGGGAGGGGGCGGTAAAGTGGGCATTAAAGTGGGCGGACCGCGCCCATTTTTTGTTTCCGAGTTTACATTGGTCCTTGAACTATTTGAACACAATTTCGTTGATTTTCACCTTATATAGGAGGTGGGCAGTAAAGTGGGCGGACCACGCCCATTTTCGGTTTCCGAGTTTATATCGATCCCCGAACTATACGTACAAAATTTCGTTGTCGTACATGCTTTTGTTGAAGAAATATCAGCAGAAAAGTATAAAACGGACACCCTGTGTTTCTAGTTTTTAGCCCATAACTTTTTTGTTTATTAACCGATTTTGCCCATTTTCAATACCAAACAAACCTTATATAAGACAAATATCGTCCCCTTATGTTGTCCCGTTCGAGCCCTATCCTGCTTTCAACAGACGGACAGACAGACGGACGAACATAACTAGATAGACTCAGAATCAAACCAGGACCCAGAAAATATATACTTTGTGGGGTCTTAGATGATTCCTTCGACATGTTACACACGGAATGACAAAATCAATATACTCCCCATCTTTTTGATGGTGGGTATAAAAATAGTTTGTAGAAAATGAAAAAAAAGGAATGAATTCTTTTACAATATAATGGAACATAAAATCATCTTTATGACGTTTTAAACTTTAAAGTAGCGTAGTTTTGGTCCAATAAAAAAAAAATTAGTTTAATATTTTTGTATATAATTGTGTCAGCTAGACAGAGAAGTTTATTTGAAAAAAATTAAGTAATTATTTTTTCAGATTTTTGGAATTAAAATAAAATTTTTGGAAAAAATTGTTTTTTTTTTAGAAACTATAAATATTTGATCTCCAATATAATCTTGGTTTGCTAAGATATGTTATCGAAATTTCCAGCTGTTATTGACTTTATCTTTTAAAGTGGTAAAAAAATAAGATTTTTATAAAGGGAACCCCCCAAATTCCCAAAGCAATCGACAAAAATCCCAAAAATGGTATTTTTTTTTTTTTTTTTATTTTAATTTTGCCCATAAAGTTCACATTTATTGCAGGTATGGAAAAAGCCATTGGCAATTTCTTTTTAACACATTAGAGTTTTCGAAACTGCATACGGTTTGCGGAACTAGCCTTTGGGATTTTAGAAAATATAGGCTAAAGTCAAAATTTTGATTTAAAATTGGTAAAATTCAGTATGATGTGTACATAGTCTTGTTATGCATTTAGAATATTTTTTAATTCCAAAATCGATTCCATGAATATACCTTTTTGAAAAGAATAAAATTATCAAATGCTTTTTATAAAATTTAATTTTAGAGAAAAAAGAGTGTAGACACTTTTTTGGCAAAAAAAAAAAGAATCATTACGTTAGGATATAAGAAAAATTTCTGCGACAGGGGGTTTCTCAGTTAATTTGGATACTCGTTTTTAATAAGCCTCTAATCCACTTTTTTTGAATTGATTCTAGTTCTTGCATTAAATCGCGATTTGTAAAATTAAGGAGGTTGCTCTATATATTGAAGCATATCTCGAAAATGACTTATCTGAATATTTTCAAAAAATTCTAATTAAAATTATCTTCAAGTCGTTCTTACATTACTTTTTAATACGGTCAACAGTTATTTAGATATTAAGCCCATCTTTTGAGAAAAAAAATTACATTTTATACAAAATTTCAAGAAAAAGGAGTTTGTCAAAATATCATAAAAATTCCAAAGTATAAAAAGTTAAAATTTTTATTATTTATTCGTAAAGATAAATTTGTTGTAAATTAAACATGACATATTTCATTAAAATCAATGCCCAAGTTTTGATTTTATTCACAAATTGGTGAAAATACTCATTAACAAGTCACATAGAAAAATTAAAAATTTTTTGATATTTTTTGAACAAAATCAGACAATTAATTTTTGAGATATGCTTCAATATATAGTGCAACCACCTTAATTTAACAAATCGCGATTTATCGCGAGAACTAGAGTCAATTCAAAAAAAGTGGATTAGAGGCATGGTACTTATTAATATAATACGAATTTCTCTCTGTAATTTTTGTAATTTTCAATTTCAAAAACGTCTATTTTTTTTAATTTAAAAATTTTAGAAAATCGGACAAAAATATTTGGCAATATATTAAAAAAACTGTACCAAGATTTGGCAAAATTGAGATGATTTGAAACTTCAAATGCAAATAACTAGAAAACTTTAGGATATAAATAACACATGCAAGCATATTTTCATAGATCTTATCAAGGGCTTTAAGAATATGTAAAATTATTTGAAATCGCATACGAAAAATTTGGCAAACGATGAAAAATTTTCTATGTCAGAGGTACCCTACTTTGAGCCCTAATAGCTCCGCTCCAGAAGAGTATGTGGCCGTGTATGCATCCTGTTCCAATCATCGTAGGAGCTTAAAATTTGGCAAATATGTTCTAAATGATGACAGAACTCATAATTTAAGGTACGTTAAACTATAGCTCGTGAAAAGGAATTTTGGACCACCCTAATATACATATTTAAAAAAAAAAAAAATACTTTTTTAATACAATTTTGTAATTAGTACTTTTTTTATATTATATGATATTTTTATTTATTTAAAGTTAGATTAAAGTATGCTCCAATTTACCCTAATCTCCCCTACCTATATTTTACAGAGTAATTTTTTAAAAATAGTATAAAAAGATACATACATATGTAATTTTTCGTGTGGTTACATTTTAAATAATAATATAAACCTCTACCACCTTTGTTAAGGATTATAAAAACAAAATAATTTTCTAAAGATTATTTTCTATAATTAAAATTATATTATTTTCTAAAGAACAATATCTAACGTTATTCATAAATACTTCAATTTTTCTCTCATAATTAAAATCTAAAATGTAAAATTTATGTCTATGTTAAATAGTTTCTCTTTGGGTATTGTGTAACATAATTTTTTTGTATTTTTTCTTAGTTAAATGTTGGTTTTTTTTTAACGATTCCATTAAAGTTCATTCAATTAAACCTTGTTTGAGGGAGGGGGGAGGGTCTTTCCTAAACAAGTACATGACTTTAATTGTACAGGTGTGGTGGTAATGCGAATAAGACTTTTTTATGGTCTTGTAAACATTTGATGTAACAATTACAAGATGAATTCAAGTAGTGTTAACAATGTTTTTTCTTAAAGAGTATGTATGGAAGAATTTTAAGACCTCTAACGGTGGTAGATTAATAGTGGCAAGTATGAAAAAGTAACATATTAGATAACATTTGTTGCATGAAATTCAGATTTTATTTTAAAACTTAATTCCAGTTTAGTTCTAAATCAGTTCTAGTTCAGTTCTAATCCAGTTCAAGATCAGTTCTAGTTCAGTTCAAGTTCAGTTCTAATTCAGTTCTAGTTCAGTTCTAGTTCGGTTCTACTTCAGTTCTAGTTCAGTTTCAATTTCAGTTCCAGTTCTAGTTCAGTTCTAGTTCAGTTCTAGTTCAGTTCTAGTTCAGTTCAAGTTCAGTTCTAGTTCATTTCTAGTTCAGTTCTAGTTCATTTCTAGTTCAGTTTTAGTTCAGTTCTAGTTCAGTTCTAGTTCATTTCTAGTTCAGTTCTAGTTCAGTTCTAGTTCGTTTCTAGTTCAGTTCTAGTTCAGTTCTAGTTCAGTTCTAGTTCATTTCTAGTTCAGTTCTAGTTCAGTTCTAGTTCAGTACTAGTTCAGTTCTAGTTCAGTTCTAGTTCAGTTCTAGTTCAGTTCTAGTTCTAGTTCAGTTTTAGCTCAGTTCTAGTTCAGTTCTAGTTCAGTTCTAGTTCAGTTGTGCAGATTTATTTCAGTTCTATTTTTATAGTTGACTTACTGTAGGGTATTTTAGTACACCATATATGTATAATGCGTTCACTAGTTTTTATTTTATTTTAAGAATACACACTTGTTAACATAGTATGCACAAGATTCTAAAAAGGGAAAGTAAAAAAAGATACCAACTATTTATTAAAATATGTATGAATGTTACAGTTTCAATTTTTTCATGCTTGTAAGCTTGAAACCAAAATAAATATTTGGTCTCTTTTCAAAGATGCAAAAAAAGTGCATCAAGGTTACATCAAAACCCACAATTTATGAACAAAAATACTAAAACACTTTTAAATTTTTTATTAGAAAAAAGAACATTTTTATATTACACTATCAGCCTCTAAACTATACATATTTTCTAAAAGCTACATAAAAAATAAAATAATTTCCTATTCCGTTTAATTTAAATACTAATGAAAGAAAGAAATTACTTTCTTCCAAAGAGTGACAACACAAAAGAAATCAATAAATCATTTGTTCAGTGACACTAATTACAGACTAAAAACAAAAATATTTTCTTTACATTTGTTTGTTTAATTTTTTATTTATTATTGTAAAAAAATTTTTGTTAACAAGCATTTTGGACAAGGGCCAAAAAACCAACTGCCAAGACAGTTGGTAGTTAGAAAAATATATTATATACATATGTGGATTATATTTCAAAAAGGGAATTATTTATAAAAATAAAGAAAATAATCACTAAAGGCACGAAATTTAGTTTCAAGGAAACATAAAAAAACTATTTTTAATGCTGGCAGTCCCAAAAACTATTTTTTATCACTTATAAGTACAAAAAATTAAAAAGTTTTTCGTTTTCTTAAAAGAAACATTAACACTTATACGAAAGATGTCGGCCAATTTGAAAGTAATTGTCTTACCTATTTTAAAGTAAGACATAAAAGTCACAATTGTCACACTTTAGAAATTAAGTTTTTATAATAAGATTTGTTAACAGGGTTTGCAATTCAAATTTGTAAGCTGCACGATGTTTAATAAACATTTTAAATGAAGAGTGTAAATTGAAATTTTAATCCAATTTAATACTAAATCGATTTGTGTACATTCCTTATTTTGTTTTACAATTTTTCTAATTAAATTCCAGTTGAGTTCTAGTTCAGTTCTAGTTCAATTCTAGTTCAGTTCTATTTCAGTTCTAGTTCAGTTCTAGTTCAGTTCTAGTTCAGTTCTAGCTCAATTCTAGTTCAGTTCTAGTTCAGTTCTAGTACACATCTAGTTCAGTTCTAATTCTGTTCTATATCCTTCTTGGTTCAGTTCTATTTTAGTTGGATTTTTGTTTCAATCTAGGATTAAAGACAATTTTTGAGCAAAACACGAAAGATACAGGATGGGAGATTGAATAATGATTTCGAACATATGAAGTCATAATCGTCAGATTTTTTTAAAAGCTTTAACATGGATCTATCACAGTAATATTTGCTAATTAAAATACTTGATCAACACTAATTTCAAAACAAGTTGACCGGCAATGGCAAGGCACATTTAACAAGGTGATTGGAGATAATTTTTTATTAAATTTTTTATATATAAACAAATTATAAAGAGAGAAATTTATTATTTTAACAAAAGTTTAACAAATAAAAACAAATAATCATCGTAAAATAGAAGATTTTTCGCCATGGGAAACTTTTAGGAATTTAGTTTGGAACTGTCATATTCTTTGGATTTGATTGGGGGTCACTTTTAAAGAACTTCTTAATGTTAGATGAATAGCAATTTTTTAATATAAAAATGCAGTCAAAATTTGCATACTTTATTGTTTAAACGAACTGCTTATTACTTCCTTAAAAATGTTTTTTGGTACGGTCCCACGAACCAAATTTATTCTAAAATAACTTTCCCACAATAATTTGTTTGCACTAAATAAATTCGTTTTTATAGTTTTATACTATAACCGGAGAAATTTGTTAACAAACAAAAAATAAATTTTGGCATTTTTTATTATTTAACACACAACAAAAGCAGAATATTAAATTAAATTCTTTTACAAATTTAATCAATATTTAAATATGTATAATACGTTTTTTCGAGATAAACTAGAAAAATGTTTTGGCACGTTTTAGAAACTAAGCGTATACAATAAATTTTAAATCTTAACAAAAATTTTAAATAGGCAAACCCTGAATTTATATAAGTATAAGTGAATACTGTTACATTTGTGTATGTATGCATGTATACAAAACAATTACATACACATGCCAATAGAAGATGTTTTTTTATGTTTTTTAAACGTAGTTAACCCCACTAGCAAACAAACATTAATAATTGTAAAAGTACTTGGCGGAAAAAAAGAACCAAAAACAAAAACTTGGTCAATAACAAATAAACACATTATTATTGTTTTTCTCTTAATATTTTTCTTTAGGTTAATAACCTTATGCTAAAAGGTTATAATAGTTAAAATGTCAATTATATTTTTTTTCTTTAGTATTTAAATGATTTATTAAATTATATCCAATTACCATTTAATTTTAAACAAATCCTTGGAATTTCTTTTTTTTTTTTTTTAATTGGAACGTTGGGAAAGCAAATATAAAATAATTTTATTAAGGGAAAGGGAAGGTGGAAATGAAAAATTAAAAATAAAAAAGGATTAAAGGAAATGGTTTTATTTGTTAAATATTAATTCGTTTAAACTTTTATTCAGTTATGTATGGTTGGTTAAATTATAAATATATTCGTGTTCGTTTTCGTTGTTTTAATTTCTATTTCACTTTTTTATTTTCTTTTTTTTTTATTTTAATTTATAATGTTTGTTTAACTTTTGTTTTTAACACTTTAACTTATAAAAATCAACTGACTTGTATGCACCTTAAAACATTTTTCACAAACAACTTTGAGTCTATGGTTTGTTCGTTTGTTCGTTGGCTGGTTGTTTGGTTGATTTTTTTTTATTTTATTTTTTATTGTAATTGTTGTTATACTATCGTTGTTAGTTTTTTTTTTTTTTAGTTGGAATAACTAAATCTGTCAATATTATTTGTATAATAGATGTATTTGTTATGCATGTATGTATAAGCCTGGGTAAGAGAATGAGAGTGTATGTATGTATGCATGAGTATGGGTAATAGTGAGTGAATTTCAATAAGAAATCAACAACAAACTTGTGAACAATTTGCAGAAAATGTAAATGCAACGTTATGGGAAAAGAAACACGATTGATGTTGTTGTTGTTTTTTTCCTCCATTTCTTTTACACAATTTGTTGTGGTGTTTTTGGGGGTTGGTGTGAATTTCAATGTGTATGTGTGTTTTTAAATTTATATCCACCATTTGGGGGGTGGTAAACAATGTTACCAGATGGAATAGATAATTTATTTTTTTTATAAACAATTTCCTGCCACTTTTCTTTTAGAAAATCTTATAAAATTTTTCTTTTTATTGATAAACTACGATAAATTTTCTTTTTTTTTTAAATTTTCGATAAACTACCTTTTAGCAAGAAATTTTCGATAAATTTCTCTTTTTATAAGAAATTTTCGATAAATTTCCCATTTTTAGGAAGTTTTCGATAACTTTCGCTTTTGTAGAAAATGTTTGATAAATTTAGTTTTTGTAAGAAAATTTTCGATAAATATTCTTTTTATAGGAAATTTTCGATAAATTTTCTTATTTTAGGAAATTTTCGATAACTTTTCTTATTATAGGAAATTTTCGATTAATTTTGTTTTTATAGAAAATTTGCGATAAACTTTCCTTTTATATGAAATTTTCGATAAATTTTCTTTTTATGGGAAATTTTCGATCAAGTTTCTTTTTATAGGAAATTTTCGATAGTTTTTTTTTTTTTTTTTTTTTTTTTTTTTTTTTTTTTTTTTTTTTTTTTTTGAGAATTTTTGATAAATTTTCGTTTTTAGAGAAAAGTTTTTATAATTTTTTATTCAATAGTTGCTTTACTTTGTGGACATAAGACCACATTTTTCTGGCAACATTGGTAAAGGATACTCAAATTGGTGATGCCATATTATTTAAATTTAAACTTTTTAGAAACAGATAATAAAAAAGTCATTACTGTTGTTGAATTTGAAGGAAATTTAATAGTTTTTTTATTTATAAAAAGGAATTAATTACATTTAAAATTTAATTTTTCCCTTTTTCATGTCTTTTACTATAACCTCTTTTTAAATATTTTAAATTGTATCCACAATATCTATAACATACATGGGAACAATTCACTGACCATTGAATTTTCATTACCATTACTTAAAAAAATTTAACTACCATTTAATGATACTGATTTTACAATTTTTTAGGTAATGGTAATTACAAAAAAATGCTCAAATACTAATTATAGTTACTGAAAAAAGCATTTTTGTATAAGAGAACAATTTTTTCAAATGTGTTTCTAGTATTTGTGGAGTATTTTAATATCGTTTTAATAAATATTTTTAAATCATTTAAATATAAATCTCTTGATTTAATGAATATAAAATGCAGTATTTTTAAAAATTATGCTAAAATATATGTACCAAATAGAAGAGTAAACAAATACAAATTAAATATAATTAAAAAAGTAGCTAAAACTGTATGAAAAATTCTACAAATAATGACAATGAATTTATAAAATTAAATCATTATTTAATGATATTGATTTTATTTTTTTAAATAATTATTAATGAAAAGATATCATTAAAAAACATTACCATTATTAAAAATAATGTTAATGAAAAAAATTATAAGTACATTGTTCAATTTAATGGTAATGAAATCGACAATTCATTACACGTTTTAATGAATTACTCCCATGTATGATCAATAATAAATGAAATCCAAATTGTATCAATACCATTTTGTATCACCACAACTGAATTGCTTTTAAAGATTTTTTTATTGTAGCTTTAACTTTTTACTCTGGCAATAGTGGTTTTCATTTACTGTTAAATATTATCCTTTAAGAGAAATAAATGAATTTTTTAGTAGTAAGAACATTTAAAATGAAATGGTTTTATATTTCAAGTATTTTGTTCCTGTTCTACTTACTCAATGAAAATGTATGGGAACTAAATGTTTTGATATGTAATTTATGCGGAGTTATTGTACCTTTACGTAACTTCCTTGAAGTTATTTAATTTTTTTTTTTCGTTTGGAAAATTAGAGCACAAATTTTTGTTAAAAATTAAGAGAAAATTAAAATTTTTCTATCAATTTAAAGGAATGTGATACAAATTGTAGCAAAAACTTGTTTATAATAAATGAAAAAATTAATACATTTATAAATATGGGAAATTGCGTTGTATAGAATTTAATAAGGAAAAAGTATATATAATTTTAGAAACTGTTACATTCTGATCAGGGTCAAAACGAGTTTATATTTGGAACATATAAATGGTCCAACACTCACATAAAATAATGTTAATCGGATTGAAATTATTTGCTAAGTAATGTCCTTCAATGTCCTTGCGTTCATATGAGACTTGTAATCAAACTTCCATTTCGAAGACAATGCAATTAATTTATCAATGTATGACTTAAGGACAAACCCCTGAATTAATCCATTATTTTTCCTAGCCTTTATATGTGTCTTTGAAAAAAAAAAAAATCAAAATTGGTAATTAGTACCCTATTTTGACATTTATTATTTTTAATTGGATCATTTTGTTTTGTCATTGGTACTTTTTCAAAATTTGTTTCTTTAACTATTTCAAAATACATTTTTTTTTAAATTGGTATTCTGTTATGTTTTTAATTGATTTTTTTTTTCAAAATTGTTACTTAGACGGAATTTACACACAGCAATGTAACTTGTCACAATTTTGAGTCTATAGGTTAAAGGGAAGAAAGGAATAATAAACTTGTACATTTACTTCTCTCGCCTTCGAAGATAAAATTGCTGTGTGTGAACCCTGACTTTTTTTTATTTTTTCTTTGGAAAATTAATACTTTTTTTTTTCAAAATCCTCAAATGATTTCATAAAAGATGAAAATCAGTACTATTACATATATTAGAACTTTTTGAAAATTCGTACTATTTTTGAAAATATTTTTTATTGAAAATAATTTTTTAATTTGGGAAATATTTTTAAGTCGATATATTTTGAATATTGGTACTTTTTCAAAATCGTTATTTTTAATTTAAAATTTTTTATAGTTAAAATTTTGTTTAAATTAGCAATTATCTTGTGAATTTATACTTTTATTCAAAATTGGATTTTTTTTTTTTTTTTTTTTGGAAAAATGATACTTTTTAGGAAAATTAGTACTCACATTTTTTGGAAACTCAATACATTTTGAGTATTGAAATTTATTTTTTAATTTTTGATTAAATTTCTTTTACTGGTACCAACATTTTTGTTTTTTTATTTAATTTTTAAAAAATTTAAACTTAGACCCAGCATAAAACGATCAAGAGCTTTAAAAAAAGAACAGTTTCACCACTTCAAATATAGAACAAAGTGCATATTTTAAACTTTTTTGGAAGTTCTTAATAATTAGTTTCAAAAAAGTGAAAAAAATCAATTTTAAGCGGGAAAAAAAACTTAATAATATCTAAGAAAATATAAATTTTAAAAATTTTAAATTATTTTTATTATATTCTAATAAAGCTAATACAGAATTTTTGTTAAAGAATTTTATTATCATAATTTTAAGGTAAGTGCTTCAAAATAAATTAACAAGAAGTATAAAATTACTCTTTAGAATGTTTCCTTGTATGTAAAAAAAACTGTGGTTTTTAAAATTTGGTACACGGTATGCACGATTTATATAAATAATACACCAAAATATGTGGAATAAAATTGGCTTTGAGTCGTTCTACTAACAAATTTTTATCTGCTCAATAGTTTAGGAGATATTTCGAAATAAGTGTCCAAATTTTGCATGAAAATAATTTTTTTGGACACTTATTTCAAAATAACTTTGAAACTATTGAGCACATAAAAAATTAAGTTGGGTTGATTTGAAGATATTTTTAGTACGCATCTTCACTTATGTCAATCGTATATACCGTTCTTGAGTTATAAGGTAATGTACTAGAGTAATGGCCTTACTATGGGCGAAATAGTAGACACGCCCATTAAAAAAAACACACCTGATGGAAAAAAAACTTAAAGACTATATCTCAGCGATTTAATGGCGTATTTTTATGATATTTTAATAGCAAAATTCAATTCATGGTTATTCCAAAAAGTTATTTCGAATGTCTATATTTTTAAGGTCTGAGAATATAAACGCAATAACTATTTATTAACATCCTTGATAAAACTCTGCCAAATATAAAAAACGAATACAATTAAATTAAAAGAAGTAGGGAAATGCAATAGTCAGGTATAGAGTTCGATATTAAACGTTAAAATCATTTAGTGACACTTTTTAAACCATAAAATATTAACTTAATTTTGTGTTAAAAAATATTTTTAAAGCCTCTTAAATATTATGACAACTGAACACAAATTTTGATGAAAGATTTTTTAATTTATACATTAACGACATTTAAAAAAAAAAGTGAAAATGTTATAGTCTGCCTTGAGTCCTATCCTTCTTTTAATAGACAAACGGACGGATATCATTAGAACGTCTTAGATTTTTACCAGGACCCAGAATATATTCAATACTTTATAGAGTCTTAGATGATTATTTCGACTAGTTACACATGGAATGACAAACTTAATATCACAAGCTCAATATACCCACCATCACAAAATTATGATTTAAAAATATCATTATGCTCACTAGCCATGTGCTAAGTTTCATGGTTATGAAAACCATAATGGAAATTGAACACAAAACACTTAAACACATTAATTAAATTTTTCATGAAATTTTACATCGGTTATATAAAACAATTGCTAGGAAGACAGTTGTGTCAAAAAGTACAGTTCTTGGGTCATAATATTATAAAAAGAAGTCATGGTCACTGGATGGAAACCTGGTTGTGGAAGAAAAATAGTATCTTCAGGCTGTAGGACTCAGACAAAATAGAACTTATTTCGAGAGAAAATCCCCTCATCTCAGGAAAAAAAAGTGTCACAAAAAGTTATTTGCTTTGAATCTTTATCAGAAAAGTTAAAAGGAAATCGAGCCTGAAGACGTATAAAGTACAAAAAAAATCCTAATAGAAACATAAGCAAGAATTTAGAGGTAAAAAAATAACGTATATCAGACAATTTTTTTTTTTCATAATTATGATTTCTATATAATAGACGATGAAACGTTCGTACAGGCTGACTTTTTTCAACTTCCTGGCCAGGAATCCTGTGTCGCAGACTCTAGAGGGAATATTGCAGAAAAATATCGTGTATTAAAGAAATCAAAATCCCCAATAATGTTTTTGATTTGGGAAGCCATATGCGGGAAAGAAGCACTTCATTCATAAAAAATGGTTCCATTAACACAGAAATTATACGTAAATGTACACCTTTGGAAAAGACTTCTCCCTTTCCTAAGAAAATACAGTGTGGTAATAAAGAAATTGTAAGTATTTGTACCGAAAGAGGCTAATCCATCAAATTGTCCGGAACTCCGTGCAATTGAAAGATTTGGGCTCTAGTAAAAAATAATTTAAAGGACATTAAAACATCAGCTTAAAATGAAACGGAGTTTAAAAATAAGTGCTTATTCTAGCAAAAAAGTGAGCGAAACAAGAATTTTGGAAAATATCAGATATTTGATTTGATTTTCTAACAGGAATTAATTTATTCTTTTATGTTTAGAACTTGAATATAACAGTTATTAATAAAAATATAATTAAAAAAAAAAATCGCCCATTGGTTTAGTTTCTATAAGCAGATTTGTATGTACGGATTTTTTCGAGCGCTGTCCTTATTCCAGTATTTTCGTTATATGTTTTCCTATCACACAGTTCATTTTTAAGACAATTTAAACCAAAATTTAATTTTTGCACCAAACATATGTTTGGTATGTAAATTTTTAATAACAAAACAAAAAAAGCTTGCAACATTTTAATAAAAGCAGCAAAAATACAAGAGTCTTGTGTAAATAATATTCTTTTTTTTTGTTGTTTGGCTTTTATGTAAATTTCTATTTCTTTTTTTAGCATTTACGTATTGTTTGTATGAAATGTTTTTTGTTGTTTCTTCTATTTTCACAACCACCACCCTTGAGGAAACCCAAAAAACCTTTTATTTTTTTGGCAAAGGGTATGTTTGGGGTAATTGAAACAACATAAAAAACATTGTACAATACACAAGTACTATTCTTCCACTTCTCGACGGTTTGTTTAACATACATTTTCACTACGAAATTGTAAATAACACATACGACGTAGTACTACACCTACATAGATACATGTGTAAAGGAAAAACGACTGGTTGTTGGGTAAAAATAAAATAGAAGCGAAGAATTCAAGCGAACGAGGAGTGAGTGAGTGTTTAAAGGAGTGTGTGAAAATTTAAGAAAATCAATATTAATAAAAGTTTATATAACTTTATAAAATTGTAGCAGAATTGATAATTTGTTTAATAACAATTGTATTATTTAAATAAAATTCTTGCCTATTCAATCCAAAAAAGAAAGAAAACTTACCATTTTATTAAAATCTTTCACATTTTCCGAGTTTGAAATTGTAGAGGTTTGTTTGTCAACTCCCGTTACTGCTGGTGCGGCTGCTTTTATTGGAGTTATTGTTGTCGTTGTTGTTGTGGTAGCAGCTGCTGCTGATTTAAGACCATCACCTTGGTCTTTAGTTTTATTGGCTACATCATGTAATAATGAAGATTTTAAATTCGTTGCTCCACATAATTTATCTTTTGAGGAATCCGTTTTGTTATTGTTATTATAAAAAAAGTTGTTTTGATTGTTGTTGCTGTAATTATGATTTGTGGAAACTTTAAAATTTCTACGCAACGATAGTGACCGTTTTATTAATGTGGGTTCCGCCACATTAGCGTCCGTTTGTGAGTTTAATACCAGCTTTCGTCTATTACTGATTTGTAGTCCACCGGTCCCAGCAGTTGTAGCAGTTGTTGTTTCGTGGGTGTTTTTATTATTGCTGCATTTCTCCTCATTCACAGTCGATGCACTCGTTGATGATGATGTTGTTGATGTTGTTAGTGTTTCATTTATTGTTGGTTCCATGATGAGTGGTAAATTTGATTTAGTACCACGCATGCGCAGTGATGAGGAACGTTTGAAATTGTTGTTTTTCTGATTCGACCAGAGTGTTGCCAAAGGATATGGTATTTTAGTTTTAGGTGCTAACGTTGCTATAGAAGATTTTTGCAATATATATGTCCTGGGTGATGAGGTGGTAGAGGGAATGTAGTGTTTAGCGTCAGTTGGTGCAGTTGTTATTGTTGATTTTTTATTATCCAACGTAATATCTGTTGTTGTATTGTTAATTGGGTTAAAGACATCTGCAATTGTTGTATCTTTACAGGTGCTGTTGTTGTTGTTATTATTGTTTGTTTCTATTTGGAAATTTTTCAGTACAGTTCGATGATCTATTCGAGGATATGTTGACGTTGCCAACGATGACATCATTTTAAACAACTGTTATTTTGTAACTGCAATAAAAAGCAAATGAGAAAAGGAAAATTTAAATTTAGAAATTTGTATTTAGTACAAATGGTTTTGATATTTAATAAATAATAATAAAATTTATAGACCACAGAATTGACTACAGAGTAAACTATAAACACTACAATATAGTGTAAACTATAGACTGAGCTATAGTGTAAAATATAGACTGTTCTTTGTGTAAATTATATACTAGACTATAGTGTAAACTATAGACTAGACTGTATTGTTATCTATACCCTAGACTATAGTGTTAACTATAGACTGGACTATAGTGTAAACTATAGACCAGACTATAGCGTAAACTATAGACTGGACTATAGTGTAAACTATAGAATGGGCTATAGTGTAAACTATAGTCTGAACAATAGTGTAAGCTATAGCCTGGACTATGGTGTAAACTATAGACTATAGAGTAAATTATGGGATAGACTGTAGTGTAAACAATAGCATGGACTATAGTGTAAACTATAGACTAGACTAGAGTGTAAACTATAGACTAGACTATAGTGTAAACTATAGACTAGACTAGACTAGACTAGAGTGTAAACTATAGACTAGACTATAGCGTAAACTATAGACTAGACTATAGAGTAAACTATAGACTAGACTATAGTGAAAACTATAGACTATAGTGAAAACTATAGACTATAGTGTAAACTATAGTCTGAACAATAGTGTAAACTATAGTCTGAACAATAGTGTAAACTATAGTCTGGTCTAGTGTAAGCTATTGCCTGGACTATGGTGTATTAGTGTGTAAACTATAGACTATAGAGTAAATTATGGGCTAGACTATAGTGTAAACTATAGCATTGACTATAGTATAAACTATAGTGTAAAATGTAGACTAGACTATAGTGTAAATTATATATTCTGGACGTTAGTGTAAACTACAACCTGGACTATGTTGTAAACGATAGCTTGAACGATAGTGTAAACTTTAGACTAAACTTTAGTGTAAACTATAGCCTTGAATATAGTGTATCTATAGTCTGGACTATACAATAGTTTAAACTATTTACACAATAGTAAAAACTACAGTCTTAACAATATTGTAAACTACAACCTGGACTATGGCGCAAACTTGAGACTAGACTATAGTGTAAACCATAGACTAGACTATATTGTAAACTATAATAGTTTTGACCATATAATAAATATGAGCGAAACTTCGCCATGATTTCTTATAGAATTCCTAAAATTGAAATGTCTTCCTATTTTAATTTCAATAAAATCAATTTCAAACTAAACTATTCTTTAGCATAAAAAAGGAAATAAAAATCACAACTATGAACATAATCTCAACCATAAAAACATAACAATAACGATTAAGTTATTTCAATCTTACTTTCTTTTCATAACTAATGAATATGAATCGTATTTAATTATTAATCTTAAACATAAACTTATTAAAAATAATAATAAAGAAAAAGAAAAAAATTATAAACAAGAAATTGTTTACAATTCACTGCACATCATTTACCGACAGCCGCATAACAAACTATTCAAACATACTAGAAGCAACAGGCAGAAAAGAAACTAAAACAAGAAATATTTTTTTTTTAAAATCTACATTATCAACATTATTAATAATAAAACAAGTAGAAATAATAAAATAATACTTAATAACGGTTTTAAACACATAAATCTTGGCAAAAAAAAAAAAAAAAATATTGATGAACGAATAAATGCAATAAAATGCAATGTATTCGTGTTAAATACATAATTTACTTTCATTATTAGTTTAGACATAAAATATTTATAGTAAACTTTGTTTTATATCAGTAGTTTGTATTTTAAAAGTGAAATTAAATTATTTTAAATTAAAGCATTTAAAATTTAATTGAAATATTTTTATGCCAGGTTTTTATAAAATATTAAAAAGAGTTAATCGTTTTAATAACGATTAAAGCTGACTAAATGATCCTTGAATTTAAAAGTGATGAAATGAGGAATTTGTTAGGGGAGCTTCTAGAAATATTATTTAAAATTAAATTTTAAATTTAACTTTATGGTTATTTTTAAATGATTTTGTTTTAAGTACACTTTTCTTTATCAATTTAAATTAACCTACAATTATAGCTATTTTAGGCTTAATCGAAAATTAAACAATTGTTTAACTATAAATAAAGCGGAAGTTGATTAAAGTTTATAAACACTTTATAGTTAAAGTTATTAAGGTTAATTCGTGTGTTATTGTTTTTTAACTGTCAAAACAAATGCAAAACAAAAAGTAACCAAAAAGTAAAACAATTGTTTAAACAATTGTGAACAATTGTTATTGCATGTAGAAATACTACACAACAACAAAAATGGCTAAAAATTACATAACTTATCATGTTTATTCGAGTACATGTATCCCCATCATGACTAAATATATAGTAAACCAAAAAAAAAAAAAAAAACAGATATAATATTAATGTTAACAACACTTTCTTCAACACTTTTTTTCTTCAGACTAAATTATTTAACTCTTTTATTTTTTGTAGTGATTACTTAAGTAACCGGCTATTGAGAAAAATACAGTAAATTAAATATAATTCTTGGAAAAAGTACTAGATATTTATGTACAAAAGTTTTCGTAATCTAATTGCTAAACAACAGCAGTAGAGGGTAAACCAAAGACAACATAAATTATAGAATAAACTATAAATTAAACTACAGACTATCTACTAGGTAGACTATATACAAGACAATATATTAGACTATAGTCTAGAATACGTATTCGATAATAGATTAGACTGTAGACTAAACTATAAATTTAACTATAGATTAGACTATAGACCAAACTGTAGACTAAACTATAAACTGATCCTCAGACTAAACACTAAACTATAGACTAAATTATAAACTATAGAGTAGGCTATAAACTAGACCAACGGTTCTCAAATGGGGGTCCGTAAGGACTTTCATGGGGGGTCGCGAAGAGATCCTGAAAAATATTCTTGAAAATTTTTTTTAATATAAACTATGTAGAAGTTTAAATAAAAATTCTAATGAAAACATGAAACTATTAAAAATGGAAAAAATCTTTATACAAAACATCCCTAAATTAAAGACAAAAAAGTAAAGATTTTTTTTTTTTTTAATTTTGAAAATATTATGTTTGATAAAGACAACTATGATCAAGTAAAGAAAGTGATGGTGAACAATATAAAAAAACTCCGACGTGGCAGGGAAAACCGAATTAAAAAGATAAATAGTTCACTTTAATTTCATGATACTATCAATTATTAACATGAAACCCTACTTTTATTTTTTATAAATTTATTATGCCAAGAACTTTTTTTAAAGTCGTTTCAATGTTCTTTCCGAATTTTAACCATTAAATTATATCCTGTGGAATAAAATTGTTATAAAGTTTTTTTCGCAGAAAAATTTCCGGGCTATAAAATTACAATTAAAAGACAGAAAAATCCTTTCAATACGACTATAGATAAAGTACCAGATTCATTTAAAAAAGAGTTAAATTTTAACTATTGTCTTAAATTTTTATTCTGAATCAGCAGATTTCAAAAGCATTTTAGTTGAATTATTGCAAAGTTTATCCGCTTGTTGACTCCGAAGTTCTAAAGGTATTAGAACAATTTTGTTTAACATAAAATTTTTATGTGAAACTTTCCCATCCATCAAAACATCGTCCATCAAAACAAAGAATCTACCTTTTGTGTTCGAAGAGAATGATATTAGATATGCATTTTGCGAAAAAGAATCATAATATGAAAAATCTCATAAAGCAAAAACAATGTCGCAATTATTAATATTATTTTTAAATTATTTTATCTTTACATTCAATTTTATCTGATTTTTATACTAGTCAAAGTTGTAGTGGGTCGCGCTTTCATTACAATGTCAAAAGGGGGTCGCGAAGCCAGATCTTGTAAGAACCCCTGAACTAGACTATATACAAGACAATATATTAGGATTATATATTATACTATAGACTAGACTCTGGATTAAATAATAGATTAGATTATAGACTATAAATTTCACTATAAATTATACTATAAGCTATAGTTTACACTATATTCCAGCCTGTAGTTAACACTATAGTTTACACTATAGTTTACACTATAGTTTACACTATGGTTTACACTATAGTTTACACTATAGTTCAGGCTATAGTTTACACTATAGTCCAGGTTATAGTTTACAATATAGTCTGGTCTAAACTATAGACTAAACTAAAGATTAGACTATGGACTAGACTATAGACTTGACTATAGACAAAACTTTAGGAAGGACTATAAACTAGACTACAGGCAAGACTAAAATATCGAGTAGACTAAAATATCGAGTAGACTAAAATATCGAGTAGACTATAGATTAGATAAAATTATTGATTGAACTATTGGTTAGATTATAGTCTAAAGTAGATACTAATCAATAGACTAGACTATAGACTAAACTAAACTATAAACTGAACTATTGACTAGACTATAGACTAACTATTGACTAAACTATAGACTGGACTCTTGACTAGACTATAGACTCTGCTATAGACTAGACTATAAACTAGACTCTTGACTAGACTACATTATAGATTAAAATATAGACTAGACATTGAAGTAGACTATAGAATAGAATATAGACTAGACTATTTACTATACTATAGACTAGACTATAGACTAGACTATAGACTAGACTATAGACTAGACTATAAATTATAGACTAGACTATAGACTAAACTATAGACTAGTTTTAGTTTTAGTTCGTTTTAGTTTTATTTAAGTTGAATAAAAATCCATTGTGTTACAAATATGCAAAAAAATAATAATCAGTTTATTTAAATAAAAGTTGTAAACTAAGAAAATTTTGCTTTTGAGAATCAACTTTAATGCATTTTAAAGTCCATTATCATTTCGCTCGTTCCACAACAAAAATGTTTGAATAATTAAAAGTTTTTAAAATAAAATTCAATAATTTCATTAATCTCACATCTTAACTCTTCAAATATATTATATTAGCCACAATTATTTGGAATTTAATAAACGAACATTATCTTCTCTTATTACACTTATTGTTATATGGCTAAATACAACTATTAATATTATTTTTTTATTTCCAGAAAAACCATTAAAATGTGTCATTAATCAATGTTTTAAACATTATATTTTAATAATATTAAAATATAAAACATTTCAAGATTATTTACATATGTAATTGAGAGAAAAAAATGTACTTTCTAATTGAAATATCAAATTTTAAAATTAATTCTCTTAAAAAAATAATTAAAGTAAGACAGAATGAAAATGATATTTTTGACACTTTTATAATTTAAGCAACAAACACAAAGCAAAATAATAAAAATAAAAACAACATCTCACTTTATCCATTTTGTAAGTGTCGAAATGTTTATTTTTCTTAAACCACGTTAAATTAAATATTTAATATTAATTAAAAAGAAATATAAACTCCCGTTTCATTAACAAAATATAAAAAAAACGTAAATAAATAAATAAAAACACGACACGTTATAGTTAAACTCGCGTTATTGACTGTCATATTTGTGGTTTGAAATATTGTAGGGTCTTTCATTTTTTTGTCGAATTCTCTTGACAATATTATTTCGTTCTAAGTACTCGTAAAAAAAGGTGTTGAAATATCAACAAAATGTACTGCTGCTTTATCAGCAAAAATATTATACATTTTGGTACTCAAAATTGATAAGAATATACAATTGTTTTATTTTATTTTTTGCTGCTTTTTAACAAAAACAAATTTGTTAAGAATAAAAAAAAAATATATAAAAACAAACAAATAGAAAAATAATGCAAAATCTATTAAAATTATTAATGTTTTGTTTATGAGTAAAAACAAACTTTGTATTTGTTTATGACATTATGTGGCAGTTAAGTAAAGATGGTAAAACTTGTTCTGTTTAAGATACAATTACTTGTATTAACCCTTTAAAGATCGGTTATCGAAATGGTCAATCAAGTGGAAGTGAGTGAGTTTATATTTAAAAAAATCGTTTAAAGCAATATTAATTAATTTTCCTAAATTTTACATTTTTAAAAATTTAAGATTATTAAACATCAGACCCAATCTTCTAAATTCGAATGCAAACTCTATACAAAGTAAAAATTTATTTACGACTTACTTGAAATCATACACAGAAAAAATTATTACCGTCTTTTTTTCAATTAACTCAGTTGTTTAATTTTGCATCAAAATTTAATAAATATATTCAAGAAAAAATAAAATAAAAATAAATTTTTTGTATGATTTTAACATTTTTAATTCATTCAATCATCTACTTGATTGATTTAATTAATTTATTAATTGGGAATATTTTTCTGTTTTGTATTTTTTATAGTTTTTAGTAATTGATATAATCATTTTGATGAGAGGTGCAAATTTAAACAAGTTTATAATTGAATGAATTATTTTCATATATATTTGTTAATTGGTGACTTTTTTCTGTGTAGTATGAAAAAATTTAAAGATCCTTATCACTTGGCAAAGAAAAAGGTCACTTTTTCGTGTGGCCGTTTAGTAATGAAGAAGTTGATGTATACGTAAATAACATAGGGATATACAGTTTAACAAACTATGTATGTGCTAATAATATAAATTTTGGGATCTTAAATCCACTCTTTTAGGGAGAAAACGAGGAAAAACTGTAATTTGGTACTTTTTTGGCACCCTATATATCTTTTAATCAAAAAAGCATAGAAATAAAGGCTCCATTACTCTACCGTTAATGTAAATGTAGCGAATCAGCTGACACGTTTTGCTTATGAGAGTTATGTGTGTATGTGTACTAAAAAACGTAAATGTTACGTAGCAATTAGGTCGCTCTACGTTTTTACGTGACAGTTATAACAACAGTGTTGACAGCTTTTTATTTCATTATACTAAATCTGAGTAAAAAATCGCTGTAAAAGGTTTATCAATTGGACAATTAGTTTTGCTGTTTTCTTCACTAAAAAATGTTTGACACATACATATGAATATTTTAACCTTAGATCCCAATACAATTTAGAAATTCATTGCAATACAATCTTTGTTACATCTAGGAAGTATAAAAAGTACCAAAAAGGGGATAATATCGGGAAATTAAATAATGCATTTTTTATTATATTAAACCTAGAAATTTAAATTTTCTATAATATTGAAACTAGAAAATCGAAATTAAATATATGGGCCATTGTCAAAAATTTTTGATTTTAGCCCTTCAAAAAAAAAAAAAATTTTTTTTCGATGGCACATTAAAATCCTTTTGTATACATATAAAGTGACTCAAATGCATGTAGAATCAGTTCGCGTTAATAATTTCCTATGAGGGGCGCGAAAGTTATGGCGTTTTTAAGTTGAACATTTTTTTACAAACTAGAAGTTTATGTATAATTCTGGTCAAAATAACACGTAATATCAAAACCGACTGTGTTATTCAAATAAAATTTATGATATTTTCAATGTCTGATGGTATTAGTGCAGCATATTTTGGGTTTCCTAGTAAAATTTTAAAAATTTTCTTTTTAATATAAATTTGGCGAAAAACTAGCCTTTTTTTACCCTAGTAAATATTGTTTGATCAATACAATTTTTATCTTTCGTAAATTTTTGATGAGCCTCCGCATTTGTATTAAGCATAACAAACTCTTAAATATATCTGTTTTCCATAAGAAATCAGCGAATCAATGTGATCAAAAATATTGCGCATCTACTCCGCCACTCGGTGTAATGAGTGGGCTAAGCATGACTCATGAAACTTACGGGCAATTGTTACGTGGTTCACACAATCGAGTTCTACAATATGAATAAAAAACTTTCGTTTGCTCAACTCTACGTCGTGATCCAAAACTGCAACAATTACATTAACAATGTACTGGCCGGTAATGTCAGTTGTTTTGTCCGTACTTATCCATAGAAATTTATTTTTTAAAAAAGATTTTATTTCTTCCAGCTGAATACTGTACAATTTTTCCAACCTCTGTTAATTTTTCTAACCTCTGTGTTAATAACTTGTTTGAGAATAACCGAAAAATGAGTGTTAAAAATCGCTAGAACACCTGTTATGCACATTTTACCAGAGACCGGATTTTAATACTAAAAAAACAATATTTTTATTTAATTTTTTTCAATAGAAAAACAATTCTTAATGTTCAAAACATAAAAAAAAAAATCCATCATATTTTTTATTTTCATCAATAGTTTAATTTTTTTCAACATGATCGAAATAAAAAATATAAATATCTTTTGTGATATTTATTACAAAAAGTATTATTATTTTTTTCAACTTTTTTCATCGGATAAAAAAATTTTAAACAGCAAATTTATCGAATAAAAAAATATTTTTGAAACAAAACAAAAGTATGAATAAATCATCTGAAATTTTTTCCATACTGATATTTATTTTTAAAGATATTTATTATTCTCATCATGATGAATATTTATATTAAAAAATAAAAATCCCTCACATATTTTTCTCAACAAATGAAAAATTATTTTTTTTTAACAGAAAAGATATTTATATTGATTGAAAAATAAAAATAAAAAGTTTGCGGGTGCTTGCATTTTACCTCAAAATGAGAAATATGAAAGGAAGATTGTAACAAAAAAATGTTTAAAAACCAAAAAATTAAAAATATGCATTATTAGGTAAAATATGCATTTTCAACAAAATATGCACTAACAAATCGATGCCATTTTTTAGTAAAATTTCTGATTCGGATATATAACAACATAAGATCATTTTCAAATGCTAAAAAAAAACATGCATTTGCATATTAATCCGCCCCCTACAGATAATAAAAAAGAGGCTTTTTGGTACTTTTTGAATTTTCTATAATATTTGTAGTATACTTTGTGGTACTTTTCGTTATTATACTATTACTCTTTGAAATTTTTTTAATAATAATTAACCTTCAAACGTGAAATTAAGAATTTATAGACATAACACCAATATTACAACTGTTCCCGCGGGAGATAGGAATCATAGTTGAATTTTACGGCTTTTTTTACTTTTAGTGTTTCGTTTAATTTTTACTCAATAAAAAGGCTACCAAGTTTTTATCTGGTCTATGTAGGAGTACTGCAAAATTTGCAAACTTTAAAAGAATTCATAGTGTCCCAATTCCATAGCTTCTAACCTGAGGAGACTATGGGATCTATTTTTCTTTGCTGTTTTAGTGTAGTATTGGTATTTTATTTTTATTTCAAAGGTCTATAGAACAAAGTTCCTTATTTACTATTATTACAAATTAATTTCAAAATATTTAGATTCTATCCCATTGTGCATTTAAATATAGCATTTTAACTTGTTTTGTTAATATTAATGGCAATTAAAAACAATTAACAAGGAACATAAATTAATTTTTAAATTTAGAAAAGTGAAGGGTATAATTGTTTAAGAAAAAATAATTACAAAACAAAACAAAAAAACTAGTTATCTTAACAAAAAATATAAAAACAAAAAACTGCTTATATATATATTAAACGAGCCTTAAAGGGTTAATTTTAATGCTGCCGCCTTTTTAATCGCCTGAACAATCACATAGTTTACAGTAATGTTTGCAACATATTTGTTTTATTATTACAATAATATTTTAAATTATGCAAATATTTTTGTATAGTATTTCTTGAAAAATTCCCTAAAACAAAAAATTAAATTTATGAGGCATTACGTGATTAACAAATGCTCATTAATTAATAAATAAAACAAAAAATGTTTATTGTTAATTTTATTATTACAGCAGAAAAATAAAGAAATAAAAAATTTGCCCAAAATAATAAATTTATAACATAAAGTAGTTTTAATAAAAATTTAGCTCAAATTTTTTTCGCAGACTTCTTGCCATTATTTAAGTAACTACCTTTCTTTTTTTAATGTAATATTTTTCTTTATTATTGTTTTATTTTGATTTGGGATGATGCATTTTTATGCATTATTCGTCTTTGTATTTGACTTTTTCTTTTGAATATGAAATCATCGACGTAACATCTTGATTTAAATTAGTTTGCCATTTAAACCCTGCCAAACAAACACCCGCCTACATATGAGATTTTTCACCTCTTTCTTTTAGTTTTAGTTGTTTAAATTTAACTTAATTTATTGAGATTTTTTTATTTTTTTGCTTTTTCAGCAAAAAGTGAGTGGGTCATATGCTAAAAGAGTATATGTAGCTGTCTTGTAAAGAAATTATAACAAAGGTAAAGCTAAGTTCACATTACACTAATATTTGACAATTTTTACCAAAAATTGTATTTGCTTAATGTGAACACCATATACAAGAAAACTGTAGATTTTGGTCAAACAAAAATATTTTATTTGAGTCAAAAATGTGATGAACACAATATGTAAAATATTTGCCAAACTTTACAAAAGAAATATAAGATCAAACATAGACAAACTACAGCTAACGCTGCGGGCTGTTTGAGTTGAAAAGGTTGTTATTTTTATGCCTTATTGAATCCGGGCGACTTCGCCCTGTGACAAAAAACAGTGTTGTTTTGTAAATGATAAGAAGTGGAAACAGAGTTGTTATTTTTTTTATAAATATAAATTATTTATAAATACATATGTATATTAATGTTTTAAAGTTATTTTAATTAACGTATATTGTGATTTTTTTCAATTAATATTAGTTATCATTTCTCATTCATTATCAAAAAATTTTACTTTATTGTAAATTCTGTAATTATTTTTCTAAAATAAACAGCATTTTCATCTTATATAAAATAAAAACGCTACAGAAATTATCTTGATATCCATAGTTTCTGTCAAAAAAATATTATTCTGTTATAAATTCATTTAATTATTGGCTCCAAATAAATTTGTTGTAGTTGTGTTTTCAATCAAATAGTTTTGAGTAAATAATTTGCATCTAATCTGAACATGCTTAAAATATTTTTCATGCCTTCTCATATTTTACGTTATTTGAGAGCTTTTTCATCAAACAAAAACGTCAAAAAAATACGCGTAATGTAAACAGAAAATCAACTCTGTATTTAGTTGCAATTTGTGTCAAATATTTGGCTAATGTGAACTAAGCTTAAGTTAAAAAAATATTTAAAGTGAAATTTTTGTTTGTATGTTGATGATATAAATAACTTGTCATTAAGTTTTATTTTTTAAGATTTGATGGAAAATATGCAAAAATAATTTTCACATCTTCACATCATTAATGATTGTTGTGGTTAATGTTGCTACTGCTATGCTGTTGCAGTCATTATAATTGAGTTTCTAATAATTAAAATACTTTTTCCATATTTTTTCTTTTAATTTTTTCTTTTGAAACTTTTGCTTGAACTACAAATTTGTGAAATTTAATTAAGAAAAATAAAAAAAATAGATTTTAAACATTTGACGAATACATTAAAATTTAATGTTACTTCAAATTAACCTTTATTGAAAGTTTTAATTTTTTAGTTAATAAATAATTAAAATAAGTAACCAAGAAAAAAGGTTAGATGTCTAAATCATATTTCTTTTTGAATTCAATTGTTATTACTTTTTGTTTTTTTTTTTATTATTAACAATTTCAATTCTTGACCCAATTTCATTACATTTCCGTTGCAAAAATATTAAAAAACTTAAATACAAAAGATAGACAAACGTACAGACACACCATTGTTTAAAACCGGCAAAATAGTAGTCAGTCAGTCATGTACAATCTCTTTGTAAGTCATGGGAATATTTGGCAAAATAAACCAAAATAATATTAAAAAATAAAAAACCTAAAATTTAAATTAAAAGCGAATTTTAATCAATTTCAATCTACTATGTTTATAAATTAACCATAAATTATTGCAATTCATACACAGTGTTGCCAAAGTTTTTTTTAAAGAAAAAATTATAAACAAGTTTAAAATAAATAAAACCAAAAAAACTATAAAAAGTTTCATTGAAATACAAGTTTACTTGCTTATAATTGAAAATATTTTTAAAATTCATACCAATACATATCAATTTAACCCTATTTTACATACCCGGGTACCATTTTTATACCCACTATCAAAAAGATGGGGGGTATATTGATTTTGTCATTCCGTGTGTAACATGTCGAAGGAATCATCTAATACTATGTTCACATATAAAGGTTTTTTGAAAAACAAGTCGTTTTCTTAAAAAACACAAACAAATTGACTTGTTTTTTTATATATTTCAAAGCCAGAAAACATCTCGATTCGAGTTGTTTAATTATTTAACACAATAAAAACAAACTATAAGACCCCACAAAATATATATTTTCTGGGTCCTGGTTAGATTCTGAGTCGATCTAGCTATGTCCGTCCGTCTGTCTGTCCGTTGTCGAACGGGGCAACGTAGAGGGACGAAATTTGGCAAATATTTATCTTACATAAGGTTTGTTTATCTTATCTTTATCTTACATAAGTTATGGGCTAAAAACTAGAAACACAGGGTGTCCGTTTCATACTTTTCTGCTGATATTTCTTCAATAAAAGCATGTACGACAACGATAGTTGTACGTATAGTTCGGGGATCGATATAAACTCGGAAACCAAAAATGGGCGTGGTCCGCCCACTTTACCGCCCACTCCCATATAACGTAAAATTTTAAAAAGTTGATGGTGGGTATATAGATTCGGCCGGGTCGAATATAACATTCGCGCTTGTTAACTTTAAAGTGCTCGCGTTTCTTTATTAATAAAGATATACAGCCGTATTCACAAAAAAATAATGTATACTTGATAACGAGTTACTAACTTTTTGTATGTAAATTTCCATAAGAAAAAGTTAGTAACTCGTTATCAAACCTACATTATTTTTTTTAATACGGTCACGAAACTTCAGATCGTCGTGGTTAAGGTGTTTATACATTATAAAAACTGAAAAAACCTAAAGTTTATTAACTTGGTCTATATGTAAAATGGCTTTAAAGTTGATACCTATGGGAGTTAATACCCATGGTACCCGGGTACCCCCATATAATGTTTGTATTCTGCACTACAATTAACTTTTCTTTGCATTATTTACTATTGAAAATCTAATTTTTATTGTCCTTTGATTCATATAAAGTTAAAATTTAACTAATTTTTGCTTAAACTAGTGAATAATCATGTCCATGGTAGTCGAAGTTGCCTAATTATAAAAAATGGCTCCGTTGGGATTTGAAGGAAAACTAGTTTCAGAAGTAAGCTTTTTTTTTAATTTCTAGTTTATTTAGAAACTTCAGAAAGAGTAATAAAGCATTATATGTCACGAGTTAAAAACTTTTCGAGTTATCATTGTTTTGAGCCAGCATTTATGAATATGACAATGATAGCGCACTTTTTCACCGTTTTCACATCCTTTACCGCATTGACTTTGGTTTTTTTCAATTTATTTAATTTTTTCAATATCATGCAAGTGCACAAGATATTGAAATTTTTTTCATATTATTTGTGCTAAGGAACGTAAACTTTCGATATTGTAGCTACAAACTTGATAGGATGCTATGCCAACACTAACAACATTCCATAGTGTAAAAAAAGTTATTTTCGGACGTGACCTATTTTCGGTGAGGATATTATATGGCTCTTATGCTTAATTGTTAATGAAGTCAGTGCTAACATTCTTTAGGTCTGTAAGAACTTTATAGTCTATCTTGACGGATTTTCTCGGAGATTTTATATGGAACGTATGTTTCTTTATAAATCAAGTTTTGTTGTAAAGTTTAAAATTACATTTTATACTATATACAATCCTTTGTACACAAAAAACGTAATGTCTACCAACCCTAATTTCTGCACTTTATGATGATTTTCTGATATGGGCCATATATGAGAGCTATGGATTTTTAAGGTTCGAACCTGATAAAAAATATAATAGACTGGTTTTTACGTTTATAAAAGTTATTTTTAAACTTTTATAAATTTTATAAAATTAAATAAGGTTTCTAATGTCCATAAAAGTTTTATATGTACTAAGTTATGCAATACTAAAAAAAATATATGAGCATCAAAATCCAATTATTGGAGAAAAATTGTATGGGGACATAGTTATAATAGGTACTATTATTAAATAATTTTAACAAAGATCGTGTCTACATCACATAAAGCAAAAATTCATCCAATTATCACAAAAACTGCGATTTGTAGCTTCAATAAAAGTTTAATATGGACTACTAGACAGACGGACGGACATCGCTAAAATGCTTCAAGCATGTTTTTCTACATGTTTTTACCGATTTGCTTTAAGATCTGTGGCAAACTCAACGAAAATTACATTATGGTACCCGGGTACCACGGGTATTGACTAACGTTAATTTTTTGAATATGTACCGTAGGGTTAATAACTTTTTTAAAATTCGCCTCATTTTTTATTTTTTTATTTTAACTTCAAATAAATAGTTTATTTGTTAATAAATCTTCATCATCAAGTTTGAAATATATAAATAAGATATGTGCCAAGAATTAATAATTGTTTCATTTTAAAACCTTAGCAAAAAATTTAAAATTCACTACATGCTATAAGTGTTAAGATGACATCAAATCAATTTAATATGTCTAAACAAATTTCTCCTTTCTTTTACATATCTCTTTTTTCATAACAATCAAAACAATACTTCCGCTTTCTTAATGGTGGTTAAGATTTAATAATTGTGGTTTCAATATATTTACAAAAAAAAAATTTATAATAATAAAAGAAAAATAAATATCTGATTAGAGATCCCATCTCAACAATTTTTGTTAGCTGTATATGCCAATGTCGAATTAAGGAAAATATTTATTTAAATTTCTTGTGTAAGCTGATTTTTAAGCGTTCAAAATAGTGGTCCTTAAACTACATTAAAGTATAAAAGTCTACTCAGAACTACTTTCTTAGATGATATGACTACGTCTGTCCGAGTGTCTATCAAAATGAATGACAACTGGCTGTTTGTCAGTGCTTAAAACTCCAGTTTCAACATTCTATCACAAGCCCTTGATCTCGAATCGATTAGTTTATTATAGTAATTAGTTAACTCATTATTTTTTAATTAATGATCATTGTGAGATGGTATCAATGGTAAGTCTTTGATAAGATTCGAAAAACTTTAAAACTAATATGTATAGAATATCTAATGAAAATTCAATTTTCAAAGTCGTCTGACCAAAGATGTATATAAAAAAAGTATGTAAATGCAAACTTCAGGCCCCTGCTAAAGATAAAACTAAACAAAATTATATATATACAAAATTATATATATATAGTTATATTTATTTTGGATTATGAGATTTTAAAATAGAAACTGAGCGGCCAAATCGAACTTCTTGAAAGAACATTTTATTATTGATTACTAAAAAATTGTATACTCACCAACCAAAAATAAATGTAACTTATCTAAGAGTCCCATATATAAGACGATCTAAATATGTCCGTCCCAGCTCCCATAAAAGGAACAATTTTTAAATTTGTACTTTTCTGCAATCAGTTTATTAAATTAAAACCAGTTTTCAAAATTACATGTTTTAAATGGTATTTCATTTAAAAAGTTTTACTTAATTTTTTTAGGAATTTAAAATTTCTTATATCAACTTTAAAATTGACATTTTATTTTATAATTATTCTTTCGTTAAAATTTATTAATTTTGAACAAATTTTGTAAATTTGTTGCATTTTTTAATTGTTTGTCATTTTAGAAACTAATTTTCATTATTTTTAATTCCAAATATTTGCTTTATAAATTTATATATTTTTTTTTATTAAAAATTACTTTTTTTTAATAGATACTTTTCAAATAGTAGGTAATTATGTTTAAATTAGTATTTTTTTAATTTCTTAAATTTAGTTATTTTTTAATTGGTACTTTTAAGGACTTTTAAAAAATGGAATTTAATGTTTTTGATTTAATTGAAACTTTTTTTTTAAATATTTTATTATTTTTTTTTTTTTTTTAATAATTAATTTAAAATTGGTACTTTTATAAAGTTGGCCCTTTTTTTACATTCTTTTTAATTGGTACATTCATTGAAAATTATTTTTTAATTATTATTATTATTGTTATTATTTATATTATTTGTAAATTAAACTTTTTTATTTTGTTATTTGGGGGATTCACAAAGTGTGCTATTACGTCGTATTGTCATAATGTCATAAAATTTTACAAAGGAAAAGCAATAACAATATTTTTTATACATTTAATTATTTTAGGACATTTGACAATATGACGTGATAGCACACCTTGTGAATCCCCCAATTTTATATTAAAATTTAGTACATATTTACAAAAAATAATAAAATAAAATTTATATTCTTAATTTTGTGCTATTTTGAAATCTTGGTTTTTTCAACGGTTTTTTTTTAATTGTATACTTTTTGTACTTTTTTATTAAGTACTTTTCTTAAAAAGAAAAAGAAACTTTTCTTTAAAATTAGTACTTGCATCATAATTGGTACTTTTATAGGAAAATAGGTTTGTTAAAATTTGTTAATTTTTAAAATATGGAATTATTAAAATTAGTGCATTTTTTTGTTATTTTAAATGTTAATTTTAATCCAGGTTGGTTACCGCTAAAATACAGTTACCGAAATAGGCCAAAATACCGAAAACGCTAAAATACCGTTAACGTTATTTCTCGGTTTAAGAAAAAATGTTATTTTGAATAAAATTAAAATAAAACTTGTAAAAATGTTATGGATATCCTAGACCGAGTTTGTAACACTTGTCACCACTTTATATTTCTTGGTTATGAACCGATAATCGAAATTTCTGAAACAACCGTTACCCTTAAACTATCATTACTGAAATAGCTCGAAATACCTATAACTCTAAAACACCTCACAGTGGTTCCAATACGCCTTTTTTTAATAATTCTGTAACTTTTGAACCGTTGGAGATATCTTAATAAAATTTCACATGGTCAGAGGTGAGGTATTTTCGAATTGATTTGGAGCAGTGCCGCAAGTTTAATTAATTTGTGTTTTTTATTTTCTTATTTTTCTATTAAATTTAAAAAAAAAAGTATAAACTTTTTATACAAGTATTTGGTATCTAAGAAAACTTTAGAATATGGAGATTGATAATTTATAAAAAAAAGTTAGTGGAATGTAATTTGATTGCAGAATTTCTTGAAGGACTTAAAATTTAGTATTTTTCGAGTTTTTTTAAAAAAAAAAAAAAAAACATATAATTAATATTTAAACTTTAATAAAATTTAAACGAATAGTGATATTTTATTGAAATTTCAGTATAATATGTATAAACTTGTCCTAAAATCAGAGAATAAAAAAAATTCCACTTTTTTGCATGAAAATACCCAAAATTTCAATCCGTATAAAACGTATTAAAAATTGACTTTTTTCATTGAAATGGTCACCCTGTCATTATAAGGGGCCTCCGTCAGAAAATACTTTTTGGGTGTTTACCTTACATATAGAGCTATATATTTAAAATAATTTTAAGTCGATCCCAGTTTTCCAATTTGAAAAAAAAAATAGGCAAAATTTGGATAGGACTTGTGGGCAGACCTTTGCCCAAACTCCTCCAGATTTACTTTACACGCATTTGCATTAAGATTTCTTTTGAAAACATAAAAAAAAATTATAAAATCATATATCAGTGAATTAATATTGCCACCTTTTTAGAAATTTAATACTACGAGATTTTTTATAGTTAGCCACAATGACAAAACCGTCTATCAGGGGATTGCAGAAAGATAATTTAAGATGATTTAGCTGAAATATGGTTAAATGGAAAACGTTATTTATAATATCATGCATAGAAAGATCAAAAGAACGAAATAATACAATTTAAAAATAATATAAAATTTAATAAAAATGTTAATGTTTTTTCGAGTTCGATGTTAAATCATAACATTCATTTTAATGAAAATTATATGACGAATATTGGCATCAACTGAATTGTTTAGAATTATTTTTAAAATTTTGTTAAATTGTACTTAAATAAACTTTTTTGAATTTTGGATGTAAGGAAACACTTAAAACTGATAGATAGATAGACCATAAAACGTATTTTGATTAGTTTTAACAATTATTTCACTTTTAAAAACTTCTTATAAGATCACCTTAAATAGCACAAATTGAAAGATTTAAACACTTTTAAAAAAGCTAAACTACTTTTTATTTAATTTAATATTTGCATACATATATTGGGTTTAGTTTTATCTATTTTAAAATTTTACACCCTGTATTTATAATTGTTACTATATAACTTAAAGGCGTTTGAATATTTCGTAAATAATATTTGCGGTATAAACTCACGCAACCACAATAATCTACTTTAAATACTTCATAAGCAAGACAGACAGACAGCTTTCATAGCCGTTAGTAAGTGAGTCTCATTTACAGAACGATTTCAAATGTTTTAGAGGTTTTCAGTTACAAATATTTCACAATAAAACAAAATGTTGGACGAATCTGGTTAAAAAGTTTGTTATTTTTAAATTTTTATTAAAATGCAATAAATTTGCACATTAAATGAATGGCTAATAAGCTGCTACAAAAACTTACCTTGAATTTGGTTTTGAAGTTAATTTTTTTGTTAATGTTCAAAAAATATAATTAAAAACCATTAAATAATGGTTAATAAAATAATTTTAATGTTTATTGATTTTGTTAACCAAAATATATACTTTTTTGGATTTATAATATGTTTATGTTTTTTGTTTTAATAAAATAAAATGTCACAAATTGTTTATAGCTTTTTAGCAGCTATTTAAAGGAGTTAATAGTTTTTTTTTTATAAATATTTAGAATATTTAAAAGCTGTTTTATTTTGTTAGATATTTAATTTATCTCAAGAATATATTAAATTAATATCTTTTTTTTTATTTGTATTCAACACACTTCAACAAGAAACAAAATGCAACTGAAAGTTTGCCACAATCGTTTTTAGCATTCAAGCGATTCCCATTTTCATTCATTATAAACAAAACAAACAGTCAAAACGAATAAAACTTTTGTTAATGTTAAATAAAATAACAATAACAATAACAACAGCAACAACAACAAACGCAACAAGTCAAGAAGTAGAAACTACAAAGACAACAAAAATAATAATAATAAATGAAACAAAAAATTAACTCTAATAATTTTATAATGTAGCATTTAAAAAAGAAAAACAATAACAAAAAATTAAATTCTCCGCAGAGTTTAAAAAATAAAACATCTAGTTTTTGTTTTTGCTTTACTTTGTTTTGTTTTAAACTTTAAAAATATAACAACAACAAGCCCATTAAAAACAAAAAAGTATCATCATTAAAATGTGACTTTTAGGTTATTAAAATAAAATAAAAAAAAAAATAATAAAAATTTAAAAACAAAGTACTAGACTAACTATAATTATGTACTAAATACTGACGAAAGCCAGTCAGTTATTTTAAACAAAAACAAAATCAAAGTTAACAGAGAGAGTACAAATAACTGAGTTATTGAGAGGAGTATTGTATAAAATTTATAAAATTAATGTAAATGACCTATAAACAGATTATCTACTAAAATGTGAACTAAACAGAAACAAAAGTTTAAATAAAATAAAAATTGTTAATTTTATTTTTGTTTAAATTATTTTTAATTTATTTTGCAGTTTCCTTAATTCGTTAAAATGTTATTTAATTTTCTTTTGTTTTTAGGCGTTGTAAATAAAACTTTAATTACAGGTAAAAATAAATTGTGTCAATTTTTTAAAGTCTTTTTTGAAATTTAGCACAGTTATCACTATTTCCTTTTTTGTCTGGCATGGACTTACACGCAAACATCAGTGGTCAGTTATTTAGCACAGTATGAAAAACATATGAAATATATCAAATAGATAGTTATTATTATTTTACTTTAGCTCTTCATACAAAGGCAGATGGACAATAAAGTGGGCGGATCACGTTTTTTGGTTTTTAAGTTTATTATTAGCTTTTAAACTATTTGTAAAAAATGTCATTACATCACACGGAAAGAAAAAATATGGTGAATAGCAACCATATCCGAATAATGTCATATTATGGTTGGAGTTTATGGTTGTCTGTAAATTATATTATATTTAGATGTAGCACCATAATATGGTTAAATAACAAAATATTGCTGAGCTGCAACCATATTTTTATTGTATATGTACTCACAATAAAAATATGGTTGAACAACAACCATATTTTTGTTTCATATATACTTAATTCATGTATACCACAATAACATGATTGAATACGAAACACGATTGCTACAAAACAAAGACATTCTTTGTTGGTAAAATTAAGAATAGTTTCATCCCCGGGAGTGATAAATCTTCAGAAATTTTTTGAATATTCGCACAAGGCGAGTCCATTGTTGTTTTATTTGTATTGGAATCTTAAATTTAATATGAGAACAAAACATTTGTAAAGTTGACATAACTACTTTGATAACTTTATGTCCAATACAAATTCTTGGATGGCATTGATTGAGAAAAATTCCTGTGTGTTTTCAAAATCACCTGATTTTTGTTGTGAATTTTCCCAATAATTTTCTTTATTTTTAGCACTCCAAAGAGTTTTCTCTGTGTATTATGCATTTAAAATATTTTCACAGTCTTAAAAACGTATGTAAAATATTTATTTCTAGTTTAATTCTAATTAAAATAATGAAATTTAATTAATTCACTTTTTTAAATATATCTTCATTCTAATTTATTTTTAACTCGCCGACAGATAACTAGCTCTATGCTAGAAGCACACTAAACTGAATAAAAATCAGCAAGTATTTTCATTGTCAAGTACTAATTATATATTATTGCCAACCAAATATTTTGTTGTTTTAGGTATTGAAAATATTTTTTTTGCACAAACAATTTTAACAACAATATCGTGATTCTAATTCTATTCTATTGTATTTTGAGAACAAAAGTATAATTGCTAAAACAAAATTGTTTTTAAATAAAATATATTCAACAATAACTATGTTTGTGATGACAATATATTACTGCGATAAAAATAATATTGTTGGGGAAACCATATTGTGAAATATTTTTTCTCCGCGTTTACATGCTTTTGTTAAAGAAAAAATATTAATTGACTACGATGGACTCTTAATTTTCTATTATTTGGTCCATAGCTTTTTTTGTTTATGGCCCATTTTCAATACCAAACAAATCTTATTAAAGGAAAATAATTGAGCCAAAATTCGTTTCCTCAGATAATCCTCAAGACCTATTACATTGGAGTAAAAGGGGTCGTAAATGGCGCTTAATTCAGGAAAAGGTGATGTCAATAATTTCATGATCGCTTTTAATTATTTTATTTATTTCTAGCTAATCCCTTTGCACTTTGCTATCCCTTTTGAGGATGTTTAAAATGTAACAAGATTATTATTATTATTATCACATTGTTGTATTTTACTAACACACCAAAAGAAAAACAGTGTTGAAAAATGAAAATTTTAAAAATCTCTTTCAATTTTACTAGATTTTGGGAAAATCTCATTTGAAACTAGATTTTGTTTTGTATGGAATATCCAATTAAAATCTAATAAAATTATTTAGATTTTGTTTAAAATCTCATTTAAACTAGATTTTGTGCCAATGTAAATGGGGTATTAAAAGAAAATACACCAAAAGTTGAAAATTGAATTTTTTACTCTTTTCAAAATGTAAAAAAAAAAATTGAACTGTTACAAATTAATGAATTTAATTACTTATTTTTTATTTTCTTTCTGTACCCAACTTTATTACGAAAATGTTAAAATTGACATATTTTATCAGACACATTTTATCAGAAAGTGCGTCAGTCAACTTTCCGAAATTCACAGATAACTGAGTAATATGTTTGACAAATGAATAAATTGGAAAGTATCATGTAAATTCTGTTATTTAATTTAATTTATTTCTCGCCAAAAAATTCAATAAAAAAACTGATTTTTGCCAAAAATATCCAAATTTGCACCAAAAACTATTTTTCCTCAAAAATCAAAATTTGCATTAAAATATAAATGTTCCAAAAGCTATAATTTTCACACAAGATCTAAATTATAACCAATTAACCGAGTTTTACAAAACTGTAGTGGAAATTGTATAAATATATTTTTTATCTTGTTTAATCTCTCTCTTTATAATATGATAATTTTCTATAATAAGGATCCGAATATTTCTTTTATCAATTTAGTTTTTTCTTTCATTATTTCTATCATAAATATAAAACCTAATTTTTAAATGTTAAATGGGTGTGTTCTCAGATAATGCAGCACATTTAAAGTATTTATTAAACTTTATTTAATTTTATTTAATCATCCAAAATAATCTAATACATATTTTCCCTTCACTTACAGTTGTTTTTTAAAAGTTTTAATTATTTTCGATTTTTTTTCCTTCTTGTTTGCATTGTTGTAGTTTATTTTCGAAATTACATACGTTACGCTAAACAACCGCAAAAAAAAACATATACTTTTCAAAAAAAAATGTTAAAAGTTAAAACAAGCAGAGTGATACGTGTACTCACTCCTCCTACTTCTACTAAGTAGTTAAAAAGTTATCAGCAAGAAAATCGTCTGCCTTTAAAAGTGCAAAAACAAAAAAGTGGGATGATGATGCATTATAGGAAAACAGAGTTTCTTAAAGGAATAACAAGAAGAAACTAAAGGCATTTAAAGATAGAAACTGAAGTCAAAAATCCATTTTAATGTATGATCATATTTTCATTATTTTAAAAACAATATGTGAACTTTAATCTTGACGTTGAGAAATTTGAAGTGAAAGATGAAGAAAAGTATATTTCTCTAAACTAATTATAAAATTTAAAAATGTTTACATTATTTTCAAAAGTTTTACTTATTTATTTAAGAATCTCTGATTTTAAACGTTAAACAATGAAATTCCAATAACTTGTGGTAAATAGTTTAAAAGTGAATTATTTAAGCATGAACTTTGCTTTAGTTTAAGTTGAGGTTTTTTTGTTTCTTTGCAAGTACAAGTAAGTAAATGTAGATACATACTAAATAACTAACCAAATATTTAGTGCAAAATGTAATAATGTAAAGGTGCTGTATTCGGAAAGTACTTTTAAATGTAAAAACAAACGATTTTATCAATTGAAATTACAACATGTTTAACATTCGTGCCATTTGTAGAACTAAAAAAAACTATTTGCCTATATAAAAAAATACATGTGTCAAGTATATAATGTACTTACTTCAACCTAGTAAATTTCTCAAGAAGTTAAAACAAAAATGTTTCAAAATAAATTTTTATAAAAGGATTCAGTGTGATTTTAAATTTTGGAACACTTTTTTTATTTATTAATTTTAGTTTTTTAAATTTTAAAATTCGAAAATTAAAAATTGTTTATAATTCGAATTTTCGAACATACATTCAATATGCAAAAAATTTTATTTTTTAATAAATTTATGCATTTTTACCAACAATTGCCTATATTTAATATTTTTTTAATTTTCGAAATTATGTTCGAATTTTCGATTTTAGCTAAAGGTACGGTCACATTAGGCAAATGTTTGTTTCAAATTAGTTTGCCCGAACATAAACAAAATTTTTCCAAAGCAATATGAAATTCATTTTATGGTCACATTACTCACATTTATTTTCCCATTTTTGTTTGTTCAAACATACAATAAATATAGTCAAATAGGCAAATAGGAAAACATGTTTTCTCATCGGTCACATTTGAAAAATTATTTTTCTTCAAAAATTATTTTATCAGACTGTCTAAAACAATAAAATTATTTTTATTGAAAATATAATATAGAACATGACAATTTTTTTATTTGTGATGTACAGCAGCTTCGATTGCTTTTTGGAAAAGGAAGAAGAAAAGCTAAGACAATGGCACAGCCATCGACATAGACTGTTCACGACCATGTGTGTTGCCCACAATACCACCATCACCAAAAACGTAAAGATCCCCCTGAGCCTCATCAAGAGGGCCTCATATTTTCCGTATTTTTCCATTCTTCATCACCTTCTTTGGAAGGTCAACCAGCGACTTCTTAAACACCACCTCCCTAAAATCCTCCGTGATCTTCTTCACATGGCCGACCCATCCGTCACCCTCAACCGACGTGGTGGCCTTCTTCCTAGGGTGCTCCGTTCTACGCGTTTTTTCGCCAGCTTTGCCACAGGAAGCAGCAGCACCCTTCGTCCCACATGCATCACTAATAGCCTTAGCAGCGACTTCACCACCACTTTCCATCGACTTAAACGATCCCGGCTTGAACCGTTTGTCCCAAGTCCATCTCCAAATTGGGCGAATTTAGTTCGCACTGTCGCAAAATAGCCGGCACTGACAACATAACGTCGTCATAATGCAAAAGGTTACATATAATCACGTTTTTGATACACGGGTTATTCGCAGTTAATGGAGCGAAAATCTATAGAATATAAAATTTGCAACAATTTTGCTTAACTAAATTTTTATGTACCATCTTGTAGTGATAGTCCTTTGATTTGCTCAAGTATATGCACGAAGTTTTTTCATTTCGTTATTGTTATTGAGAATTTTACATTTTCGGACACCCTAACATGAACCACAAAAAGTTTCTTCGACAATATATGCAATAGAAGATAAGTTAGAAGCAAAATTATAATACTTTTTTGCCCTGCTACACAAGTTATTCACAATTAAAGGTGCCAAAAATCAGTTTTTTGCATACATATATTTCACTCATTTTTATGAACCAAATTTGTATGGACAGTCCTTTGACATGCTTAAATATGTTCCCGAAGTCTTTTCATTTTTACATTGTAATTTTACTCTTTTGCCTCACTGAAAATTTTACACTTGGATCAGAAAAGATTTCTTGACAATATATGCAAAAGAAGAGTAAACATCTTTAGAAGATGGTTGGTATTAGAGCCCTGCAAACTGTGTCTTATAAGGCTGTACAAGCCACTTGATATTTTTCAAGTGTTGTTATCAGTGTGTGTGCGGAGTAATAAATACTGTTCTGCAGGCACTTAAAACCATACAAATACTGCGTGTGTGCTTCAACTTTATGAACAAATCATGAGTGTGCTATGATAGCGACCAAACAAGCCTCTCAAAGGCTTGTATAAAAAAATACAAGCCTTTTGACCACTTGTTTGCTTCAATAAGGAAAAAAACTGTGTTTTCTTTTTTATTAAAATTATATGTGTGTGTGTGCGTTCATGACTGTATAAAGTAATTTCGTAAGTAAAACAGTCGTTTAAAAGTATTGTTTATAAACTTATTGTTATTTACGATCAAATAAATTATTAATGTTACTAGTTATAACAATTATTTCCTTTTAGTTTTAAAATAGAATGATTACTTAGTAAATATAAATTAAATGCAATAAAATCTATCATAATATAAATAAGTACAATTTTAAAATTTTTTATAAACATACAATTAATTATAAGACTAACTTTATTTAAAATATAAATAAATACTAAAGATAAAAATTTTCTAACTTACATATGTAACTGACAGTTTCAAATGTCAAGAGTATTTTTTAATAACTTTATGAATTCACCCTTTTACATTTATTTAGAAAAGAAGAACCAACAATAAAATATAGACATACTGTATATATGTGTGTGTATGCAAGAATATTTATAAACAACCACTTTTTACACATTATGAAGATTTTTTGCCACACACAGCAACTACGTATTACAAAAAACAAACAAATCATTAAGCCCACTTGAAATCTTTAAATCATTTCTCAACGTCTTGTATGATTTGCTTTTTTTTGCCACACCACTTGCACCACTTGTTTACGATAAATGATTTGAACGCACGGATTTGCAGTCGCTCATACACAGTACACACTTGCTTTGCTTCGGGCAGCGAACAGTACGAACAGTATTTATTGTTGTTTTTGCACATGTTGGCTATGAAACACACACTTGAAATTCAAGTGTGTTTGCTTTTCAAATCATCTTGCGCAGGAGACTAGTTGGTATTATATTGCTGTATCGTCCTGAAATATAGCTGATACTAAAAATCATTAGATATATCATAAAATGCATAAAATGATTTTTGGCACCCTTAGATTCAATAGTAAATATGGCTCGATACAACTATTATTTGATGTTGTTTTCTCTTACAAAAATTTTGTAAGTTCAAATAATTATTTGCCCAAAAAATGGGAAAATATTTTCCATTATGTGGTCACATTGTGTTCACATTATGAATATTTTTGTTTGCTATCAAATAATTTTGTTTGCCCAAAATCAGCTAATTTGTTGTTTGCCACACAAAAATATTTTATGGTCACATTACGGCAAAGAAATATTTGTGAATTTTAGTCAAATGTTTCCCTAATGTGACCGTACCTTAATAATTATAAAAAAATATATTAATTTATTTAAATTGCATTATTTTTTCACAAAATCTTGAAATTTAGATTTTCTTATAAATTCGAAATATTGTAATGGATTTTAAATTTTAAATCAACCAAAAAATATGTTTCAAAATTAAATTTTTATAAACATTTTTAATTTTTGATATTTTTATTTTTTATTTTTATTTTTTTCTAAATTTTAAACAATTTTATATTAAAATTTTCGAACATAGCCAAAACTTGTAGAAATTTTGTAATTTTATCCCTGCATGCCCAATGTTAGCGGTTTCGACTAACATTGTTACCAAGTGATATAACTAAGACTAAAGAAGAAAATCCTTTAATTTCATTAATAATAAATTGAAAATACAAACAAATACAAATGTGTTTTAATTAAATATATAAGAATGTATAGTATTTAATTTTTTTAGTAACTTTTAAGAATTTGAAAGACCGCTAGCTTCACAGGGTCCATTTTTCGGAAGTGTTAGTCGACTAGACTAACATTGGTCATATAACGAATAAAATATAATTATTAAATTATTATTATTATTATAAAAAAAAAATTATTTTAAAATTTTCGAACATAACCAAAAACTTGCAGAAAATCTGTAATTTTAAAATATATTATTTTCGAACATAACACAAATTATCAAACTTTATAAAATATAAGTTTTCTTATCAAATAAATTCAATATTATAAAAAGTTTTTCAACTTTTAAATTTAAGCTTTTTATAAAGTTATAACTTTCGAACATAGCAACAAATATTCAAGTACAAAAAGTATTTATCAATTTAATGTTATGTACATATTTTTTGAAAATTCTAAATTAAGTTCGAATTTTCGAACATAGCTAAACATTAAAAAAAATAAGCTTTTATTTCGATTTGTTATTTTTATCAGACATTTCCGTTATTTGTGTATTTTTAAAAATCAGTAATTTATAATAGAGCATGTAAACTAAAAATTGTTTACATTTTCAAATATAAATATTCCAGTACCTATACGGGGGTATCAAACAAAATTTGTACTTTTATAAAACTAGAGACTCCATGTCTGTTTTTTTAAGTTATCGGCAACAGAAAAAAAAAAAAAAAAACATAAACATTTTAAAAATTCAGAAGAAATATTTTCAACATCTTTTTCATACCATTTTTTAAGAACTTTAGTTAATATTTACAATTTTATTTATATTTAAATTAAATATTTTTACTCGCTATAACCCATAACTTGAAATTTTTCGGACACGCTAATTGGAACACGTTGCACTTAAGCGGGTTGCATAGTGCTCATTCTTACTAAAATTTTATGTAGAATTGGTGTATAAAAGAAATTTTTTTATAAATCAATTGGATTCATCTCTGCGCAAAATGGCGCTCAAAATGTGCGTTTTTAGCCGCAGATATGCAGGGGAAGGAGATGGAAAATTAAAAAAAAAATACGCCATTATTTTTACTGCTGCAAAAACCTTCTAAAAAGGTATTATATCCAAATATCAAAAGAAGTGCTTCTTTTCGAAACGATCCCTAATGTATATATTTTGATTTGGTATTAAAAGAGTCATAAATCAGTGATATTTAGCTAAAATCAATACAAACTCAACATGTTCCTGTCCAGCTAAACACAACACACAAAATAAAAGATGATTGTGTCCAAATAAACTTTGTAAAGAAGCTGCACTTCACAGTTTTAAAGACAAATAATACTCGGAATACGCTCACTGTGAGATCTTGGGATAAATCCAATGATTCAGAATGGCCTTAGAACACGTTTCATACAGATTTAATAAAAATACCATAAATAGTTTTTGCATTAGTTATAAAATTTTTTTAAATCTAAAGAATTTGATTGAATCTAATACAAGTTGAATGGTTCAACAATTTATTAATTCAATTTGTTATAGTTTGAATTTAAACAAAATTTAATGAAATCAAATGAATTAAGTATTCCCAAAGAATTAATACATAAATGGAAATAAATTTGTGTACCCACCTGACAAAAGTATTCGAAAGTGATATCGATTCCAAATTTTATTCGAAGCATTCTCGAGCAAATCTTTCGAAAACGACTTCAGAAAACGATATGAAAAAGGATTACTTGGCATTCAGTTTGTGGCAAGAGAATCTTCGTTCTCGAAATTCGAAAGTGATATCAATAGAGAATGTTTTGCGACATGGACTTCGTATCACAAAAAGTAACATTCACAATTCGTTATCGATAAGATAAACTATTCGTAAAATATTCGAAAAATATAATTTAGCAATATCGAATAATATTTCGTTCCCTGTTTGCTTTCGACTTCGATAAAGATAGGCTAATAATATCATTGTTCCTAAGAAAATATTGTTCCTGAAAAAATATGTTTTGCCAAAAAATAAAAAAGTCAATTTCAAATAAAATTGTCATTTAATTCAACATTAATTAAGAATTTTAAAATTACAAATGATTATGCCTATATTAAACAAGAAACTTAAGTATTATACTAATTTATATAACTATAGCTATAAAAAGGTTATATTCTTTAATTTAACTTGAACCCTTGATTCAAAGCCGCCATTTAAATCATCAACAAAGTTTTCATTTTATTTAGAAGTTTTGAGACCCTTAGTGAACATTTATTTAACTATTTAACTCGTCAAATGAATTCATGCTCAAAAATTATAAATTTTTGTCTGATAGGACCTGAAAGTAATTAAGATATTTAAATCCAATAAATTTTTCTAAGGGACATTTTAACAACTTTTTTTATCCTTTTTTTATTATTTTGTTTTTATTTCAAATATAACTGTTTTTATAACATGTTTGTTAAAATTTATTTTTATACTTATATTTTTTACGCAATAATGACATATATTTCATTTGTTTCCACTACTGAAAATAAAAAAAAATTATCGAAAATTTCAGAGAATTATTCGCTAAATCGAATGTTCGCTTTTTCTTTTATTTTCGATAAGTTCTCGTACATTTGAATTCGAAAAACTACTGATAATTATTCGATGAAGCGATCGTTCGTTCTCATTAAAATTATCGGAAATATCTCTAACAATTCTATTTCGAAAAACTATCGCAACTTGTTCACTTTTTCGAATGTTCATATGTTAAACTTTTCTCTAACATTTTTGTTCGAAATTTATACGTTTTAGCGAACGTTCGTTCAATTTCGATATATTAGTCAGGCGGGGTATGTTAAATTTATACAGTTTTATTTTGGAATACATTCCAGAAATGTAAAAATGTTTTCTGTGTCGTTATATATGATTCATATACGAAAAAAAAATAACTGTTTTTAGAAAATCCCAAAATTTACCCAAAAAATTTATTTCTGAAATACTGATTTTTTAAGAAAATTTTTCACGAAACTATTTTCAAAAAGTTATAACAAGTTTTAAATTTATATTTTAAAAATTTCACAAAACTCTTTAAAATTTAAATTCATAAAAATAACGTCACAAAGTTTTAAATTTATCCGTCTTTTTACTTGACAATTCCGTCAGTTGTAGCAATTTGCTACAATCGTAAATCAACCCTGTTACTAAATGTCAATTTTGTTTTTCTGGGTTTACACTACTGTTGATTACTTGCACATTTGCAAACTGTCAAAAAACAAGCTAAAAAGAAAGAAGAAAGGAAAAAAATTCTGCTGTGTTGTTTCGAAAAATAATCATCAGGGAACAAATTTGCGAGTAATACGAAAAGTATTAACAAATTATTAAAGATTTTTATATAAAAACAAAGTTAAAAGGTAAATGTTTTGTTTAAAAAGAAATTATAAAATAAATTCATTACAGAAATTTTCAAAATTTCAGCATGGATCGTTTATTACGTTTGGGCGGCGCTATGCCTCAAGCTCCACCACCAACTGATGCTCCTGTGGTAGATACTGCCGAACAGGTATATATTTCCTCATTGGCTCTCTTGAAAATGTTAAAGCACGGTCGTGCTGGTGTACCCATGGAAGTTATGGGTCTTATGTTGGGTGAATTTGTCGATGACTATACTGTACAAGTCATTGATGTCTTTGCTATGCCTCAAACGGGTACCGGTGTTTCAGTAGAAGCTGTAGATCCTGTATTCCAAGCCAAAATGTTGGATATGTTAAAACAGACTGGACGACCAGAAATGGTAGTGGGTTGGTACCATTCACATCCTGGTTTCGGTTGTTGGTTATCAGGTGTCGATATAAATACTCAACAATCCTTTGAGGCTTTGTCCGAGAGAGCTGTAGCCGTGGTAGTAGATCCCATACAATCGGTTAAGGGTAAAGTTGTTATAGATGCCTTCCGTTTAATTAATCCCAATATGTTGGTATTGGGCCAAGAGCCAAGACAAACCACCTCCAATTTGGGTCATTTACAAAAACCTTCCGTACAGGCTTTAATACATGGTTTGAATCGTCATTATTATTCGATAAGCATTAATTATCGTAAAAATGAATTAGAACAAAAAATGTTATTGAATTTACACAAAAAATCCTGGAAGGATGGTCTTACATTGGAAGATTATAATGAACATTGTTCGATAAATGAGAATACAGTACAAGAAATGTTGGAATTGGCTAAGAATTATAATAAGGTAATTTTTTATATAGTGAGTGAAATTTTGAAAATTTTGTAATAATTTATTGATTTTTAGGCCTTGGAGGATGAAGAGAAAATGACACCTGAACAATTGGCCATTAAAAATGTAGGCAAACAGGATCCTAAACGCCATTTAGAAGAAAAGGTTGATAAGGTGATGCAAAATAACATTGTTCAATGTTTGGGTGCTATGCTTGATACTATTGTTTTTAAATAAGATTTTTTTGCATTTAATTTTTTTCTCCCTAAATTTATTGAGGCCTTGAAGGCTTCTTGATAAATTTTATAACATTTGCTGTTGTTTAAAAGAAAATGTTTTGTAATTAACAACAAGAAAAAATATGAAACACACAAAAGAATTAAGCATATTTAATTTCTAATTTAAATAAAAACAAAAGAAAATATTTTATAAATTTGCAAGTTTTTTAAAAAAGAAATTATTTTTTATTGGAATTTTTTTTTTTTTGTAAAAGTGGTACTTTATGGCATTTGTTTTTTAATTTGAAAAGTTATAAAAAATGAATTAATTTAATTTATTCAGGATCGAGTTCATAATAAACCGATAGTTAGCTAGAGCAGATAAACAATAATGTAATAAGAAATTTCGTTCCACTTAATATAGTTAAGAATACTGCAACTACAATAATAATTAAAGTTACGTATTCTAATTCTGAAAACTTGTAAGTTAAAAGGATGATATTTATTCGTAGCGGGTCAGAAAATGTATTCCATTCTGCTAGTGTCTAATATATCTTTTTCACTGTATTCTTCATAAATTATTACATTAATATGAACTTGAGCCTGAATAAATTAAATTAATTCATTCATAATCATATAAAGTTCGAATAAAATTAAAAATTTACTCAAATTAAGTTTTAAAAAATTTTTTTTTAGAAAATACTTTTTGGAACTTTTTTTTAAATTTTTGGTTTGCAGAAAATATTTTAAAAATTAATTTTTGTAAATCAATGTTTTTTATTTAAATTAGTTTTTGCCAAGGACCGTAATAATTATGAGTTTTAAAATAAAAATCAACAAATAATCATTATTTTTTGGTTTTTATTTTTTCGCTCAACTTTTAATGATTATTTTTGATTTTTATTTTTTTGCTCAACTCATAATGATTATTTTAGATTTTTATTTTTTTGATCACAATACAAAACTTGACATGAGAAATTAAACTTTTATCCAATGTCTTAATTATTACAATTTTTATGTCGAATTTCTTAAATTGTAACTATTATATCCAATTTTTATTTTTTTCCTTATTAATAATAATTTGCTTTCAATTAAAATATTTTTTTCGAAATAATAATAATATGATTGAGAAAAATAATATATATTATAATAGTTATTTTTTAATTTTTTATTTAAAAATCATTTTTTAATAGTTATTGAAAAATATAATTCATAATAGTTAAAAATATGTATAATATTTAAATTCATGCATATTTTATTTGGGTATTTTTTCTTTGAAATTTGATAAAAGCTGTATACGTATGTTCAATTAGATTTCTAATATCATTTGAGGCTTGAGAAGATGAAATTGCAATGATATTCGCAATTAATTATTATAAAAAATTATTATTATAATTGTTATTAAATATATAACAAAGAATAATAATTATTTGAAATTTATATTTTATTTATTCATCAATAATTATTTTAATAAATTTTTAAAATATTAGTTAAAAAATAATAGTTATGAGTAGCTTTTATTTATATATTATTCAATAATTATTAAAAATCAATTTTTTGTAATAACTATTAAAAAAAGGCAATTTTTTCGATTTTGAAAATTATGATAACAATTATTTTGGGTCCTTGCTTTTATCTAGTAAAAAATTTTCTTTAAGTAAAAACTGATTTATTGCAAATAATTTTATTTTTAATAAAAAAATTAATTTTTAATAAAAAAAATAAAATTTTAGAAAAAAAAATCGAATTTTAGAAAAAAAAATTTGATATTTTTTTAAAAATCTGATGAAAAATATATCATCGCACTTGCTTTTTAGTAAATAAATCTAATTTACGATGAGAAATCTTTTTTATTTAAAATTACGTAATAGTTTCATTTCTCATGTTAAGTTTTATATTGTGAGCAAAAAAAATAAAAATCAAAAATAATCATTATGAGTTGAGCAAAAAAAATAAAAATCAAAAATAATCATTATGAGTTGAGCAAAAAAATAAAAATCAAAAATAATCATTATAAGTTGAGCAAAAAAATAAAAATCAAAAATAATCATTAAAAGTTGAGCAAGAAAATAAAAATCAAAAAATAATGATTATAAGTTGAGCGAAAAAATAAAAATCAAAAATAATCATTAATATTAAATAAAAATCATTCCGGATTCCGATAGAACCTTTTCTGAAGATTACATTTCTGTATTTAACACTTTTATCCGGTTGTTCCTTGTATCTGATTTTTTTTTTTTAAATTTCAACAATAATGATTATTTTCTGTCCCTGGTTTTTTCCTTAAGTTGGTACTTCTTTCAATTTATTACTTTTATTTTTTTTTAATTTTTAGTTGGCAATTTTAAACAGATATATGTTTAAAAAATTGCACTTTTTCGAAAATTGGTATCCTTTTGAAAATTAATTTTTTTAAAATTTTTATTTTTAGTATTTTTGTATTTAATATTTGATTATCAAAAATAAAAGCTTTAATTCTTTCTTTTTTTTTTTAATTTATACTTTTTAAAATTTTTAAAAATTGATACCGTCTTAAAAATTAAAAATTTAGTTTTTGCATATATTTTGTTAAAATTAACAACAAATAAATTTGAGATTTATTTTTATTAAAAAATTTATTGAAAGTTTGTAATATTAGGAAATTTTGTTAAATACTTTTAACTTTTTAAAAATTAGTTGTTAAATTTTAAACAAATTTAACTTTTTTGAAAATTTTTAGTTTTTGGAAAGGTGTCACGTTTTTAGAAATCTTGTACTTGAATATTAATAATTTGTTTTAGATTTTATTTATTTCAATTTATTTTTTAAGTATTTTCTAAAAATTTTTATATCTTAATTTCTTTTTAAAACTTTAAATTTATCAAAAATTTTAAAACATCTTTATCCTTATTTATTTATTACCCTACATATTTATTTATTTATGTCCAATAAATACATAGGTCTTATAGGATATAATAAAAATTAAAAGTAAACTAATCCCAAACATATAAGTAAAAAATATCGATTTCACCACTACTAATTCCCCACGATTACAAAAACCCTATTTTCATAACTTAAATTACTACCCTGCATGTATAACAACTCAGTCTTAGAAACTTTATAATCATCACAAAAGAAAATTTGACAATCATTTGTCAAACTTCATCAGAAAAAAAAGTCGTGTAATTGATTGATTAAATTTTAACAATCTTAGTGAAATTTTTTTTTGTATAAAACTCCAACGTTTATAGTTAATAAAAAGAAATCAAACAATAGAATGGGTTTATTAAGAGGACGTAACATATCGCTAGCGTTTTGCATATGTCTAGCATTTGTATTAATTGGCAGCGTAAATGTAGAAGCCGAAAAAGAAATACCGACAACAAAATTTAGTCAAACTGTAGGGGGACCTACCATAAGTTTCTTATATTGGTAATTTCCTGCAAAAATTAAACATATTTTCAAAATATTTAATAATCCTTTAATACCTTAGTTATTCATGTGGCTATCGTAAGGCTTTTGAAGATTATTCGGCTATGTTAATAAAAAAATATCCACAAATTACGGTGACAGGTGGCAATTATGACCCACCCGGCATGAATATGTACTTTTCGAAACTCATATTTGCTGTTAAAATCTTACTCATTGTTGTGATAGTATCATCATTTGATATATTTGGAGCTATTGGCCAGGCAACACCCAGCTGGTGGCGTCATTTGCTGGATAATAAATTATATGCCTGTATGATGATATTTTTCGTGGGCAATATGTTAGAGGGTCAGGTGAGTGTCAACTTAAAATTTTTATCTCTTAATTACACATTTATCTTTATCTATATTTTTAATTGTTATATTTCTTATCTCTTTTATTGTTATTGTTTTTCTTGTCTAGTTGGTTTCTTCGGGTGCCTTTGAAATTTCTTTAAATGATGTTCCCGTTTGGTCGAAACTTCAAACTGGTCGTATTCCTGCTCCTCAAGAACTTTTCCAAATTATTGACAATCAACTGCAATTTGGGGATAAAATCCAAGAAAATCCTGAATTTGTTAAATAATATTGAACAAATTGCGTAGCATTCAATTGCTTTCAAACAGCAAAAACATTTTTAAATCAACTTTCTTAAGACTTTATAATTGAAATTCTCTTAACTTCTTATGTATTTTTATTTGTTTTAGCATTATGTTTAAATTAATACATATAGTTTAAAGCCCTTCTTTATTCCTAGTCTTTTTTGACCTTTAATGAAAATTTTACTAATAACGTATGTTAAAGTTAAAGAACTGTTTTTATTAACCATCCCCCACCCCGATCAAACTTAACCAATCACATTAATGTTGTTCCTTGTAATTTGTAATTTTATTAAAACGAAACGAAAAACAAAAAATATGTATTCCCCATTTTTGTAAAATATAGTTAAAACAATGGATTAAGTTAAACAAAAAATCGTGTGTTTTGATTATTATTGGGGGGAAGCTAAAATAAAGGAATATAAAAGAAGTGATCTTTGCAAAGAGCCGAGTGAGGTTGTTGAAAAAATGTTTAATAAATAAAGATTTTTCACAAAGTATCAATTCTACAAAAGGAGTATTATTGAGAAAACATACATACTAATATCCAAAGATTAAAGATAATAATAAAAATTCCAAAAGGTAAATTGCTTGAATTAAAAAAAATGAAAATTTTCATAAAGTATGTTTAAATTCATTGTACTAATTTGAAAAAAAAAAAAAAAATCAAAAAAGGACGAATTCTCAAAATTTTTTTTAAATGTTCAGAAAAATTATTAAAAAGAAACCAGAGGCCAAAAATAACTATAAATTTTTTTTTCAAATTAAAAAAGTTGAGCAAAGAATGAGAAATATTTTTTATGTTATTTGATAACTGTTATAGTCGACAACTATTTTTTCTATTGCTCTATAACGTTTATTTCTTTTTTTAAATATTTTTTTATGTTGCTTGATAATAGTTATTATTGAAATATATTTTTTTCTATTGTTTATAATTTTTATTTTTGAAATATTTTTTTTTTTTTACATTGCTTATAATAGTTATTTTTGAAAATAAATTTTTTCCGTTGCTAATAATTTTTATTTTTCAATATATATTTTTTACGTTTCTTGATAACCGTTCAAAGAAGAAGGCATTTCTTTAGAGCATCACTCTCACGTTCAAGTTTTAACTGCCTGAATTAATTCTTTCATTTCATGCATTTCAAAAATTCAATAAACGGTGAAAAAGAACTAACTAAATAAAAATTGTTATTTAATATGGCTAAGAAAAATTGCACTACGTTTGCTAAAAAGTCCGTTGAACATCCTACAAATGAATTTAATGGTCTGCAATAAAATCCACACTTAAATAAATTGCATATGTGAAATAGAATGAATTTGACCTGTTGAATAAGAATTGGCTTTAATTTTCTTTTTCCATAACCACTGAAAAATCAGATGTTGGTTTTTTACTGTTTTATATAGCAGTGACCCAAACTACATCTACACAAAAAATTTCATATTCATATCTTCAAAAATGACGTCAATAATCCCAAAAGCCAAAAGGCCGTAACATCAATTCCATAAACGAAAAAGTTGTTCCATTTGAGAAAAAAAATTTTCGAATAATGTTTTATGCTTTATCTATTTACGCTTTAAGTTAACGGTTAACAAATTTTACTTAATTGCTTAATTTTAGAGCAAAAAATTGAAAATTGTGGTTACCTTATTGCATTTTCATAATGTTTTTTTTTTTCAGTAATTTCTTTGAAGTTTCATTAAATGATTTTAACAAATTATTTTGAGAGTTAATTGATATGTTGAATACCTAGGTAATTTATGAATTACTCCAAACCTAATGAACGGATAAAAAAGATGTTAAAATAGCTAGATGGTAATAAAAAATAAAGTATTTTTAGTGTTTTATTTATTAAAAAAAAAAATCAAAAATGTACTCAATTTTATTTAAAAATTTATATAGATATGTGGTGATACTACATTAAATTTGTACTTTATAATTTGAAATTTAAAAAATAATTTTTATCAAATATGCTTTGGTATTATAATTTTTGCTCAATAAATGAAGTTTAGTTTTGTTTGAATTTTTATAAATAAATGTGTTTTAATAACCACATTTAATTGGTGACCCCGAGTTTTTGAATTAAATAATTAGAAATGTTGTCTCCTGATATTCCAACGGATCAAAATTCTAGAAATGCTGCAGATAGTGCAAGTTTACAAGTTGCCACTTCTAGTATTCACAAGCTACCACCTTTTTGGAAGTAAAACCCCAAACTTTGGTTCATGCAAATCGAATCCATATTTGGTATTTCTGGTATTACACGTGATGATACTAAATTTCAATACGTTCTTGTCCTTTTTCAAAAAACTAAAAAATCATTCGAATTTTGCGACAGTTTCGGATGACCAGGTTTCTTCATGTCGTTTATTTGTTTAAGATAAAACGTCAAATAAAAGTTTCCTCATTGATAGTGGTACGGACGTATCTGTAATCCCTCCAAACTACACAAATTCTTCGAACTCTCAAAAATTAGGAATTAAAATTTTTGGCCGCAAATGGTTCTCAAATTCGTACTTTTGGTACTAAAATTTTACATCTTGATCTAGGCCTTTGTAGAAAGTTTGCTTAATTTTAGAGCAAAAAATTGAAAATTGTGGTTACCTTATTGCATTTTCATAATGTTTTTTTTTTTCAGTAATTTCTTTGAAGTTTCATTAAATGATTTTAACAAATTATTTTGAGAGTTAATTGATATGTTGAATACCTAGGTAATTTATGAATTACTCCAAACCTAATGAACGGATAAAAAAGATGTTAAAATAGCTAGATGGTAATAAAAAATAAAGTATTTTTAGTGTTTTATTTATTAAAAAAAAAAAATCAAAAATGTACTCAATTTTATTTAAAAATTTAGATAGATATGTGGTGATACTACATTAAATTTGTACTTTATAATTTGAAATTTAAAAAATAATTTTTATCAAATATGCTTTGGTATTATAATTTTTGCTCAATAAATGAAGTTTAGTTTTGTTTGAATTTTTATAAATAAATGTGTTTTAATAACCACATTTAATTGGTGACCCCGAGTTTTTGAATTAAATAATTAGAAATGTCGTCTCCTGATATTCCAACGGATCAAAATTCTAGAAATGCTGCAGATAGTGCAAGTTTACAAGTTGCCACTTCTAGTATTCACAAGCTACCACCTTTTTGGAAGTAAAACCCCAAACTTTGGTTCATGCAAATCGAATCCATATTTGGTATTTCTGGTATTACACGTGATGATACTAAATTTCAATACGTTCTTGTCCTTTTTCAAAAAACTAAAAAATCATTCGAATTTTGCGACAGTTTCGGATGACCAGGTTTCTTCATGTCGTTTATTTGTTTAAGATAAAACGTCAAATAAAAGTTTCCTCATTGATAGTGGTACGGACGTATCTGTAATCCCTCTAAACTACACAAATTCTTCGAACTCTCAAAAATTAGGAATTAAAATTTTTGGCCGCTAATGGTTCTCAAATTCGTACTTTTGGTACTAAAATTTTACATCTTGATCTAGGCCTTTGTAGAAAGTTTTCGTGGAATTTTATTATTGCTAACGTAGCTAAACCTATTTTAGGATCAGATTTTCTAAAACAATATCATCTCGCCGATCTTAATAATAAAACTTTAATCGATGGCACAATATTATTGCATGTCTCGGGAAAACTTCTAAAATCTCCGTCAATGGAAATCAAAGTTTTAGTTCAAGATGATAGTATGTATAATATGCTTTTATTGAAGTACCCTGATGTATATCAAACTAAAGCATTACCTGGGATCAAAAGTAAGCATAACGTTTACTATCATATAGAAACGACAGGACAACGAGTACATGCAAAAGCACTTCGCTTAGATCCTGATCGTCTTAAGATTGCAAAGAAGGATTTTGAATATTTGCTACAGTGTGGTATAATTAGGCCTTCAAAAAGTAACTGGTCTAACCCACTTCACATGGTTCGTAAAAAAAATGGTGAGTGGAGATGTGTAGGTGATTACAGATTTTTAAATAATGTTACGGTCCCAGATCGTTATCCAATACCATTTATTATTGATGCCAATGTTAATATTGCTGGTTGCACAGTATTTTCGAAGTTGGATCTTGTTCGTGCATTCTATCAAATACCTGTCTATCCAGATAATTTACCAAAAACAGCAGTAATAACTCCCTTTGGGTTATATGAATTCCTTAAAATGCCATTCGGTTTAAGAAATGCCGAACAAAGCTTTCAGATGCTAATGGTTGAAGTTCTTCGTGGATTACCCTTTGTGTATATTGATGATGTCCTAATAGTAACTCACAAAAACTAATCGTTAGTAAAAATAATTGCAAATAAAGCGTATAAAATGCAATTTGCGTATAAACATTGAATTATTTATTTGCAATAATCGTACGTATCAACGCAATCATTTATATTTATAACCAAAAAATCGATTAATATATGAAAAACTAAAATAGCACTTTATAAGGAAATTAGAACAAAGAGGATTGCTATTTTGCTATTCTTGTAAATGTTTTTATAATTTTAAGTTAGATATCTTCACTTAATTGCGAAAAATTCAACATTTATGCATTAATTCTCCCTTCATCCACTTTTAATAATTTATTAAACCAAATCAAACAATTCGTTCCCCTGATGTGTTGCAATATAAGGCATAACCAAGTCAATTTACTATCAGGCCTGTTCTGGAATCACGGTGATTTCAAAGCACGAAGGATTTTGAAATCACGCAAGTGAATTTCAGCTGTTCTGGAAATCACGTGATTTAAAATTTTTCGAAGTGATTTTAATTTTAAGAAATCATGAGTAAACTGCTAATTTTTTATTTTGTTTACAATTAAATAAAATATAATATTTAGCCTTTTGAAATATAAAATATTTAGCCTTTTATTAAAATGCCAGGAGCCATGTTATTGCCAATAATTGCTTTAAAAAGGAAGAAAATAAATAATGATCGAATTAAAAAACGTTATTTTGCGGAATCTATCAAATCCTATGAAAACAGAAGAAAAGTTGTAGGTAAACAGCTGACAGGCAAAGAAAAACTTAAATCAAGCAATCTTTTCCAAAGTAAAGAAAAATTTAAACGCAGAACTAAATTTTCAATATTGCTATTTTTGAATTGTTTTTCAAAAAAATTAAAAATTTTCAAATAAAAATTGATAAAGAACATAATAAACTATTTATATAAGACATTTTACATTTGATTAACAATATAGTGTTTGCAAAAATAAGCAAATGATTTGAAATCGACACTAAAAAGTTTACCGATTTAAAATCACGTGATTTCATAATTTGTGATTTGTGCACAGAACACCTTTTAGGTGATTTCAAATCACTTCGACAAAGAGTGATGTCCAGAACATACCTGTATGTAACAGTTTATTTCCATAACTGAAGATAATTCTAAAAAAGTACTTTATATATTTAAAACTCCATAATCACATGCAGTATTTGAATTTGAGGAGAAATATCATACCACAAAATCAAAATTTTACCTGTGTTAAGGATAACAAAAAACTTTAACTTTTATTATTTTTTTTTTTTGTAATTTATTGTATATTTTTCATTTTGTTACTTAAGTTTAAACACTAAACATTACATTTATTAAAAAAACGTATTAAAAAAGGAGAATTTCATAAATTCGTTTAAATGGCAGATAAGAGAATGTTTTTGTAGTTGTTGTTTGTTTTTGATTTAAAAGATTTTATTTCACAATATTTTAGTTTCTTTAAAAAATGCTTTGAAATGAAGCAATTTTTAAATATTTTTGGTATTCGTTTACTTATAATATTTATATAAGAATATTAATTATTTATTATGTATTAATAGTATTTTTTTATTATTATTATTATATTATAAAACATTAATTTCATCTTTATTATAATTAAAATTATCTCTTCTTCTTTTATATTTTAATTTAAAAGGAAACGGTTTAAATTAAACTTTTAATTGGTTTTCGTTTGGATATAGTAAATTATATAAACAAAATATATAAACTGGGACTTGAAACACTGGGTGGCAAAATAAAAAACAAAAGACTAAAGCGAGCGAGAGGAAGACAAAGTGTTATATATAATAAGTAGGGAAGAGAGAAATGTGTGGGTGGGGGGTTGGTAGAAAAGAAAAAACTACAGATATTAGTTGTTAATATTATGTCTGTTGTTAGTTGCTGTTGAAGCTCTACGATGAGTTCTTAATACAGACTTGACATCTTGAAACCTTTTGTAGCAGATTGCCAGCCTTAAGAGTATCCATAGCAGGTCTTTGGAATTGTTGGTATTCTTCCAATGTGACCATCCAGAAACTGCTCATGGTCTCGTAGAAGTGGCAGTGACCTTTACCGCCGTTACACTCAATGAAGGGTGTGGTGCGGAAATCTTGTAAACAGGAACCAGGTGAGGACATATCTTGACCACCACCTCCATTACCTGCGGCAGTGTGCTGCAAAATTAATATTAAAGTTTAAACATTGTTTAATTAGGAAAAAATAATAATTTACTTACCATCATGAAACTGTAACCGATCCAGAGACCTTCCCAACCATTGGGACAGCTTGGAATGTCTAAAGATTGACTGTGAATGGCAATGACATTAGATGGAACCTCACAGACGGTACAACGTGAAATGTAACTGCTGACGTCTTGGGCTGGCACAGGCATCATTGGCAATGGTGCTGAAGTGGTCAGCCAGAAGGATTTATCGTTTCTGGAGGCATAGTTGCAAATGTTGTTGGCACCGCATGAGAGTACGGGCAGAGTAGAGAAACGACGTACACAAGAACCGGGAGAACCTAAATCTTGATTGTGAGCATAATCGTTACCGTCGATGTACATAAGAGAGTAACCAGACCACAATTCAATGTGTCCAGGATCACAGCGTGGTATTTCTTCAGATTGACTATGTTTGACCAATAAGATGCCGGTAAGGTAATCTTGAGCAGCAGTACAAGGAGCACCAGGTTCACCCTTAGGACCCATAGCACCAGGAACACCTTCACGACCCATGGGACCGGGAAGACCTTGATCACCCTTAGGACCAGGACGGCCAGTAAGACCAGTTAAACCGATAAGACCTTGGTCACCCTTTTCACCACGTTCACCTTGGATACCAATCAAACCACGAGGACCGGGGGGACCACGTTCACCTTTTTGACCATCTCTACCAGGATAACCAGGTTCACCTTTAGGACCAGGTGGTGGTACCATGCCAGGTTCACCCTTGTCACCCTTAGGACCAGGTTTACCATCGCGACCATTAATACCAGCAGGACCGGGATAACCTTTCTCACCAGGAGCACCCACGGGACCAGGCAAGCCATCGAGACCACTCATACCCATGTCACCCTTAGCACCAGCACGTCCAGGTAGACCAGGAGCACCAGTAAAACCTAAGTCACCCTTTTCACCCTTTTGTCCTTGGAAGCCAGGAGGACCCATTTCACCCTTAGGACCGGGATAACCCATTTCACCTTTAACACCTTGTACACCAGGCATACCGTCTTGACCATCTCTGCCAGGTTGACCCATTGGACCGCGATCACCTTTAGGACCTTGAGGACCAGGTAGACCGGGAGGACCCATGGCGCCGGGGGTACCAGGAAGACCAGGCAAACCTTTGTCACCCTTAAGACCAGCAGGACCAGGAGCACCTTTGGAAAGAGATTAATCATATAATCAGTGGATTTTATTTGATTTCATTCATTCTTTAGAACTTACCTTCACGTCCATTTTTACCAGTGCGGCCAGGCAAACCTTTTTCACCCTTAATTGTTAGACCAGGAGCACCAACATCACCTCTGGGACCCATATCACCCTTCATACCGGGAACACCATTCAAACCAGGAGCGCCAGGAGGACCAGTCATACCGCGATCACCTTTAGGACCATTAAAACCAGGTGCACCTTGGTAACCCTTAAGACCCATAGGACCAGGCAAACCAATTAGACCAGCTTCACCCATTTCACCCTTTTCACCCTTGATAGTATATGGTTTAGCGTCTAAACCAGCGGGACCAGTCAAACCACGTTCACCCTTAGGACCTGGAGCACCAACGAAACCAGGCAAACCTTGTTCACCTTTGTCTCCCTTAGCTCCATTGATACCAGGATAACCACGTTCACCCTTATCACCTTTAAGACCCTGGTAACCCATTGGACCAGGAGCACCCTGTTCACCGGGTTTACCATCCATACCAGGAGCTCCGGGTACACCAGGAAGACCCATTTCACCTTTAGCACCCTTGGGTCCCATAAGACCGGGCAAACCTTGATCACCTTTAGGACCAGGTGCACCATCACGTCCATTAATACCATCACGACCACGGTCACCTTTTTCGCCAGCAACACCAGGACGTCCATGCATAGCAATACCAGCCACACCCTTTTCACCTTGAGGACCTGGAGCGCCTGGTAAACCATTTTCACCACGTAAACCAGGAGCACCTGGTTCACCCTTTTGACCCTTTTCAGCAGCATCACCAGGTTCACCACGAGGACCAATTTCACCAGTGAAGCCACGATCACCCTTTTCACCATCGAGACCAGGAATACCATCAGCACCGGGAGGACCAACTGGGCCCATATCACCTTTAACGCCCATCAAACCAGGAGGGCCAGGAGGACCTCTAGGACCAGTCAAACCATCCCTACCAGTTAAACCACGTTCACCTCTGTCACCCTTGGCACCTGTTGTCCAATAAAATCAATTACAAAAACATTATACATACATAAGTATTATGAACACTTGCACAATAGAAAAAGTAAATTTATAAATTCATTGTACTCACCGGGAATACCAGCTGGACCAGGAGGACCACGTTTACCAGGTTGACCAGTAACACCAGGGAAACCTTTGGGACCATCATTACCAGGAGCACCGCGTTCACCTTTCAAACCAGGCATACCAACCAAACCGGGATTACCAGGTTCACCCTTAGCACCATCACGTCCTGTTACACCATCAACACCGGGAATACCGGGAGGACCAGGAGGACCGGGTGGACCGATTGGACCCATATCACCCTTGGGACCATCTAGACCAGGCATACCTGGTGCACCAGGATAACCAGCATCACCTTTGTCGCCAGGATAACCAGGAGGACCATCTTTACCAGGGGGACCATAAGGACCAGTAGGACCACGTTCACCTTTCTCGCCAGGCAAACCGGGACGACCTTGAGGACCACGAGGACCAATACCAGCAATACCTTGTTCACCCTTTTGACCAGGAGCACCAGTTCTACCTGGAGGACCGTTGAAACCATCTTTGCCAGGATTACCAGGAGCACCAATTGGACCTTGGTTACCCTTTTCACCACGAGGACCAGTTAAACCACGAGGACCAGTTGGACCAACAGGACCTTGAGGACCACGTTCACCTTTCTCACCAGGTCTACCAGCATCACCCTTAATTCCTTGTGGGCCTTGGGGACCAGGATTACCTTGAAGACCGCGATCACCCTTGTTACCTTTAGCGGGTACTTGCAACATATCAACATCACAGGAGCCGGGTTCACCTTTTTCACCTTGGGGACCAGAGAAACCTTTGTCACCCTTAGCACCATCAAAACCAGCACGACCAGTGTCACCCTTAATGCTTTGGCCGGGAATACCATCAAAACCATCTCTACCGGGAGTACCAGGTGTACCATCAGAGCCAGGAGGTCCCATGAAACCTTTGTCACCTTTATCACCCATTTCACCCTTTTCACCATTTCTTCCGGGTTCACCTCTTTCACCACGTTCACCCTTAAGACCAGCAGGACCGGGATAACCACGCTCACCCTTATCACCTTTCTCAGGTACTATTTGGTTCATATCAATTAGAGCATCTTTACCGGGGAGACCATATGGACCAGGGGCACCAGGGAGACCATCTTTACCCTTATCACCAGGAGGACCGGGTGGACCAGCAATACCATCAGAACCGCGTTCACCAGGATAACCACGTTCGCCAGGAGGACCACGAAGACCTGGTTGACCAGGAGCACCATCAGCACCGCGTTCACCTTTGTCACCCTTTTGACCATAGGGACAGCTTGAACATTTACCGCCAGCATCACCTTTAGGACCCATATCACCCTTTTGACCAGGAAGACCTGGACGACCGGCATCACCCTTTTGACCAGGAGCACCAATACGACCAGGAGTACCAGGACGACCTAATTTTGAGTCACCAGGAGCACCGACATTACCGGGGAAACCGCGTTCACCCTTTTGACCCTTAGCGCCAGGTGTTCTATACAAAGTCAATAAATTTTATTATAATGTCATTTCTAAAAATACATATTGACGTTTAATATTTACCCGGGAATACCATCATCACCCTTAGGACCTCTTTCGCCATAACCAGGAAGACCAGGTTCACCCTTTTGACCTTCAGGACCTGGGGGACCAGTGTGACCAGTAGGACCTTGAGGACCCATAGAACCTTCACGACCTGGATTACCCTTTTCACCTTTTTCACCAGGAGGTCCTTCAACACCATTGTGACCAGGAACACCGGGACCACCTTTTGCACCAGGCAAACCAATGGGACCAGGGGGACCATCAAAACCATCCAAACCTTTAGGACCAGGAGGACCAGCATAACCGCGGGGACCTTTGGGACCAGGAGCACCAGGGGAACCACGACCACCACCGGGGGGACCGGGAGGACCAACAAGACCACGTTCACCAGGACTACCAGGACGACCAGGCTCACCCTTTTGACCGGGTTTACCAGGCAAACCATTCAAGCCAGTTTCACCACGATCACCTTTCTGGCCGGGAGGACCAGGAGGACCATAGCTACCTTGACGACCCTAAATTTATTTAAACCCAAAGAAGACAATCAGAATATGAAATTTTGATAAAATTTTAATGTATCTCTTACTCTATCACCGGAACCACCAGGAAGACCCTTTTCACCCTTCATACCATCACGACCAGGTTCGCCAGGGAAACCGATTTCACCCTTCATACCCATTGGACCCATATCACCTTTCTCACCACGTTCACCTCTTTCACCACTAATCGTTTCCTTTCCAGTAAATTTATGTTTGCCAGCGGGTTCACCCTTTTGACCCTTTTCACCTTTCTTGCCGGGTTGGGGACGAGCAAAACATGGAGCACCCTTGTCACCCTTTTGACCACGATCACCACGTTGACCAGGAGGACCATATGGACCAGTATCACCACGATCACCCTTAGGACCAATAGGACCCTCAGGACCTGGATTACCAGAACGACCAGCAAAACCGGGCTCACCTTTCTCACCCTTAGCATAATCACCATTTTCCTTAGCCGGTTCACCTTTTTCACCCTTAGTACCAGGCTGACCAGGATAACCACGAGGACCAGTCATACCGCTCAAACCAGTTACACCAGGTAAACCTTTTTCACCATCACAACCATCTTTGCCAGGAATACCAGGGGCACCAGGATTACCAGCAACACCCTGAATACCAGGAACACCAGCCATACCGGGAATACCAGGTGTACCACGTTCACCCTTAAGACCACGGGGGCCTTCTGGACCAGGATCACCTTTTTGACCTTTATCACCTGGTGGACCTTCAGGGCCGGGATAACCAGGCATACCTTTGGGACCAGGAGCTCCAATGGGACCTTGGAGACCACGATTACCCTTTTCAGCAAAACATTTGGGTATACAACCGGGTGTACTACCAGTACAATTCGATGGTACTTGACCGGTACGTGTAGTAGTAGCACTATCAATTATAGCATAACTATCATCAATGGGATTTCTGGGAGTTTCAACTTCAGGTCTATAATGTTTGGCAGAGTTATAAATAGCTCCAGTATCGGCAGTTTTCCAAAATTGCTTTAAAAATGATAAACATATTGTTAGTTTTTTACTACTTCTTGTGAAATTAATAAAGATTTAGAAAATTATTCTACATTTATCTAACGTCTGCTGGAAAAATTGGAATAAGCAGTATTTTTTAACTACATACAAGTTCAAGTGGGTCCTGAAGTTATAGTTTTTATGATTGAATAGCAATATTATATTATTATAATATTTTCGGAAAATGTTCATCAATATTTTTTGTCATTTTGGAAGCGTAATTTTGAAATTGTAATGAAATATAATTAGCCTCTCCTTTTAAATATTCAATTTTTTATTATTAAATTAATTTTTATGTACTTACAGCATTAATTCCCACTAACGCTCCAGCTAATACAGCGGCAAAAAGTAGCCTAGAATTGAAATAAAATAAAAAACAGTATATTTAGTATTTTATTTTAGAAAAAGGACCATTAAACTTAAGTTATTATTATTATTATTATTATTATTATTTTTTTAATATATTAAAACAACTAATATTTTTAATTTTGTAGAGATTAACTTTTGTTTACCAATATTAACTTTAAATACCTTTAACCTCAGATAAGCTTACAGTTTAAGTACTTGAGTTGTGAGAAAATAAACTAGAGTAATGGCCTTACTATGGGCGAAATATTATACATGCCCATAAAAAAAATCCAGACCTGATGGAACAAAACTGAAAGCAGCACGTGTTTATCACATCAAAATTCATCAAGTTCAACTATTCGTCTTTGGGGGAGGATTTTTTTTGTGGAGCAGTGTAATTTTTTTCAAGATTTTAAAAATTTTTTGTATTGGTTACACGTTTAAAAATTTTTTTTTTTAAATGGTAACAAAAAATATTTGTCAAAATAAATAAAAATATTTGTTTATATTTTCAGTTATTTTGAAAACAAAAATATAAAAAAGTTAATATTTAAACAGTTTTTTATAAAACGTGTTAATTTTAAGTTAAATGAAATTAAAGAAAATTATATTACCATCTTACAGACATCATAATACCATCTTACCGACAAATAATAAAATTTTCGCCTTAACGTATGCTTTCATATTTTCACATTTATAAATCTAAATTTTTTTCCAAACTACGAACATTTGAATACGAAAAAAAACAGTCATAGCATGCTTTAAAAATATAAACAACAACAATTGAATATAAATATTAGGGTAAATTTGAAAATTTTGATTTTGAGATATCATACATTTTTGGAAGGTTTTTGCAGCATTAAAAATAATGGCGTAATTTTTTTCTTAATTTTCCATTTCCTTCCCCTGCATATCTGCGGCTAAAAACGCACATTTTGAGCTCCATTTTGCGCAGAGACGAATCCAATTGATTTATAAAAAAATTTCTTTTATACATCAACTCTACATAAAATTTTAGTAAGAATGAGCACTATTCAACCCGCTTAAAATGCATCGTGTTCCAAAAAGTTTTAAAAATATATTTTTTTTATAAATACAATGAAAATATACTATTTGCTTAGAAATATAACGCAAAAATATTTACTTTACCACTTTTCGCTTTAAAGTTATAAGGCATTAAAATTTTCATATAATATCAAAAGAAATTTTTATTTAAACCAATATTAAAAATATTGAATATTGTAACAATTAAATGCAAAAGCTACTATGATTTATAATGCGCATGTTTTAAAATTTTGTAATAACAATTATTTTTGAAGATAATAATTTTTTATAGTTATTATTTGCAAATTTCTAAGTCCTATAACTCTAAAGCGAAAAGTCGTAGATTAATAATTTTTGAGCCATTTTTTAAAGCAAATAAAATATTTTCATTGTATTTATAAAAAAACATATTTTTAAAACTTTTTTGAAAAAAGTCAATTTTTCGGACACCCTAATTGGAACACGATGCATTTTAAGCGGGTGGAATAGTGCTCATTCTTACTAAAATTTTATGTAGAATTGATGTATAAAAGAATTTTTTTTTTTATAAATCAATTGGATTCGTCTCTGTGCAAAATGGTGCTCAAAATGTGCGTTTTTAGCCGCAGATATGCAGGGGAAGCAGTTGGAAAATTAAGAAAAAAATTACGCCATTATTTTTACTGCTGCAAAAACCTTCTAAAAAGGTATGATATCCAAATATCAAAAGAAATTTTTCTTTTCGAAACGAACCCTAATAAATATATACAAACTGACTGCATATTGAAACAACAACAAGAACAACAATATTAATCATTATATTACAGCTGTTGCTTACTAAGCTACTTGCCCATACAAAAAAAAAAAAAAAAAAACAACAACAATGCTTAATATTAATATTTTTCTGCGTATTTATATTATTAAATTTTTTTTAGTTTTTGGCCCATAACTCGGTTGTTTATGGATGAATTTGGTTGATTAAAAAAATCGAAATTTTGTAAAAATATTTATGACCAACCTGTTCAATAGCGAAACCTGAAGCTTATATAGGAGCTTCAAAAGGTCTAAAAATGCGTTTTGGCCGATATCTGGGGTATAGTGGACCGATTTTTTTCAGAAAAAATTTGAAGAAAGATTTTGAATTTTACGTGCAAAAACGAAGTCGCTAGTTTGTATAGGAGCCGAGAAAAGCCGACAACAAATACGTTTTTTGGGAGTATCTTCGGTTTTTTACCAATATCTCAGTTATTTATCAACCGATTTTGCTAATTTTTATTAGCGATTTTCTAAGGAATATTTCCTATAATTTGATGTATAAAACATATATATCCGATAACTGGGGCTTTCTAAAAACTCAATTTCAACAGACAGACGGACATCTTTATATCGACTCCCCTATCAATAAGGATCCAGAATATATATACTTTTTGGGGTCTTAGATGAATATTGTAAAAATTACAAACGGAATGACAAACTTATATATACCCTTTACACCTGTGGTGAAGGGTATAAAAATAAAAAAGCGCGAATATTCAAGAATATAAATTTCAACAAGTCCCAGAAAAAAATTTTTGAAGTACACTAGGAAGCATAAATCTGCGTACGCACTATTAAACAATAATTTTTCTCGTAATTTCTCTATTATATCTTTAAAAATTTTGATTTTTTACAGCTCTATATAATAGCTTAAATCCTTGACAATATTATAGTAAAATATTAAGTTTAGAAATATGAATAGATACATGATTGAATTTATTGGGTTTTAAATTTCTATTGATTACTTAATTATTATTAAAAATTTTGCTATACAATTCAAGATGTTTTTCGTAATAAATCAAAGAAGAAATTAATTTATCCTTACCCTAATTTTTATAAGGATGCTGAATGAAAGTTCCGGAAATTATTATATTCACCTGTTTAAAGAGAAATGAGTTCTCATCAAAATAATAGAGTCCCTTTTATTTAAATCATGTTTTGAAAGCATTTAGGACAAAGATTAATTAATGATTAATGAAAATAAAAATTCAGGTCATGTTATACGCCAAAAAATCGGAATAAACCGATATAAAATTTACTAAATTATGAAGATCTATTTAAATTGAAGTGTATTTTTGTTGAAATTGTAAAAAAGATATCATTTAATATTAGGCTTTATGCTATAATACCACTAATATATTTTTACTAATACTAATATTTTTGTAAATTTTATAGCTGTTTGTCCCGATTTTTTCACGTATAACATGACCACATTTAAATTTTTTCATTAATCCATGTCGTTAATTTCTCTAAAACGTGATTTAAGTCAAAAGGACCCTTTTATTTTGGTTAATACTAATTTCTCCTTAGACAGACAAATGGTTTTCTATAATATTTCTGAATGTTTTATTCAGCATCCTTACAAAAATTAAATTCATACTTTCAGTAAGAATAAATTAATTTCTTCCTTGATTTATTACGAAAACATCTTTAATTATATTGGAAAATTTGTAACAGCAATTTAAAACGCAACAAATTTAATAATATAAAACCAAAAAAACCCGCGAAAAATTTAGATCTTTCAATAATGTACGCAGACTTTTGCTGTATAATTATATCACTTTATTTTAATATTTTTGGATAACCGTGAATCTATTCACTTTTCTAAAGTTGATGTTTTACTTAAATATTGTTCAAGATTTAAGCTAATATATAGAGCCAAAATCTTAAAGGATATACAGAAAACTTGCGTTAATAATGTCTTTCATATGTTCGTACGCAGACTTCTGCTTCCTAGTGTAGTTCAAAGGGAGGTAATATTTTCATGATTTCTTTAGAACTTATGCATTCAAATGCATAGTTAATTACTTCCTTAAACCTAAAAAATGTATCATTTGTGAATTCATAAAAGCAACGTTCAATGCATACATTAAACACTAGTTTTGGAATTTTACTTTAACTTGATTGTACCTGTAAATTTTTAAGATAATCAGGACTTTTCTGGAATTACGGTGATTTTAAATCACGAACGATTTTGAAATCCCGCAAATGATTTTCAGCTGTTCTGGAAATCACGTGATTTTAAATTTTTCAGAGTGATTTTAATTTTTTGAAATCACAAGCAAACAGCTATTTTTTTATATTTTGTTTACAATAAAATAAAATATTAAGCCTTTTATTAAAATGTTGCTGGTTTGCTTTAAAAAGGAAGAAAATAAATAATGAGCGAATTAACAAAGGTTATTTCCAGAATCTATCAAATTCTATGGAAACAGAAGAAAAGTTGTTGGTAAGCAGCTGACAGGCAAAGATAACATGAAATAACGAAATCATTTCCAAAGTAAAGAAAAATGTAAACGCAGAACTCATGGTGTTTTCAAAAAATTACTATTTTTAATTGTTTTTCAATAAAATTAAACATTTTTGACCGTTTTGAAATCATGTGATTTCCTAATTTTTGGTGCACAGAACACCTTTTAGGTGATTTGAAATCACTTCAACAAAAAGTAGTTTCCAGAACATACCTGTATGCATTTTTTATACTAAAATTAAATAAACTTTAAAAATAAGTGCTATTTATTTGTTTATAAATATTTTGATAAAATCTGCATCTTAATTTATGATGTCCGAAATAAACTTTTGGTATATAAATGTGCATGTATTAATATGCTCACGATTCATTGAAATTTCATTGGTTTTAAGCACTCATTTTAATGACGATATTTCTCTAAAGTGAACCCATGCACTCCAATGACTCGCCAATGTTAAAATCATGCATGTTTCACCTAAAAATGAACCAGTGCAACATCACGTGAATTCGTGCATTTACACTTTCTTTTGCATGTCTTTTTTTGCTGGGGTATTGTGCTATCCACTGGAATTAGACACATAAAATCAAAAATTCTTTACAAATGTGAACTTCTCATAATAAAAAAAATTTATTCTAGTGAGTAATATTAAAAGAACAATCAATTAACAACGAAAAAATTATATTAAACATCCTAAGATGTGATAGCGTAATCAAATATTAGGTCATCTGTGTAAATAATCACTAAAATACGTGTTAATTTTTTATCACCAATAAATTCTTATCGTTGAGTTTGACAATTCATTTTCTGTTAACGTGAGTTACAGAAATTAATAACAGGTATTTATTCTATAAAATATGATATAAAATATTTACAGAATAGGAAAAAGGACATTTTCATGTTATTGACGATAACAGAACGAACGATGGAGTTACGGAATAAGGGTATAAGTATTTAAAAAAACTAGCTCTCAAAAAACCTAACTCAGCTACAGTGTTGCCACGAAAAAATATTTTTTATAGCTCCATTCTTCTAAAAAGTAACCAAATTAGAAAAAGTAACCAAAATTAAAACTGAAATTATTTATGTAAAAGTTGATATAATTTTTAATTTTAGAATTTTCCACATATAAGGAAATATATTTTTTTATGTTATTTGCGTATAAACAGTGAGTTATTTATTTGCAGGTTATTTTTATTTGTAATAATTGTGCGTATAAACGTAATACAGTCGAACACGGCTATAACGAACACATGCATTTTCCATACTAATAATTATGTACGTTTATAGCGAACACGATTATTGCGAACTTTTTTTTATAAGCAACACATTTTTATGGTCCCAAGAAGAATATTTCATAAAAAAACTAGCACTAATACTAGTTTCAAATAAATAAAATTGCACATTTCAAAATATTTAAAAAATGTAAAATCTATCAAAAATAACTTTTATTTCAATTTAAATTATTGGACAAATAAGGAGTGAGATCGAAAAATTCTTAACATACATAATATTCAATAACTTGGAAACGGTTGATCTTAGAGTTTTCATTATTTTTTTAATCATTTGATAATTTAGCACAGATCACAGAAATATATATATATATATATTTATGGTTCTAACCACTAATTATAAAATTGTGGACCATTTTTGAAAACCCTTTCTTTGGAGATTTAATAGTTGTTTCAGTCACTTTTTTGGAACAGTATGCATATCTTCTGTTAAAATCTTTGGTATTTTGGGACACCTTTTTTGTGCTCTTGAATTCACTTATCACAAGAGCTCAATATCTCTCCACTGGTCTAAGCTATGGACAATTTTGAAAATTGACCTCTCTTGGTACTAAAACTATGTTATTGATTTGGTACCACTCCAGAGCTTTCTTAACGTAGTGACCAAATGGGTCCAAAAATATGTGGACACGTTGTGCTTTCCATAGAAAATAAGAAGTCTTTTTTGCAAATATTCTTTTATGCATATTTTGGTATTTATAGATCCGAATGTATCAAATGACTTTCCTGTTTTGCCGCAACTGCAAAAGGCTTGTCATACCATGAATTTTGTAAGAAATTTTTGCTGCTTTTGGATCTTAAACTTATCTCCAACATTGCTTCGAGCATTAGGAATACAATTTTTTGAGACACTACGTTTCTTCGACAATTATACAGCTTGAGTATTTTTGTATGAAATTTGGTTTTAAATTCCGAGTCCTATTTTTGGCTTGTAATTTTTCTTGCAGAATTCCAGTATGGAATTTTTTGAACTTTATATGTTATCAACTTTCCCATTAGCTTGATTTTCTACCAGATGTGTTTGGACTTCCTTTCAATATGTCTTCAATTTTCTGGCCTTCCCAATATCATGTGGTCACATCTATAGTCAAATTCTCCTGATACTGTTTAATAACATTAGAAACGGGTTTACGGACGACATTTTATTCTGCGGCCAATTATTTGTAAGACCTATTTGGATTTTTTGAAATTTTTTAATAACTTGTAGGACCTAAATCTTTTTCGTCACTTATTTTGATGAAAATAAGGACAAATTAATATGGTTGTTATTAAAAATAATAACTGAAGTATTTTTAAATGATAACTAGATCAAAAAAAATTTTGAATATTGATTCCGAAAAAAAGTAAGAGGCAAAATGTGTGTTAAGATTTTTTCGATCTCACTCCTTAGAAATAATTTTCATTAATTTCAATTTAAATTATCGGACAAAATAAAAGAGAAATTTTATATTTACAGTTGTTGACCTTTTTAACATAACGCATAAACATTTATAGAAAATAGCTCAAAATAAAAAATAAGAGGATTAAAATCTAAATAAAATAAAATCGTTGTACCTCAAATAGTAAACATTTCAAAACATGCAGATTTCAAAACCTCGGCAATAAAAGAAATCATTGAACGATTATAAAAAATATAATTAATTTCAATTTGCCACTTATGAAATGGCTGATGAATAGAAAAAATATTCTTCCCGATATACTGAAATCTTTAATAAAAGTCATAAATACAGTCCATTTTTAAATGAAAAAAATACGATTTAATTACAAATATTAGTATCGTAATGAAATACATGTATTTTGTTTCCAAATAAATTTGTTGGGAATTTTACGGATATAACGAACTACGTTTATAACGAACTATATTTGTCGGTCTCTTCGAATTCGTTATAACCGCGTTCGACTGTATATAATAAATTAAGAATTTCAAAACAAGTGATTCGAGGAAAGTTAAAGGAATTCCCATTTCGATCGAAAGTGGAATTAACTCCGATGAAGCTTTTCAGAGTAAAGTTTTCAAATGGGAATTGTTTTTCGATTGTATTTTTTATATTTCTCAACCTTGTAAAAAAAAATCTATTGAACTTAAAAGGAATCTAAAGAAGCAAAAATAAAATTGGTCGGAATTAAAACGATTTCGTTCGGAATTTGATAGCACTGTATATATTCAATAGATATCGTGGATGTACTAAACAACACTCATTTTAAACAATTTGTATTTCGAAATTTACCTAATTATCTCTGTTTGGCAGAATAAAACTTAAGTTTATGGAGTGAGTTTTCTTCATTGTTGTCAGTTAAATTTGAAGAAAGTAGTAAGGAAGCACATGACGGATTTATGGTTGGCAAAATAAATATACGAGATTAAGAAAGTTATCCAAATAATACTTTAAAACTAAACCAATTTTGGTTAAAAATAACCAAAACGGCAACATTGCTCAGATAGCTGTCAAATTCTAATAACACATATAAAGAGATAGGTCTTTGTATGTATTAGTAAAATTTTTTTACAGAACTAATGCTATGTTCACATTTGTTAAATATTTGACCAAATTTGCGTGACCACTTACTATTACAAAAAAATAGTTTTCAGTTGTTTGATCTTGCAAATGTTTTGTAAGAGAAAACAGCGTCAAACAAGATTCGGTAAAATTTTTGCTATGATTAATGATGAATAAAAAATATTTTTCCATTAAAATTGAGAAGTTAGAAAAGGTTTTTTTTTATTTTGGTCAAATATTAGATTAGTCTGAACATACTTAATTTATACGTGTAAAGAGAGCAATTTGTTTTCTGAGCGAATCAACCTTGAAAGGCTACATTTATTTTTATTACGAAAAGGCTACATTTCGAATCGACGACGGTAATTTTAAAAAAGTTTTTACTCATACTATAATCTTGAAAATTTTCCAAAATTTTACTATTTGAATTATTTATTACCAAAAATTTAGTTTTAAAAATACTCCGACGAATTGTAACCTTGTAGGGTTAAAATAGTTGAATTTATATTTGTTTTCTATGCAACACTATAATAGATATAGCAATAAAATTTTTAAGTAAATTTTAGATTTACAAATTTATTTAGATAGCAGAAAAACGCAGTATTTTGTTACTAATATTACTAATATTATAGTATTATGTATTATGTTACTAATATTATAGTATGTACAAAATACTTTCTTTTTTTTTTTTTTTTTTTAATTTTCTGGATTTTATTCTTTAGAAAAAAAAAAAGCTATACAATATTTTCTAAAATTTATCAATAAATTCTTCACGCATTTTAAGACAAATTATTTTATGTTTTATTTGGTGCATACTTTTTGGGGCGAAAATGGAATTATTCTACACAATATCATATAATTTGTACCATATTTGTCTAATTTGAAAAAAATAATTCATGTTATGTTTACAACTAAAATATGTACAAATTATTGCATCGTTATTATAAGCTTTTGTAAAAATATTAATATTGTAGTTTAACTCGAAAAATTGTGTTTTTTTTTAAATGTTCAAAAATTTACTTGTAATATTAATTGTAATTATATGTATATTAATATAAACAAATGTTAAAAAAGTGATTCTTCTACTACCCAAAAACGTTTAAAAATAAAAAAGTTAACAAAGGAATATTGTAAGTATTATTATTAAATCAGGATAATTAAAAAAAAAAATTATATGTATATTAATATAAACAAATGTTAAAAAAGTGATTCTTCTACTACCCAAAAACGCTTAAAAATAAAAAAGTTAACAAAGGAATATTGTAAGTATTATTATTATTATTAAATCAGGATAATTAAAAAAAAAATAAATTAATTAAAAATCAATTTCAGTAACTCATATTACGTTTATACGCAGCGTTTACTCGCAATTAAAAATATTGCGATATGAACATTTTGCTGTATAAATAGTGAGTTAGTACAGTATATTCAAGTTAGCAAATAAAGTGTACAGCGTTGCCACTTCCTTTTACGTTCATAGAATTCTTGATGATAATAGTTTCATTTTTCCCATCTGGCACGACAAATAAGGAAATATATTTCTTTGTACAATTTGCGTATAAACAGTGAATTATTTAGTTGCAAGTTATTTTTATTTGCAATAACCGCGCGTATAAACGTAATATCATTAGATAAAAAAATTTGAGTTTAAGTTATTACTGAACTTAAAAGAATATACTGTTCTTAAGTCGTTCTAAAAAATTATATTTAAAAAATTTTTATTTATTTTTTTAATAATTTATTTTTAGTTTATTATTTTTGTAAACTAACTTAACAATTAAAATAAATGTTTAAACAAAACAAATAAAAATAGCTAGAATAGCCACACTATTTTTCCAATTGTTTGTGATTTAAGAGTCTTGTTTATTTTAGTTTAAGAGAGTTTGTAGTAAAACTCTTTTATTTCTAAACTCAAACAGTTTTAAGAGTTTTTATTAGATAAGAGAGCCATTTATTTAAAGAGTAAATAGTTAAGAGAAAGTAAATAGTAAAGAGAAAATTTAGCAATAAACACATTTGAAATTAAAACTTTTTCAAACATTTTACGATTTAATAAAAAAAAAAAAAATAATAATAAATAAATTAAAGGAGGATATTGGTTCAAAGGTGACGTATATTTTTTTGGCAATGTTTTAATGAAAGAAATATTAAAAATAATTAACTTTAATTAAAGTTTAAAAAGTTTTTAAGTACAATTTTATTAATTTAAATTTTAATTAGACGCTTTTGTCTACAAAATAAAGGATTTTTAAAATATATATTTTTTTTTTTTAATAAATTAAAGCCATTTGACAAGAAAAAATTAATTTAAAATAAATTTTTAGATTTTAATTTAACATAATAAAGAATTTAGATATTCCTTTTTAGATAATTCCTTTTTTTATAAAAATATAATAATGCTTTAGTATTGTTTGGAAAAAGTTTGGATTAATTTACAATGAGGTTCTCCTTTGGATTGAAAATTTAATTCAGAGTAATTTGAGATTTTTAATTTTATTCAAAATAGTAGTTTAAAGCTCTGTTTTAATTTGACATATGTATGTTTTTTGAATATATAAATTAAAATTTTAATTACTTTAAAAAATTTATTTCTTTAAGAAGAAATTTTAAAAATATTTCAAGTTTTTAATTATTTGCAATTGATATATTTTTTAAGATTGGAAATAAAAAATTATACAAATTTTAAAATTTGTATGGCTTTTAGAAATATGTTAAAAAAAAAAACAATTGAAATTATTGATATTAATTTAAAATTCTACTTAATTACTGTTTCAAAATTATTTTTTGCATTCAAATTGTTAAATGAATTATTATTATTTAATTTTTCAAAATATTAGAATTTTACAGTCGTATTTGAGTCATACAAATTTTAACTCTAAAATGTATTTTAAATTTAAAATAAGAATAATAAATCCATTTAAAATTTTAATTAAATTTAAATTTGGAAACAATTTAGATTTATATTTTAGAAAATTATTTCTATGATAAATAAAATAGATAAGTCACTTTGTAGATAAATCGGGGTTCTTATATTTGGAAATCTTTATTTATATTTAGTTCCATATGAAATAAATTTTTTACAAAAACAAAAAATTACTAAAAAATCAAATTATCTAAAATTTATCTTGAATTAAAAAAAAAGTTAAAAAATATTAAAAAATTAAAAATTTGAAAAACAAAAAAAAAAAATTTTAGGAAATTCATAAATTTTTAAAGAAATTAAATTATAATTTAGATATTAAAATTTAGTTAACTGAAACTTGTTTTTCAGTAAAATTTAAAAAATTTTTGAAAATAGTTTTAGATTCAGAAAATTGTTTGGAAATTCCAGAGCGTCTTTGAGCAAAATTTTTGCATAGAAATTCTTTAGATGTTAAAAGGTCGAGCACTGTAACTGGCTTTTGATTTATTTAATAAAAAAACTGGTTTTAGTTATAGTAAACAATTGCTTTTAAAATCAAGGCTTAGAAAAACTTTTTAACACTTTCACAACGAAATTTTAGAATTTTCATTAAATGTTTATTACTTTTAATAAAATATTTTAAACACTCTCTCTTAATAGCACTTTAATTTTATGTTAAATTTTAAAATAAAATATTTTACTTAATAAAAATTTAAAACTTTTTTTTAAAAACTTACCGCTTCCAGAGGGGCTCCATGATACCCCAAATTTGTATACGTATATATTCGTTTCCTTAAAGATCCCGCACGGATTTAAATTGAAAAATGTTTTTACAGATAACCTCCTAATTAAAACAGGAAAATTTAAAACAATTATTAACAATTTAAAATCAAACACTTTATTAAAAATTTAACACTTTTTTTTTAAAAAACTAAAACAGTTAATTAATTACTTTTGTATAATTATCTTTAAAGTTAATAAAGTTTATTTTCTTTTTCAAATTATAACGCGTTTTTTTTTTAATTTTTACAATTTAAACAAACTTAAAAAAATAAAAAGACGAAAAACTAAAAAAATATATTAATTTAAACTTTTCAAAGAAAACCCCATCTACCCCCGTTTTTTTGCATAAAAAGAACAAAAGAGGGAAGAATGTTAGTTTCTTGTGGGGTTTTTTGTTTGTTTTAAACTAAATATAAAAAGCGTTGTCGATCTGACTATATGGATCGACTAGAGCGAACTGATTTGCTTAGAATTTTTTCGTATATAGCCAGCAGCAAAAAAAAAAAAAGTGTTTAAATTGTACTTTTATTTATTATTCCAATTTTTGTTTTTTGTTGAACGCTCAGAAAGTAAACCTACTACTTACTTGCGAAGGCACAACACGACTAATTATAGTATAAATTCCAGCCAACAGTAAAGCATCTCAGTCTCTATAAAATAAAAAACGATCAACAAATTTGTATCAACATTAAAATAAACCGAATTGCTCAAAAATCACAAAACAAGATGAAGAACAAGAAATACGAACATTAAACGATGTGTATAAATTACTCTCACACTCCTTTATGCATAATTATTGTAAAACACACAAATTGCATTTATTATACACAGATACACACTAATACCTTAATAATTAAATACATATATGAATTCACCCATTGAAAATGTGAATGAAATATACAAGTATTTTCTCACATACACTTGTCACACGTATACACACTTAAACATACACTAAAAGTTTGTTATTGTTTTTGTTTTGATTATTTTATATAGTTTTTCATAAAAAAAAAATATATTATTTTATAAAAAAAATATCATCGTTTTTATATTATTATTTCATTTTAGTCCCATGTATGATAACTTTTTTGACTTTTTTTGATTATGTTTTAATTTCAATATTAACAAATTTGAAATATCATTCCTGCTCGTGGTCATATTTGACACTTGTTTTATTGTTTTTGTTGTTAATTTGTTTTAAAGTATTGGTTAGTTTTGATTTTCTTACATGCTTAAGTTCTTTTTATTTTTTATTATTATTATCTTTTGTAAGCTTTATAAAAATATAAAAATAAAAAAATTGAGAACATATTTTACGGACTGACTATAAGTATACATATTTGTATATAGTATATTAGATTCGGACTTGTGAATTTCATAAAATCTCTTAACAGTCGTAATTATTTTTGAATTGTTATCAAACATTTAATATACATATGTATGTTTGTTAGTATGTAATGTATACATTTATAAGTATTTGACATACATACATATTGTATAAATATGAAAAATTAGAATTAATATGTATACTAAGTATTTGTAATATATATAAATGTATGTGAAAAATAAATTAATATGTATTTCTTATATGTACTTTATTATTATTTCAAAACTATATGGTATACATATTTTCCTCCCCAATGGCCAAACTTAGTGGGATTTTTATTAGAATTAAAAATAGGTAATTGACCATTGATTAATAAAAAGTAAGTATTATCGATGAAAGGCAAATTTAAATTGTTCATAGACCGATTCAGCAAAATTTGCGAAAGCTCATTTATATTGATGATTGTGAAGGTGAAAGCTTAAGAAAACAAAAATAACTACCCTTTACTAAAGTTGAAATCAACGTTCTAAATGAAAATCATAGGTCTTTAATGAGGTATATTATTAGCAGAAATTAAAGATGAACTATTCTTTATAGTTTTGTCATAATTATATGATTATTGAAGTTCAGTTTGATGTCAAAATTTACTCCTAAATCTATAAAGGAATCAACCGAGGACAATTTGAGAGAGACATAAACTGGAATTTTTTATAATTTCCATCAGGTTAATATCGCACCAATATTTAAAGCTATTTAAATTGGACTAAAGTAAATCGACATCTTAATTTTTCGATAAAGTTAAAATCAGTTTCACATCATCGGCATACATTAGAATATTACTATGTTTAATGGATTTAGGAAGTTCATTTATAAAAATTAACAAGCGCGAATGCTATATTCGGCCCGGCCGAATCTACATATATACCCACCATCAACTTTTTCAAATTTTACGTTATATGGGCAGTAAAGTTGGCGGACCACGCCCATTTTTTGTTTCCGAGTTTACATTGGTCCTTGAACTATTTGAACGCAATTTCGTTGATTTTCACCTTATATGGGAGGTGGGCGGTAAAGTAGGCGGACCACGCCCATTTTTGGTTTCCGAGTTTATATCGATCCTCGACCTGTACGTACAAAATTTTGTTGTCGTACATGCTTTTATTGAAGAAATATCAGCAGAAAAGTATAAAACGGACACCCTGTGTTTCTAGTTTTTAGCCCATAACTTTTTTGTTTATTAACCGATTTTGTTTATTAACCCATTTTCAATCCCAAACAAACCTTATATAACAAATATTTGTGCCAAATTTCGTCCCCTTATGTTGTCCCGTTCGAGCCCTATCCTGCTTTCAACAGACGGACATAGCTAGATCGACTCAGAATCTAACCAGGACCCAGAAAATATATACTTTGTGGGGTCTTAGATGATTCCTTTCACATGTTACACACGGAATGACAAAATCAATATACCCCTCATCTTTTTGATGGTGGGTATAAAAACAAAAGTGGGATAAGATGGCTCCCCTGAGGAACTCCGGAAGTAACTTTCACATATTGGACATAGTGTTATTGAACTTTACACATTGGAAAAAGTTTTTCAAATATATATGTATATCTAGTTTAGCTAACAAGAATTTAATTGCATAATTAAAATTTAAGACTTAAAGTCTTTTTGCACCAAATTATATACATAGGCTCTATGAATTGCGATTGATTATAATTTGCGATGTAATTTGTAATACTTTTTTCAGCCTTTTTTGGCATCTTTTAGCACAACTTTTGAAGCTTTATAATGATCTAAAATTATTCTATAAAGTATTATTATTATTTTTTTTTTTTTAATTTTTCTAGCTTAAAAATAAAATAAAATTATCAAAATTTTATAAAAAGGAAGCTTTAGACCTATGATAATGTACTTTATATTATGATTTATATTTACCGTTTTTAAAGTTTTTCTCTCAAGGAAAAGTTTAAAAAATATTTTTTTTTTTTCTTTTAAGAAGGGATTTGTTTTTCATTTATAGAAGATTATTAATCATTAAAAAATACATTTTCTGCACTTATTTAGTTCTACTTTTGAAGTCTTTATTCCTATTATCCTATATAAAATATTATTTTTCTCTTAAGCTATACATTAGTAGGTGTAATCTTATTTTCTTTTTATGGAAAATTTCATTCGCATGAAATTAACATTTTTGTAAATGGAATGCATAATTCTTTTATACATAGTTTTGAAATATATATTACACTTCCCACAAGCAAATATATCACCTGACTACTTGTTAACTCAATCAGCAAGTAGTTTGAAAATATTTTCTTATATATTAAATTCAGAAATGTTTTTAGCAAATTTTTGAAACCGGTTAACCGACACAAAAAAAAAATGGGTAAACCGGTTAACCGAAATTGAATATTTCAACTTAACTGGTTCGCAAATAACCGAAATTTTAAGAAAATACCGGTTTTTCGGTTAACCGGTTTATAAACACTACTTTAGACTAAATAAAAAGTATAACTTTTTTTTTGATTCCAGATTTGCAATTTGAGAAATTAAGGCGAAAATCTAAATTTTTTGGAAAAAATTGGTCAAATTTGGGAAACCCTGCTTCTTGCAAAACTCAATTTTAAAGTTTTTTTTTTTTAAGTATATTGTGTTTAGTTATCATTCAGAAAAATATAAATATTATATATGTTACTTAAGAAAATTTTTATATAACAAAAAAATAAATGTAACCACTTTTTTTGGAAAAAAAAAAAATAAAAAAACAAAAAAAAAAACGGGAAAAATCAAGTTTTTTTGAAAGTTTAAATTTAAATGCTTGTAACTTTTGACTCCGTAAATAATTTTTCAAAATTATTTCTTTACACAATTTTGCTATTTGTTGTTAACGAAATAATTAAAGCTTAAAAAATCGGGTAAAAATTGGACCCGCTGTAGCGAAAAAACTTCTCCATGGCAGGCTAAAAAGTAAACATTTTAATCTTTGAAGCCTAATATCTTTTAAACTAAAAGAGATAAGATATTCATACGACAATATTTTTTGTAGATCTCGACTAGCAGAATCCTTATATAAAAATCTTTGAAATCGGTTTAGATATTAGGAATAAGGATTAAGTTTTTAAGAAATTGTATACCCGAGGTGTCCAACTTTGGGACCCTGTGGACTCGCCCCCTGTAGGTCTATATGGTCCAAGCTCAAAACTTAAACTCACCTACACCTCTACTATCATCATGTGAAATTTCATGAAATCGAAGCAGCCCCTCCGAAATTCTATAATTATTTCCATTTCATTTTTTTTTTTTTTTTTTTTACTTTTTTTGGGGTGTGAGAGATCAAAAATAAGTAAAAACTTAGGAAAAGTAGGAATCAATGTTTGAATCATTTAAATTTGAATATTAATCTTAATGTAAAACATGATAAAATTTCTAAATTTGTTATTGTTTTTACTGTATATCTTTTGTTGAGAAGATATTTGGTATGAAAATCGACTAAATTAAGTTTTAATTTAGTAAATTTTGTTAGGAAAATTTTTTGTATTTCGAAACGCATTATTTTGAAACATTTAGACACATTTAATTATTCTGTCTTTTATTTAAAAGGTATGTTCAAGTCTAGTCTAGTGCAAATCCTATTTTCAATTTCCGATAATTTCAACATATTAATTTTTTGATTTAAAAAAAACCTTTATTTAACATTATTTTTTATCTTTACCAGGACTTTTAATTATGTTGCTTAAACCAGTAAAAAATTCTACTTACATGGGCTTGTATTCTAAGTTATCTTGTTTCATATATAATTTAGCTGCAAGAAAGTGCAAGACTGAATGTAGGAATGTGTTTAATAAAAAAAAAAATCATAAAGGTATTCACATTAAAATTTTGCAGCCCTAGGAATTTTGAACTGTTTTAACTTGACGTAAGCAACAGATAAAGTTAGCAAAACAAATAAACGAAAAAGGTGATAATTCATTTATAATATATTTTTTGTTTATATAATTTAATTACTTAATTTATATTATTATTGATTTTTTTCTTTTTAATTAATTCTGAGTCATACTATGTCCGTCAGTTGAAAGCGGGATAGGATAGGTAGATCACCAGGGGGACAAAATTTGGCTCAACTAATGTTTGTTTTTTTTTTCGTACTCAAAATGGACAAAATCGGTTAACAAGAAAAAATTGTGGGCCAAATACTAAAAAAAAAACTTGTATCCGTCGTAATTCCGCATGTAAAAGATGTCGAAAATGGAGCTTAATTCAGTACTTGTAAACATGTTTTTCAAAGGGTTATAAAAAATCTTTGAAATCGGGTAAGCAACAAACATTTGGCTAGTGGTTAACTCCGCTCCTAAAATGTATTTTTCTAAATTTAAAATTACTAATTTTATGTAAATACAACTAGCCAGTTAGAAGCTACAAATTTATTTCCAAAAATTTTCAATTCTGCCCTACTGTTTATGTGTAATGTTTGATAAAGCAATAAAGAAAATTTTTTTTTTTGTATGGGAACAACTGGAGTTTTTTTACAAAAATTTTAAATTTTAAAATCGGAATATAGATAAATATGAGCATCTTGTAAACTTGTAATTTCCAATATATTTTTCAATTGTTTAGGTTTCACCGAAACCGAAATGGATAAAACACCACGAATGCTGATGAAGTGTGTAGCGGCACAGAAAATACGTATTCCATTCTGCTGGAGTCTATTTATAGTCCACAAACTCTGCTTTGGTACCGCCTTCGAACCGGATGTCGGCTTATGACACTATGTAACCACATATTCAACAGCGTTTACGACGTTAGGTTCAATCTATGCTTTACTTGTCCCAAATTCCTGGAGCTGCTAACTGAGTCCTTCAATATTGCACCCAATGCAAGGCGGGTGCCATATTTAGGTTTCACCGAAACCGAAATAGATAAGACACCACGAATGCTAATGAAGAGTGTACGGCAAAGAAAATACGTATTTCATTCTACTGGAGTCTATTTATAGTCCACAAACTCTGCGTTGGTACCGCCAAACAGAGACAACAAGGGAATTTACGATTGCAAACTTGTTTACCAATATTGTACGTGCCCCGTGCAAAAATTAATTACGTCTCCGATTATATGCAAATCTAAAATATAAAAAAGTTTGATGGATAAGAGATAAGAAAAAGTGTGATGCCAATAAAATTAAAATTTCACGTAGTTATAGGAAAAGAAGCAGGGTCCAACATTTTTAGCAGATTTTGATAAGTTTTTTTAAATGAATTAAAGAACAATATTATCCACAGAACAAAAAAAAAAAAAAAAATTAAAAATGTTTTCTTAGAAAAATGTTCGCTACTACAAAATGTTTAAGAACACATAATAATTTTATACTTTTCTGAAAGATATATTCAAGGAGTTGATTTTAAAATAAAAACGAGCGATTTTATTTACTTGACAATAAAATTAAATTATGGTCAGTTATGGACCGATACTCATAAAATTATTGCGATTTTTGCTGAAATGAATACAAATGATTACAAATCTTCTGCTCTAAAAGTTGAAACCATGTTAAAATTTGAAAAAAATAAGCAACCGTTGTTACCTAATTAAAAATTTAAATATATCCTTACTATATTTATTTAAAATTCTTATTATTATTATTTTTTTTTCTTTATTTTATTAAATTACTTATATTTCTCGAAAATATTTCATTTCTTTATTTTCAAGTAGTATTTATGTATTACTTTTTCAAACAAAAACATTCCTTCCCCAAGTGCCATCATTTTCCCCATCTCAGCTTTAAATACAATTAGCCAATACTTACTAGTATAACGTGCTATAAGTCAAGGCAATAATACATACAATGTAGAATTAAAATTAAAAAAATATATATAATTGTGACATATTTTTCTTATTTTTTTTATTAATAAAAATTAAAATAATAAACAATTTATAAAAATCTATAAATTACTATTATTACTTTTTAACGTTTTTTCTTTCACCTGTTTGTTGTCACACGTAGCGTATACGTAATATTAAATTTAATTTTTAAATGCAAAGGAATCATTTACTCAGTAATAATATATAATATTTTGTTTGCAAAAAATACATGAGTAAATACATCTAAAATTATAGATGTCATCATCATGGTTCTTTTGAAATATTTATTAAACAGATAACAAACACTATTTTTAATTGCTAGTAAAAAAAAAAAATTATAACAAAAAGAGGAATTATGTTTTTAGTAGTGAAAATTAAAAAAATAAAAAATATAATAATTTATGTAGTTAAATATTTATGAAATATGAGAGAACAATATTAATTTAAATAACATTTTTAGGAATTTTGTTAAATGGCATTATTTGTTTAAGTATACTGATATATTCGGGAACAAAGTAAATTTTTACACAAATCCCCAAAAAATATGTTCTAAATTTAATAAGTGTAACTACAATATCTTATAATTTTTTTTTAATATAAGCTTATATAAATCTGTATCTACTAAACTTCTGGTCTGATCGAATTGAAATGTTTGTGAGAGTTGTAGAGAAGGACCTCCTAATCTTTCAGAAAATATTTACGATTGAATTTTTGATTTTTTGCATCGATTTTATTTCCTTCTTCGGCAATAAATTTCAAGATACATACACATTAGAGTGTCCCGTAGACAAAAATTTTGTAGGAAGACCCCTAAAACGATGCGTAAAAATTAGCTTAATAAAATATTAAAATATAAAAACAATATTTTAAAAAATTTTCGCAAAAATTTTGGTCCACAAACCGTTTTAGTACATCATGCAAAAAAAAAGATATTTTTCTTAAAAAAAAAAAATGGATAAGAATTTTATAATTTTGTTCCCTTTAAGGCTTTTTTCATCAAAATGCCTTAAAAAGTTTTCTAACGAAACAAAATCCCCTGGGAAAAAATTTTTAAATATTTTTTCCGTAACCAACATAAAATTACGAATTTTTTGATACCCATATAGATTAAAAAATCGAAAAAAAATTTTTACCAAAATATATGGGACCCATGATTTTCCAATTGCTAGCAAAAAGAGGAGTTGTAGAGACCAAGACCAATTTTAAAAATTTTTAAATATTTTTTTCGTGTTAAGCAAATTTTTACGCATTGTTTGAGGGATCTTCCTACATCGAAATCTCGAAAAAGGCTTTCCTTGGGAAACTCTAATCCAGGCGCGGATCCAGCTCAAGCTTTTGGCGGAGGAAAATAGAATGATTTTCTTAACGATTTCCTTAAATTGTATGATTTAGTGAAGATTTTTCATTAAACGTTTTCATTTTGGGGAAGGAAATTTTCCTTTTTCCCTCCCCGTGGATCCGCGCCTGCTCTAATACACATATGACTACCATTTTTTTATATTCTGAACCTTCTGAAATAATACGCTACAAAAAAATTTTATTATCTTTTTCAAAGCATGATATACAATATTTATTAAAAACAGCTAAGTTTGTTGAAGTTGACCTACCAGGCATAAAACCATGTTGGTGGACAGATATATAACGTTTTAAACGAAAAAATATTTTATCATGTACAATATGTTCAAAAATTTTTGCAAATTTGCAAAAAAGATAAAGCTTCATAAATAGTTAATAAAGAGATTTGAAATAATTCACACAAAAATATAATTTTTATAGTTCTAACCATTACTTTTGAACTCGTGGATTTTTTTTGGTAACTCTTCCATTAGATATTTGATAGTTGTTTCAGGAACTTTGTCACAATGTGTGTGGACACATTGTGCTCTCTTATAAAAGGACGAATCCTTTTTTGCAAAAATTCTTTAATGTATATTTCGGTACTTATAAAGCCGACTGTAACAAAAAACTTCCTTGTTTTGCTGCAACTGCATAAAGCATGTCATACCAGGAGTTTTTTAGGTAATTTTGTCTGTTTTTGGGTTCTAAATTTATATTCAACATTTCCCGAGCATTACCAACATACAAATTTTGACCCAGAATCTGCGAAAATTCTGCCGCACGTACGTATTGTCGTCCATTCTACAATACGAGAATTTTTATATGAAATTCGATTTTAATTTCCGTGCCCTATTCTTGGCTTCTAAATTTTTTGCAGCAATCCTGTCTGCAATTTTTTTTTACTTTATATATTTTCAACTCTGCATTGGCTTTAACTTTTCATACCAAATAGTAAGAGCACTGAACTAACTGGGCTGCTTATCTATCAGATGTGTTTGGAGTTCTTTTCAATATGCTTTCAATTTTCTGGCCTTTCCAATATCATGTTGACCTTTTTTCCTCTCCGAACCGGTTTCCTTTCCTGATACTTTTTAATAACATTGTAAACAGTTATTTGGCCAATTTTTTGTAGGACGAATGTGAATTTTTTGAAAATTTTTCATAATTTTAGCACGTACTTCTTTTTCGTCACTCATTTTGATCAAACTTACAACAAATCAACATGGTTGTCATTAAAAATAATAACTGACATATTTTTCAAAGATAACTAGATCCAAGAAAAATTTAAAATATTGCTTTCGAAAAAAGTTATGTTATGAGGCAAAACGTGTGTTAAGATTTTTTCGAACGCACTTTATGGTACCATATTCAGTATTACAATTGCTTTTTACTGTTTGTGAAATAAAGGTTTAACTTACCAAAAACTTCCTATTCGAATAAAAATTATATTTTTTCAATTTGTTTTAAAGAAAAATGTATAAATAAAATAAAAATCCCCAAAAATCTCAAGCCTTTAAAAACTTCCCTAGTCCTCTTAATGCAAATGCAACACTGTTATTTTAAATTTTATAATCATAAATAATATAAATATGATAATTATAATCATAAAATAATGTAACATTAACTGATTTCCTTAATATTGTATTAAAAATTCTATCATGTTATGATCCGGTTCTATCAGATTATGATCTGTAGTGCAATTCAGTAATTTTTAACAATCGACAAATACAGTGTTGGAAAAAATAATAGGGACAACCCTTACTTTAGCAAACAGATGTAAGCAGTTTCTTTATATTAAGTTTTTTTTAGGTTCCCGCTATTTAACTGTTCCTAAAATAACGGAATTTCATTATTTGTTTACTTTTTCTCTTTTGCGCTTTTATTTTACATTTATTTGCAAAAAAAAAAAAAAAAAAAATCAGTGAAGTTGTATTTTCAATTGGAAAAAATAATAGGGACGCACTACAAAAAATTACCATTAGTCAATAAAAATTATTATTTTTAACATAAACATATTAAAAATCTGAAAAGCAACGTTTATGTGATTAATTTTATCATATTGGTTTAGTGTTTATGATTTATGTCTTCGGTAAATAAATTTGAAAATGGGCCGTGATGTTCATTGTACTGAATCTGAAAAAATGTTATTCTTAAATTAAATTCGGACGGATTATCATTTAGAAAAATTGCACTGATAATGAAGTGTTTCAAAACTAAAGTATTCAATGCCATCCATTCGAAAAAAAGTCATGAAACTAGAGGTAGAAAGCGTAAAATGTCAGCGCGTTTTGACCAACATTTAGTTCGAGTTTCCAAAAATAACCCCTTTATGTCATCAAGTATCCTTAAAAATGAATTGTGAGCTTCAGTGATAAGTCGAACAATAAGAAATAGGCTGCAGGAAGTCGGATTAATGGGACGCAGTCCGAGAAAAGTACCACTGTTGATCAAGAAAAACATACAAAAAAGGTTGGAATTTGCCAGGCGACACATGTGCGTAAAAACTGGAACAATGTACTATTGTCAGACGAAAAAAAGTCAATTTATTTGGATCTGACGGAAAATCATTTGTACGTCGTCCTGCAAGTGCTGAATTTGATCCAAAATATACCAAAAAAAAAAAAAAACACGGTGGTGGTTGAATTTGCTATGGAGATGTTTTTCGGCCTCTGAAGTTGGTCCAATAGTTTGGATTCAGAGAAAAATGAATGCTGTTGACTATATAGACATTCTCCAGAATAAAATGCTTCCATTTGCTGAGGATGAAATAGCACTAAAATGGGAATTCATGCAGGATAATGATCCGCTAGAAGCGTCAAAACGTGGGAGTCTTAAAAAATAAAAATAGGGAGTCCTCAAAAATAAAATTGGTAGCTTTAAATCAAAAAATAAACAAGAGTTGTGGAAAAAAATTCAAGAAACCTGGTACTCAATTCCGCCCGAGGTATGTGCGAATCTTGTGGAATATATGAATCGCTGTTGTCAGGATGTTATAAAAATGAAAGGATCTTCAACCAAGTATTAAAAAAGTGTTTGGAAATTGTGGTAATGTTAAAAAAAATAAATATTTTTTGCAAAACATTAAGTGTCCCTATTATTTTTTCCAGGTCTTTTTTAAAAAAATATATTTTTTTGGCTGAACTAGTTCCATATTTTTGCTTTATAAGCTTTATAAGTTAAAATATTTGAAGTTATTTAATTTTATGTATATACTTTTTAATATTTATGGAATAGTAAATAGAAAAGTAAGAATATAGTGAAAAATTTGAGTGTCCCTATTATTTTTTCCAAAACTGTATGTCGATAGCTTTTGTTGTTTGCAATAACGATTTTATGATTCACTATGTACATATAAACAGCAGTAGACAATTTTTATTTTCGTATGGCAATTCCATCAAAATAAACAGAAGACTTAAATAGGAGTAGAAATAAAAAAGAATTTGGGAATTATTTGTAAACTGTGCACATGTATACTTACTGCTTTTGTATGTTAAATTTATGTTTTTGTTGATAAAATAAACAACACAAAAAATATTTCGGTTTAGTTAACGACAGAAGTAGACAACAAATGTCGTTAAAAAGTGTTACAGAATAGAAAAATCGATAATTTAGTTGTTTATTTTTTTAAACGATTCGACTATCGTTAAAATAAGTTACTGAATCGCACTACTGATTTCATATTATGATCAAACTTTATTATGTTATGAATCTGTTTTTTTAAATTTATATTATATAAAAAAATTACCAAAATATCTTATAACATGATTCAAATTTATCTTATTATTGTCAAATATTACTTTTTTATTAATTATTTATTTCAATCATTGTACATTGTACAATATAATATACAAAGATATTTTTTTAATTAAATTATATAAAAGTTAATTAATATCTCATATTCATTAAATAGCACCAAATATGTCCAAGCCTTGTATATTTGAATTTATTCATATAGAAACTAATTATTATGAAGTTGAAAAACTGACATTAAAACAAAATATAAATAAAACAAACAAGTTATGAATTTGTCAATCATATTTGTAAAAATTTTATTAATTTTGTTTTGAAAACATAATATGGTTTAAGAACAAGGAAAAATATTGATTATATTTAACGGTTGTAAAAATAATATTTTTCATATTAATAAAATTTTGTTTCTGGTAAAAATATTTTGTTGATAAAAATGATAAAACTTAATCAAAAGAAATTCTGATAAATACTTTAGTTAAAACAATTAAAGCAATTAGCAGATCTATATGCTTCTTGAAACTTGTTACTTTTATAAATATGAATTAGTATGAAATAGTAGACGATTCGCATTTTCGATCACTTCACAAATTCATTAGGAAGAATAAAAAAGGTTAGATCGACGTTAACAAAAGACATTAAATTTAACCCTTTCACCCCGGAGTTTTATTTCGCAATCTAGTCGCTTTTTAATTCTGACGGCAAATTCAGTTATAAAGCAAAAATATAAGATGTTGGTAATATACGAGGGGTCGAAGATCCTTACTGTTATCCTGGGATATACAATCCCAATAAGCTTTTATGGTGGGACAATATGTCCCAATAAAGCTAATTTTAACAAAAAATGGCTTTAATCAACTTACATTTTTTTATTTATATATATTTTTATTAAAAATAAAGGAAAATCAGGAATTCACAGTATAAATTTATTGGTGGAATGATACAAAACAAGAGCGATATGGAGCATTATTGCATCCTGAGCATACGAATTTGGTTCGTCTCTCTTTTTTGATAGATGTGCATCTCGATATTCAGAAGCACTTTCTTTGACCGATAAGTAGGCCTGTGACCTGTCCGACGGGGTTTTAGTCCTTTGTGTGTTTCATTCTCTCCGCAATAAGTGTTTCAGCCAATTTAACTATATTACCTGGAGCAACAGCAGTAGTACCGAGTGAAACAGCAGCATACCTTAATCAACAACAGTATCAAGTGCAAAAGCATCATCAGCGGGAACATAGTCACTGGGCATTTAGTCAGTATCTTTCTTGACAACAGGAAAGCAAAAATTAAAACTTGTGTGAATTGCTATATTGGGACTATAAATCCCACTTTAAAATCTTATTGGGATATGTCCCAGTAAACAAAAAAGATTTTCTACCATTTTACTATTTGCATATATTCTTGCTGTAAATTATTAAAAATAATGTTTAATTACTTATCTTTTGTTATCAAATAGATTGGTGAATAAAAACACAAAACCTATCAATGACTATCAGCGAAAAACTTATGCTCATGTACAAAAAAAAACTGCACACAAATAATATATTGCTACATTTTAACACAAATTTTTTTAATTGCACTACAGATGACACTTCAAACTTTATTGAGCCATATAAGATATTAAAATATAAAAGGTAAAACAAAAGTTATAATGCAACGAATATTACTGGGACATATGATCCCAGTAGGAGCGAAAGGGTTAAGTCAACATGTCTAAGTTTTTAGAACAAAAGAAATGAGAACAGAGGAATTTAAAAAAATCATAGTTGCATGTGCCACGGATATATTTTTTATTAAATTAAAAAAAAAAAAAAAACATATTTAGCTCGACGCTGATTTTAAACTATTTTGAAGCTGCAAAATCTGCTGAATTTAAACTGAGTCTAAAATAAGTTTTTAAAATCATAAGTATGTTTATCTCATAAAATAAATACCAATATGAAATTTGTTTTTATGTGTTAAAATACTTTTATATTTTTTGCAAATTAAATAATTACGCAATCCAGCGTGAGCAATTTTTGCAAAAAGTATTTCCTCAAATTCTGCCACCCCCAGAAACAAAGGTAAAAATAAATCAATTATTAAAATATTAAAATAAGAAAGAGTGGCAAAAGTCATAGTTATTTAAAGAAGATTTATAGATAAGACTAAATAAAAAAGTATTAGATCAACTTCAAAAAAATTTACAATTCCGGTTAGTAAGTCTGAAAAAGCATTTCTTAAAAAATTGGATTTCATATATAATCTTATGAGTAGCATTATCAATTCTTGGAAATAAAACGCAAAATTTAAATTAATTGTTTATGAGAATATGTTTCACAATAAATTATATGAAGATGCCAAAATAATGAATTAAAAAAAAAATAAGTAAAGCAAAAACGTGATAAGATTTTTTTGTTGAATTTAAAAACACAATAAAAATAAATGGGTTGTAACGGGTGATTAATAACAATTTTAAATAATTGCATTGATTAAAAAAAATCATAAAATAAAAATTAAATCCTTTCACTATCAAAGGTGATATTTTCAATATTTGGATTTTTTTATTTTTTCATTATAAAGCTTAGACACCATTTTTAATATATGAAGGTTGTTCACAATAGGCTGGATATCAGGTTATGTGATTATGTGGTTATATTAAAAACAGAAAAATTCATTACAAAAAAATAACCAACTTTGCCCAACTCGTTCCCTTGTTTATAGATTATGTGATTATCTAATTATTTATAGTGTTGAAAATTAATACAAATTGAAACAAGTAATGGATTTTGTTGTTTTTAATATTACTATATAATCACATAACCTGATAACCAGCCTATTGTGAACAACTCTATGAAAAATGATCTGTTTAATAAATTATCTAAGAACTTTTGCTATACATTTAAAGGAAATAAAAATCAAGATAATATCCTTTGATCTAGACTTTAATTTCCGCTAAAATTCGTACTATTATATATAAATCTAAATCTAATTTAGTCTAAACACCCTTTATTAATAATTTTACTTTTTAAATATTTCAAAAATCAAAACATATATTTCGAAACTGACCCAAATGACAATTTAACGAAATATGTTTAAATTTAGTTCAGTGAGTTAAATGGACTTATTTTTCAATGAATTTTCATAATAAAAAAAAAAAAAAAATTATAATAATAATTATTGTATTAAAAATAAATTAATTAAACGGAAATACGCAGCAATATCCGCCTTATCAGTATTAGAACTTTATAAAAAAAAAACTTTTAAATAATAAGAAAACCTTCAACTAATCTCAGAAACCTAATAATATTTTTCATAATTCTTAATACAATAAATGAAAAAAATAAGGAAAAAAACATTAATAATAAAATGTATTAAGCCATAATTGTTTTAAAACTAAAGTTTTTCTATTATTTAGTCGTACTTAGACTAAGTTTCGATTGATAAAGTGTGAACAGAAAAAAAAAAGCTATAAAAAATCTATACACAAGTAAACGAGGGTAAAATGAAAAATTCTTTAAAATAAAAAAATAAAAAATATACCAAAAATTGCTATAAAAGAAAGTTTTTTTAAAATTTTATATTAAAAAAAAATTTATTAAAAATGTTCTTTAAAAAGAAAATTTATTAAAAATGTTCTTTAAAAAGAAAAACATTAAAAATTTTCTGTACAAAGATTTTCATCTTTTAAAAAAGAAACGAAGATTTTTTATGAAAAGAAAATGTATGTGAAAGTATTTCAGAAAGGAAAATTTATTAAAAAAGAAAATTTATCGAAGATATTTCAAAAAGGAAATTTTATCGAAAATTTCCTTTAAAAGTAAAATTTCCTATAAAGTATTTCAAAAAGGAAATTTTATTGAAAATTTTTAATATTTTCTATCCAACGAAAATTTATCTAATATTTCCTATTCAGAAAAAATTTATCGAAAATTTCCCATAAAAAGAAGATTTATATATAATTTAAAAAAAAATGAAATTTATCGAAAATTTCCTATAAAAAAGGAAAGGAGAAATTTTATCGAAAATACTCTATTCAAAGAAAATTCATTGAAAATTTCCTATAAAAAGGAAATTTATGGAAAATTAAAAAAAAAATATTGAAAAATTCCTATAAAAATGAAAAAGGAAATTTATCGAAGATTTCCTATAAAAAGGAAATTTATCGAAGATTTCCTATAAAAAGAACATTTATCGTAAATTTCCTATAAAAAGAAAATTTACCAAAAATTTCTATAAAAAGAAAATTTATCGAAAATTTCCTATATAAAGGAAATTTATCAAAGATTTCCTATAAAAAGGAAATTTATCGAAAATTTCCTATAAAAAGAAAATTTATCGTAAATTCCTATAAAAAAAAAAATTTTTTCGAAAATTTCCTATAAAAAGGAAATTTATACCTATGCCAGAGGTGAAGTAGATGTGCTGCCGCTCCTCTGGAGACAAACGCAAACCAAGATGCCGCCCAATATGGGAAACATACGCATCCTGGATTTGGAAGACCATTCCTTGCAGACGGACTTGGACCAGAGCTGGAAAACCAATGCCACAATCCCGGACAGACATTCAGTGCAGACAGGAACCCAGTAGCCGACCTTAACATAGGTAAAAGACGCTACGGGTGGGGTCGTGACCACACAAAATGGTCGAGAAGGGGGTCAGTTACTCCACAGACCGCTCTTGTCATAGAGGACAGATGCGTGGAGTATGGGATGGGTGATTCTTGGTTCGCATCTAGTGGATGCTTAAGCCCCTGCACCGTGTCTGAAGACTCAAGGTGATCAAATTAAAAGGAAACTATCAAAAATTTCCTATACAGGTAATTAAGATAAAGGGAAACTTTATCGAAAATTTCCTATAAAAGGAAAATTTATCGAAAATTTCCTATAAAAAGAAAATTTATCGAAAATTTCCTATAAAAAGAAAATTTATCTAAAATGTCCTATAAAAACAAAATTTATCAAAATTTCCTGTAAAAAGAAAATTTATCTAAAATTTCTATAAAAATAAAATTTATCGAAAATTGTCTATAAGAAAATTCAACAAAAATTTTCTATAAAAATAAAATTTAACAAAGATTTTCTATAAAAATAAAATTTAGCGAATATTTTCATTAAAAAAAATTTATTGAAAATTTCCTATTCAGAGAAAATGTATTGAAAATTTTCTATAAAAGGAAAATTTATTTGATAAAAAGAACATTTTTAAAATTTTCCCAAAAATACCATATTTATCAGAAATCGAGTTACAAGTCAATAGTTTAAGAAGTTAAAATCAATTTCCCTTAAACTTTTAAACTATCTTTTCGATTACCCTCGTTTTTCATTTTTGTTGGATGGCTGATATTTTATTATTTATTAAATATTGCTCAAATCTTCTTTGTTTCTGGGTGAGAAGAAGCTTTACGAAATCTTCGAAGAATTCTAAATTGAAAAAAAAAAAAAAAAATCACAAACCATTTCCTCACTTCAAGGCAAAGTTCTAATTTTTATGTGACTCTTTTGATTTGAATAAGATTTTACTATTAATATTTATTTGAATGTAGTTGTTGCTATTATTTTTTCTTCGATTTCAAAATAAAGCTCACTAGATGTTCATCCATTTTAATCATATATGTATATTTTTTTCTTTCAAATTCATTCTTTCTTTTTTTTTTTTTTTAAACCCAAATCTAGATCCTCACATCCCATCCAGCCACACTCCAACTCATATATTCATTCAGTTTTTTTTTTTTTTTTTTTTAAAGAAAATTTCTGTTTAAACGGAAGGCATGAGCGGCCATTTACTAATACTCTTACAGCATTATCAGTTGTGTTTTAGTATGGGTGGGTTTGAAGGGAAATGCAAAAGTAGTAGTGCACTCGTTTCTTCGTTCGGCTGCCAAAGATGAGAGAGTGTGAGTGTAGTAATGTTGCGCTTAGGCAAATGTGAGCAGCATGAAAAATCTTTGGCTGGCCTCATGTTTAGTAACACTTCGAACGTTTGTCGATCTCCATGTAGGGAGAGTATACGACGATCGTATTGCGTACCCACTTAGTCTTCTACATAAATAAAATCAATCTATAATCAGTGTATGTTACGAGTGCCTAACGTCGAGTTGTGTTGGTTTTTTTTTATAATTTTTTTTTTTTTTTAATAATAATTTTTCTTTTTTTTAAATTACTAAATTAATTTTTTAAAAAGACGTTTTTTTTTTTAATTTTTCTTAACGGTTAATTTTAATATTTTCTTTATTTGTTTTTAGTGTTAAACGATCGGTAGTGCGCTCCCCCTACCATCAAAATTCTGATGTATTTTCATCAGAATTAAAGTAAAAAAGAACCCTTTTTTTAAATATAAACACAAAATCTTGGAAAGATTCTTTAGAAAAAGTTGTGCGTGTTGTTAAGTGTTTTCGTGTTTGTCACAAAAATTTGAAAATTTTTGTTGTTCGTGGCGGATACGCGTCAGTTTTGCGGAATATGTTGCCATTACCCAGAGGCCTATGGGGTCTCTCGGGTTTGAGTGCCCCTAAGAGGCATGGTCTACTGTTGACAACAGTAGTTGTTATTCTTTGTACTTTTGCCCTATTTGGAGATATTGTTGATGCTAAGGTAAGTTTTAAAAGAAAACGAAATAAAAGTGACTTTAGAGTTAAAAGTAATATTCTCAAAAATGTTGGAAATGTTATTTAAAAATAAAAAGCTGTGGACTGAAGAAAAATGACTTAGGTTTTGTCATAAACAAAATATTTTATTTAACTAATACGTAAACAACCACTTATTTTCGTTCAAACTTAGAGTTAACTTTAAGATTATTTTTTAAACAAAATTTTAATATTTTTTTATAAAATCTTATTCATTAATTTTTTATATTCTGAATATTAATAAATATTTCAAAATATTTATTATTTATTTAAGCAAGTAAATAGATTTTACTCTATTTAAAATTATTTTTGATTCTTAAAGTTAATTTCAAAATGGTACTAAATTTTTAAAACTTTTTATAATGATATTGAAAATAAACATGAATTAACTTTAGCTAAAAATAAATTGGAAATAAAAAATGTTGAAATTAAAATCAATTATTTAGGAATTCAAATATAAAATATAATTTATAACTAAATTTATATATAAATTTATAAAAATTTTTGTCGGAAAAAAATCACTGACTAAATTTTTTTTTTTACTGGTTTACGTTTTTGAGTAGGGAGTTTCATATCTAGTTAATCTATAATTGAACTTTAGTAAATTATAATTTTAAATTATTAAGAATTTTTGTATTTTTTTAATTAGAATAAATTACAAAATTTATTTATCATTTGTACTTTTTAAAAATATATGTATAATTATAATTACGACATGGAAGTCTAATTTAAATTTTTTCTATAATGTCCTCCATAAACTCCACACTTTAATTATACCTATATTTAAATGTAACTATCACTTTAATTTATAAAACTAGATTGAAAGATGTTCTACTAGATATTATACACTTTAGATTAAATACTCATAAATAAATCCTTCTACCCGGATAATTTGAATACCTTGCGTAAAATTAATATAAAAATTTAACTTTAGAATCTGCTTCTCTTAAATAAATCATAAGAGAAAATCAATCGTTTTACACTAAGCAAATATTTTATCAAAATTTCGTTAACAATTGCTTGTGTTGTAAGAGCAAAATATGGTCAAAAATAAAATACATTTTAAAAAATTAATATTTTCCGACAAATATTTGCTTAATACTATTGATTTTTATTTTTTAATGTTATCAAATTAAAACTTAAAACTGTCATTACTTTTCAAAAACTTAATTAATATTGCATACTAAGAATAACATAGTAATGACTTCATGGATAAAACTTCATAAAGGAACATTCTTAAAAATCATTGCTTCTGCAGTATTTTTCAGCGCATCCTCTTAGTAAATTCGAAATTTTTTCCACTTTTTTGAAAGTCCCTTATTTACTGAGATACCTTTATGATAATTTATGCATTTTTAATATCACAAATGTGTTAACTGGAATGACGAAAGGTACAAAAAGAAAAAATAGCTTGACGTTTTTTTCAAATAACCAGCTGATATTTCCCTTATTAAAAATTTTTCGTCAAATATTTGTCTAGTCTGACCATACCTTTAAGTAAAGTGCTTTATATTTTTTATCAATATTACACAAAAACATTTGTAATTTTTTTAAATCAAATAAAACCACTTTATAGTCCTTATTCTATTTAAAATAATTCAGGTTCATTATAAAGTTTTAATGGACCAACTCCAATTGCTGCCAATAAATGCAAGTTTTAAATAGTTATTTATTCGAATTTGCTTCAACATATTTATCCAATACTTGAATTTAAATTTGTGAGCTCATTTTGTTTTCAAAAGATTGTTTTAGATTTTATTTAAATTTTATTTAAATTGTTTTAATATCAAATAATATGCATAAAGCGTTATTAAACATTACCAATAAAGCAAATTTTATCCGAAAAAGAGGCGTCAATTGAACTAAAAGTAACCTTACAGGGTTAATATATTAAGCTAAAAATATATATTAAATTCGATTTGATTTAAATTATGATTTGATATAAGACCTTTTTAAATGAATAAAAACATTGGGTTACAGGAGCATTACCAATACCAAAAAAAATGCCTCCATTGAAAATTTGATCTTGAATCAATAGGTATAATATTAAAAGTTAAATAGAAAACAATTTTATTTTATATAAAAATAAGATATTACTTAATTTCTCTTAACTTTCCTTACAATTTTTATTAATAGTTTTATTTTCGAATAGTTGACATAACTGTTTAATCGTACGCTCAGTCTATACTAGGCAAATTTTATGAAGACAAACGTCAAAATCAAGGCGAATTTATACAAGGTAACGAGGTAATTATTTTTGGCTGCATATAAAAACATTAATTTGTCTCGCTAGTTTTGACATTTGTCCACAAAAAAATATTTTAATGAAGAAAACGTTATTTTTTTTTTTTTTTTTTTTGTTAAGGCAAAGTTTTTAGCGTTCGTGTTGTGACAACTTTTTATATGGTTTATTATGACATACGTCTCTGGTTGACAAATATAAAAATGTATGTAATTTATACAAAAATTTTACGTTTGCTTAAGTTGTAAACCTGCTTAAGTTTTGGTTCACACACAGCAATTTTGCTTGCCTTAATTATGACTTGGTAGGCGAGAGAAGTAAAGAGAATGTAAAAGTTTAGTATTTTCTTCTTCTCTCTCTTTCTCTTATAAACTCACAATTGCGTCAAGTAAAATTGCTATGTGTGAACTCCGTCTAACCGCTATATGCTAAACAGTTATGCTTATTGTTTCGACTTTAAAAGCCTATTGACAAAAACAAAACAGTTAAAACCTCTTTTTAAAACCAGACATTAAAAATAAATTAAAATTTGTTAAATATGTTTAATACAAATTTATATTTTTCATACAAATTTTCCACCTACCAAACAAATTCGTTTTACAAAATGGAGATACATACATAGACTCTAAAAATTACAAAAAAAAATTGTTTTTATTTTTATTAGATGTTTCATTTTTAAATACATAGTTGTCAACACTTTTTAATCATAACATAACTATTAAGAGATTTAATCACTTTACCGTTAATTTTTCAAAGCAATGATGTGAATTGTTTCAGCTTTAAAAATCTAACAATTATAGGAAAAGAGTTTAAATTTATAATACTAAAAATTCAAGTTTGCATGAAAAATACTGCGAAAATATTTAAAATTCAAATCAGTTCAAAAAACGCGTAAAAAGTAAAAGGAGTTATTGCTATTACTGCAATCTAAAACAATTTAAAAAAAATGTTTTTTATGTTCAAAATATAATTTTTAAATAATTTAGAAAAAATAAGAGAATTTATTTTCATAATAAGAGTACAAAAATAAAGAGTATAAGTTAAAAATATGAGCATATATTTTCAACTTGTACTCCTTTAAATCATATCGAAAATATTTACTCTTTCAAATTTGGATTCCCTCTCTTAATTTAAAATAAAAATTTCTTAAAATAAATAATAAATTTTAAGAGCTTTTATTAAGATATATTTTAGATCATTGTACAATTAAGTTTTTATCACTTATTTTTTTTTTTTTTTTTTTTTTTTTTTTGTAAAAATAAAATAAAAAAAAATATTGATAAAAACATAATTTTAAATACAAAACAAAAATTAATAATAATAAACAAAATAAAGTACATAAAATTGGGTCAATTTAAGACTTTTAATCAGCATAAGTTTAACAGAAATAAATAAAAGATATTCAAGAAAAAATAAAATAAAGGCAAAATAAAACATAAAGACTGATAGAAAACGAAGAACTTACGTTGAGATTTAAGCTTAAAGCGAAATGCTAAATGAATTAAAAATCTATACAATAGTATATTATATTTCCGGAATATTTAGAAAGAAAAAAATAAATAAAATCTAGAAGAAAGAAAATCTTTTGTAAAAAGATAAATTTTATATTAAATATAATTTAGTATTTTTTTAAGATTTTCTTTGATATTCAAAATAATATTAATAACCTTAAAAATATCATATTTAAGGCTTATAATTATCATTTTGTTAATTGCCAAAAATTTTGTTTGTCTTATCAAAAATTATTTCTTTTATATTAATAGGTTGTGTTTCAAAGGTCAATATGTTTTTGTTCTTTACTAAAGATAACCTTAATGTTTTAATTAACAAAAAATCTTTAATCTTTTTTTTTTTTTTTTTTTTTTTTTTTTTTTTTGTTAAATATTTTAATTTCTAAAAAATCTAAAAAAGTATGTTTTATTTTTTCCTTACAAAAATTAACTCATTTCCGGTTGTCATATTAATCTTTTAATTTAAAATATAACTTTTTTGATAATTTATATATTGTATTGTTTTTAATTAAGCCTTTGTATTAAGTTAAAAATGTTTTAGTAGTTGTAACGCTTAAAAGTAGGCTACATGTTTGTTAATGTTGCTTTTTAAATAAACATTGATTAGCCTTCAAAAATAAAATAAAAAATTACAGTTAAAAATTGGCACATGTTTCCGTTCAATTAATGATATTAATAAAACAGAAAATAAAATTTCAATTATATGATTTGTAATAGAAGTATTTTTAAAATCTATATTAATTTATATAGTTAAGTAAACAAAGAACTTGTAGAAAAGAAATCACAGTTTCCTTTTGCATTCTTTTATACAGAATAGAAAAATATTTTAAAAAATGGAAAAGTTATAAAAAAAAATTTAAATAAAAAAAATTAGGGGAAATTGAAACTTAAAGTGTTTAACATTAACACTAACATCATGTTACTGATAAATGTAGATCGTTCAATTTGATGTTAATGTTAATTTTTTCGATGTTTAAACACGGTTGTTAAAGCAAATGTTAAAAGAATCATGTTTAAACATCGAAAAAATTAACATTAACATCAAATTGAACGATCTACATTTATCAGTAACATGATATTAGTATTAATATTAAATATTTTATGTTAGGTGAAGACGACTAGTTACAAAATAGTGATGCTAAAGACCTAAAAGGTTCATATTAGGAAAGTTTTTTAAATTTTGCATCTCTGCAAACTAAATAAAAATAAAATGTTTAAATTATTAAATTAATTCTAATATTTTCTTTCTTATTATTACTATTATCTTTTTTAATTTATTTTGCATCATTCATTTTTCTTTAAATTTTTATTTGCCGTTATTAATGCCTACTATCTTTTTTCTCCTACAACTTATTTTATGTGTCATTGTCACTACTTTTCTTTTTTGCGGTTTTTATTTTTTTTTTTTTTTTTTTTTTTCTTTTTGAACAATTTAACGTAATTCTCATACCGTTGTAATTTTTTTATTATTAATATTAAACTGGTCTTTACAGACCACAATATCAAACAACTTACACTTCAGTTTAAAAGTGCTTATTACTAAAAAAAGGATTAAATTACTTGAAGTTTGTTTTAAAAGAGTTGCAAGAAATAGTAGCAAATTATATTATTAAATTTTTTTTTATTAAATTTACTAAAAAATAAACAAATATTTTCAACTTTACTGTTAATTAAATGTCTTTAAGTTTAAGATCTAAGAGTTAAAAGGACTAAGATCAAAAGTTTATTAGAGTTTATATATTTGAGAAATTTTGAAATATTTTTATATATTAATTTTTTTTTTTTTTTTTTGTCTTTTTTATATTTTTAAATATTTTGGAAATAACAAATAATTTTAGAAAACATTATTTAATTTTTTTATAATATTGCAACTTTTTTTAAACACCCAAATTAATACCTTAAATTTGTTCTGTGGTCTGGCAACATAATGAAATAACGTTTACGTTGAGTCTATATTAGAGAAATTTGTATCAAGACAAACGTCAAATTTTTGTTTGATTTTCAGATAATTTTTTATCTCTGTCAATTTTAGGAGAAAACGTATGTCATAATAAACCATGCAAAAAGTGCCAATAGCAATCAAGATGGCGTCTTTTACCAAGCATTATCAAGACAACGTTGTCAGAGCTCGAGCGCTGACAATTTTCTTTTAACGCTGCAATAATACTGACAAATTCAGTCTACATTAGACAAATCTTTATCTTGATAAAATTTTGACGTTTGTCTTGATAAAAATTTGTCTAATGTAGTCTCAAAGTTACTTGATATATAAACAAAAAATTAATTGGAACATTGAGAGTTGTCAAATGAATTCTTTTAATCAAAAATTATTTTATTTCGTTATCAAAAAACAAAAGATCTATGGTATACCTTACTTTGAGTCTACATTAGAGAAATTTGTATCAAGACAAACGTCAAATTTTTGTTTGAGTTGCAGATAATTTGTTATATCTATCAATTATAGGGAAAAACGTATGTCATAATAAACCATACAAAAAGTACCAAGAACAATCAAGATGGCGTCTTTTACTAAGCATTATCAAGACAAAGTTGTCAGAGCTCAAGCGCTGACAATTTTCTTTTAACGCTGCAATAATACTGACAAATTCAGTCTACATTAGACAAATTTTTATCATGATAAAATTTTGACGTTTGTCTTGATAAAAATTTGTCTAATGTAGACTCAAAGTTATGATACAAAAAAAAACATATAATGTGTTCAGACAAGACAACTTTTTATAAAACAAACGTTAAAAATTTATTAGATTAAAAATGTGTCTAGTGTAGACAGAGTCAGCGTTCCATTGCAAATATTCTTTCTCATTTTTGATCTCATTTTTATTTTTTTTAACTTGCAAATGTTTGTAAAGTCAAATCTGAGGGTTTTGGGCAACGGACTCCCCTCTAAATCTATCTAATCTTTGTCAATTTTTAAGAAAATTTTACAAAATGTTTGAAAAACAAAGCTAAGATCAGAAAATATTTAACTTAAATACCTCTTAGGTTGGTTTAACACACTAAAAACATTTTCTGGGTCACGACTTTTATAACCTTTTTAATGAAAAAAAAAATCAATTTTCAAAACATGTACATCACGAACTTAGGTAGTACTATATAAAAAAGTATGAGTTTCTAATTAACTGAACATAAGACAAGCTTATTTATATTATAGAAAACTTTTAATATATTATCTCTATTTGAATAAATAGACTGTAGCTCAAGGCGAATTAAAATAGGTGAACTCACTTAATCAGTAGTTTTTTTTTTTTTTTTTTGTACGTAGAACTGACAAACTTCATATAAGCAAAATTTTTGCTTACCCGATGCAGCGTCAGAAGAAAATTAAATTTTGTCTCATTAAAAAAAAAAAATTCGCCGTGTTGTTGTTTTTATAGTACATCTGTCGCCTTTTTCATTTCGCCATGCTGCAGCTATAGAAAAAATGTAAAATTTAGATTTTCTCTTTGAAAATATTGGCGGCTTATCTTGAGCCGGCTCAACCGTTTGAGCCTTGACTTGGTTCTTTGTTTCTTATTGTTCATATAGTTCAAAATTTTCTGTAATTCGGGAAAAAAATTTACATTTGTCTTGACAAAAAAATATCTAGTCAAAGCGATCAGTTAATAAAAATAGTGAAGCGTACATTAACGGCCGTACACAGAGCTGCCAGAAGATTTAAAGATTATGTTTAAAAATTATTTTAGGGAATTTTAAAATTAGAAATTAGAATTAAAAAAAAATCGTTATCAGAAGATGAAGAAGCTAAACACGTTTTTTATTTAGGTAATTAAATTTTTAATAATTAATATAAAATGAATAGTATTTTATAATATTTTATATACATATGTATACCTATAACGTTTATTGATATTACTTTGCTATGAAGTCACAATTTGCCTTAAATAATAAATCCATCAAATATTAAAAACGATGATAGCCTTTTGACAACACTTTTTAAATAATAAATGTATACATGCCTTTTTTTTTTTTTTATTTAATACTTTGTATGAAACCGACTACGGCAAAATATCTCATAATCAGCATATTTATGTCATAGTTATAAATATTTAACTGAAAAAAACTATACACAGAGAAAAACCATAAATAAATCAAATATATTCAATATTCAATATATCATTACTTTATCCCAGACACCTTATTTGTCTCTAAGTAATCTATTGTAATGACATTTATAATAATAAAAATTAATAATAAGCTGTCTCATAATTTTTCAAGTTCTTAAACTTAATAAAAATTATTTCTCTCAGTGTTTTAAATTTTCTTTAATCTTATGTATATTATTCAATATACTTTTTTGTTTTAAAAATATATATAAACATAGTAAACGTAATGATGATAAGTTTATAGTATGATCTCAATTTTTAAGTGATTATTTCTTAGAAACGAAAAAAAAAAAAAAAAAAAAAAATTGTGAAATCACCTAAAACGTTTAAAAATATTTCCATCAGTTGCTAACAAATATAAAAATTTGTATTTTAGGCTTAAAGTACTTGAAAAATAGACTTTAGATCTTTACAAGTTAAGGACACTTTTATTTATTTAAAATTAACGTCATTATAATAGATTAAAACAACTCCGTTTCTAATTAAGGCTGAATCAAGTTTAAAATTTTTTAATTAACAAAAAAAAATTATTTTTATAATAAAATAAATCTTATATACTTTTAAAGTAATAAAACTTAATACTTTTATATATTTATTCCAAATTATATTTAATATTAAAGAGTTTGCATCACTGTTCAGCATTTCCGGATTTACAATTTTAAACCATGAATAGTATTAAAAAAGTAACGTTATTTCATTTGTTTACATTTTGTGGATGATATAAAGTTGCCATATTGTTTAAAATGGTTTAATATAACTTTAATAATAAAAATGTTAGTATGTATTAATTTTTTACTATTTTATTAATATTTAAGAGCGATAATTTTTTATTAAACTGTTTTTAAATTTCTCAAATTCACTTGCTCTTAAAACACTTCAAACACTCTTAAATTTTCAATAATATTTAATAAAAAATAAAACTCTTTTTTTATTCTTGCCGGTATTAATAAATTTTCAATTACTCTTTTGTTTTCTTCAACAAGTGTTAAATTTGCTATTTATATGTAAATGTAAGAAATTGTTTTATATTTTTCTTTTTTTCTATATAAATTGTTCAAAATGACTTATGTTGTTTATCTTAATCTTACAAATTACATTCTCAAGTATTTTCCTTTTTCATGTTTTTTTTTTGCTTTAGTTGTTGTTATTATATGCTTATCATTCATTTCTTTTATATTCTTCATTCATTTTTTTTAATTTTTTTTTTTTTTTTTTTTTGCTGTTATTGTGGGTGCTTCTGTTCAAACATTTGCAAGTAGTTCTTCCTCAATTAGAGTATTAGAAGTCGATTCATTGTTGGCTTTACATAGGCCTTTGTATATATAGTTTGTTATATAAACATTAAGATCATATTGATATGCTGCATATTTAGGTTTTATTTTACTAAATGCATTATTTCTGATCATAGTCAGTATATATGGTCGATATGTTTATTTATTTTAAGCGCTAATTACAAATGATTTTTGATGAGTATTTAAAAATGTAGAGAAGTTAAAGAGTAACTCTTTTTCAATTACAAATTATATAAATTAATGTAAATTGTAAAATATTTTTTTATAAATTCTAATGTGATTAAACAATTTTTAGCGATTTTTATATATAAATCATAAAATTTCATATTTTCTAATGGTTTAAACAGCCAAATTGCAATATAAACAAACAAAAATAACGGTTTCACACTCACACTCTCTTTAGCATTAAAAAAGGTAAACAAGCTTTAATGAGCACAAAAAGAAAATATATTAATTTAAATTCGTGAAAGCACTCTTGCTCTTACACAACCATGACGAAATGCAACAGGTGGCAGCAGTTTTATAAAAACAACAAGCGAATTCACTAATTTTTTTTATACATAGAGTTTGACACTGTAACAGATAAGAAAAAATAGTGCATATGAGTCACTCCATTTAGAAACAACCAGCTGATTTTCTCACCTCTTCCGAATTGGATAATATTTGGTACAATCATTATTCTTGTCAAAACTAAAATTTCAGATAATTTCATAAAGTGGTTCGCGAAATATCGCGATTTAAAAGTGCAAAATAGCTCAAAAAATTTACAAAGTTGTCTAAACAACTTACGGAGAGGTAAAGTCAAAAATTGTGATTTTTCGTGTTGGTTTTAAATGGAATGACTCATATATAGAATTTAACAGTTCTAAATTCTAGAAAAATAATCAGCTAATTAGATAAGGTCACCTGTTTTAATTCGCCTTGTTTAACACCATAAACATGTAAACAAACTTACAAAAAATTTGAAAGTAGTAAATTAAAAAAATTACTTTAAATGTAAGGAAAAATAATTTGATTTAAAAATCAATTTATTCATTCTTTTAAATTTCTGCTTCTTGCTGATTTGTTGATGCACATCATTGATGAAATACAATTTTTTTTAAGATGACTCCTTTTTATTTCTGTTTGATGAGGCATGTGTTTATAGATTGAATATTACAGCAACAAGCGGTTGTTTTTTTAGTATTGTTCTGCCTCATTTCATTTAATTTACTTATAATGTTTTCTTTTTTACTTTTTTATTTACAAAATGAGAAAAAACTATTATTTTTTAGCGGTTTGTTTGGTTTTATTTGGTGTTCTGTTTACATTTGAGGTTAAACTTTTTTATGGGTCTAAAAAGTCTTTTGTTTTAAAATAAATTTTGGGAAGTTTTCTGATTTTAAGACAAAAAAATCTAATAAAAACATGTTTAGTTAGTTGTGTGTTTGCGATTTATTTATTTGATGTTTAAACAAAATGTTGAAATTTATTAAACAAATTAAATCACAAATCATTTTTAAAATGTTTTATAATGAAAATTTCTCCCAGAAAAATATTATTTAACTTAGAAAATTAAATAATTTTTCACGCTACGGCATGGCCTTGAAATAAATTATAATTACATAAAACTTTTTTTATATAAATTATATTTTTAAATTAAAGTTTTTAACCATATTTTTAAAATTTAATAAAAAATTTTAGATATTTTAATAAAGAAAAAAAAAAAAAACATTTTTGTTTACATTTTTGTTTACTTGTAACGCACTTCTTCATTAAAGTTTGTTTACTAATTTATAAAAAGGAAGTTAAAAAATAACTGTTAATGTTAGTTATTTTAAGTTAAGAGAGAGAAAGGCAGAGAGATTGTTTACAAAATAATTTAGAAACCGTTACTTTTTGTTTATTGTTTATTTACTATTTTTTAGATTAAAAGAGAGAAAACGAATAAACATACCGTTAATTTTTTGTTTACATTTTAAGCCAAAATTACAATAGCGCGTAGTCAGCAGCAGTGTGTGCTGCCATAATCAGCTGATCATTTAAAATACACTGTTTGTTATGGTGTTGATTACATTTGGTCAGCAGCAATTTGTAGTGCTGTTTCATTTAGCCCTGTTTCTAAATTCACTGCGCTGCATTCAGATTGAGAGCGAGACAAAGAGAGTGAGCAAATAAATGAAAGGCTAAAATACACAAGTAGAATAAAGCTAGATGGTGATTGTAAATTAAGCTGAATTGTAATTATAACGGCAGCAACATGTTGTACTGACAGTGATCAGCTGATAATTTTTGCTGATACTGTTGCTGACTACGCGTAAATGTAATTTGGGCTTTAGTTTGGCTAATACAACTTTATAAAGCTGCCATATTTTCTAGAATTAAAAAACCTTTATTGTTTGTTTACATTCCAATCAAGTGTTTTTAATATTATCAAGTTGTCATATCATCAAATTTAAAACGCTCTATTTTCTCAATATTTATTCACAATTTTTTTATTTTCTAAAAAGCTAATCTCAATTGAATTAATCAATCATTTTAATTTTAAAGTTGATACATAATTTTTTTCTTTCTTAATTTCTAACAACATTGTTGCAAATTTATACTATTCTTAAAATGTTATCAGTAAAATAAAATATTTTTTTCAATTAAAAAAAATGTCTGTAAATATGTTATTGTTGAACTAGTGCATTTTTTCTATTAACCAATCAGAGATAATTGGCAATACAAATAATATGAGCCAGCGTAAATGGCTCATGTTCATTTACACGCCAAAAACAAAAAGCTCTCTTTAACAATTAATAATAATCTGTCATAGAAAGATATTGTCTTTATTAAAATGCTTATAAAATGTAAAGCGATTAGAAAATAGAAAAACAAAAGAACAGTGGCTAAGAAAATTGCTTATAAAATGGGCAAAGAATTTCTTTAAGTTAAAAAGAAAAAAATTTTTAACTTTTTTTAAATACTTTGAAAATAAAAAACGAATTAAAAATATTTAAGAAATTTTTAAATAATAATTTAAGGCCTGTCCCACGAAGTCGAACGAAAATTTCGTTTAGGCTAATTGTGTGGAAAACAATAACAAAATTTTAAATTTATTTGTTGTTTTCCATATAAATTGTCGAAAAGAATTTTTCGTTCGACATTGTGGGACAGGCTGTTAAAGTTGCCACTATATCTAAAATATCCGGTACATTACTTAAAAAGTAAGTTTTTTACTATTAATTTCTAAATTTAATTTTTGCTTAAATTTTTATTTACAAAATTTTTTATTTACATATATAATTTAGCATAATAATACTTTTTTTACAATTTCCATTTTTTTTTTTTGCTTTTCATAAAAACAACAATTTTTATTCGTGTTTACAATATTCAAAAAATCGAATGTAGGTTTGATAACTAACTTTAGTTACTAACTTTTTCTTATGGAAATTTACATACAAAAAAGTTAGTAACTCGTTATCAAACAAACATTAGTTTTTTTGAATACGGCTTGCTAGTCTACTATCTTATATTCACTTTTATACTCAGGTTACCGTATTATGTCAAGACTGCGGTTTTGTAGTTAGAATAGTGTTTTACAGCAAGAATACCTTCTTATATTTTTGTCTTATATACAGGATATCGTATAAAAAATTAAACTTCAGTATTATACTTAGACTACCGTATTTTATTTAGGATATTGTCTTAGATTTATACTACTATCTTATACTTAGGATTCCATCTTATACTAAGCCAACTGTCTTACACACTTAGTATTCTGTCATATAATCAGGATATAGTCTTATATACGGACTATATATTTTTACATAGATTACTGTCCTTTACTATTTTCTTATGCTCAGTATGCAGTCTACAGAGAATTTTATCATATACTAAGGATAATCCTGTAGTCAGATTATAATCCTATATTCAATATTCCATTAGACTACTGTCTTATACATAGAATATTTTCTTATATATATAGATTACCATCTAATAATTGGTATATCGTCTTAAATTCATAATATCGTCTTATACTTAATCTATTTTGTACTAGACTATTTCCTCTATTACATAGATTACCATCTTATACTATTATTCTAGGCATATAGTCTTATACTCTTATACTTAGACTATAGTAAGATACTTAAAATTCTGTTTTATTTTAAGACAAAAATATTACACTCAAGATATCGTCTTATAGTCGGGATACCATCTTATACTCACGATTCCGTCTTATACTTAGGATGTTGTCTACGTCTTAAAATACCTTTTTATACTTACAGTTCTACCTTATACCCACGATTGCATCTTATACTGAGCCAAACGCTTTATATTTGTTTACATAGTGTCTACATTATAAAATTTTTTATCAAGACAAACGTCAAGATGAACACGAATTTATGGAAGGTAGCAATAGAAGCGCAAAATGTTTTTTAATGTTTTTTACTATGAGTCTACATTAGAGAAATTTTTATCAAGACAAACGTCAAATTTTTGTTTGAGTTGCAGATAATTTTTTACCTCTATCAATTATAAGGGAAAACGTATGTCATAATAAACCATGCAAAAAGTACCAACAACAATCAAGATGGCGTCTTTTACCAAGCATTATCAAGACAACGTTGTCAGAGCTCGAGCGTTGACAATTTTCTTTTAACACTGCAATAATATTGAAAAATTCAGTTTACATTAAATCTTTATCTTGACAAAATTTTGACGTTTGTCTTGATAAAAATTTGTCTAATGTAGACTCAAAGTTATTTATGCAGTTTGACAGCTGTAACAACCAAAAATAATAATCAGCTGTTTAACTGAGGCTAACTTGTATAGATTCACACTAATTTTGACGTTTGTCTTGATAAAAATTTGCCTAATGTAGACACTTTGTTACTTTGAGTCTACATTAGACAAATTTTTATCAAGACAAACGTCAAAATTTTATCAAGATAAAGATTTGTCTAATGTAGACTGAATTTGTGAATTGTTTGGTTTAAATAAATCGCTTTAAAAATATAAAAACCAAATAAAATTGTAAAACTATTTTTCAGCACAAAACTAAGATAATGACATATTTTTCTTTGACACTGTTTTATGTAAATTCTTTTAGTTTATTTAACATAAAGAAAACTACAACAATTAAGTCAAATATTAATTTAAACATATGATTATTATCAAATAAATTATAACAATTTACTACTGGACATGAAAATAAACCATAAATTTTGTACAAAATTTACCAGACATATTTTCGTTCATAACCGTTTAAAATTACAATAAAAATTTGTACTATTAAATAGATTTAATAATATTGTACATTTTTCCTGCGTGTTTCTTTTAATTTACATAAAAATGCTTAGATATGCATCATATGCATTTGATTTTATTTTATGATTTTCTTTTTTTTTTTTTTTTCTTGACTTTTACGATGCCAACATCTGTTTGCAAAAAATAAAATATTAAGGAAAAAATATATATAAAACATAAAAATGATGTCATGCAGCAAGATCGGTTTTCGGTACGTCTTTATTCATTTTGTAATATATTTTTGGAAAAATATCATTTTGTTTTGGTGGTCGTAGTTGGCAGAGGAGTAAAGTTATGGTTTCTAGTTTAAAATTTTGTTTGTTTTAAATTTGTGTACTTTTTTTTTTATTTTTACGTAGTCGGAGAGAAAAACATGTGTGATCCAATTTTTGAAATCATATTATTTGTTTTATTCTTCTTTTTTCCAACTTTTTTTTTTTTTTTTTTTTTTGTTTTGCAAAAATTCTTTTTGAAGAACAAAACAAGATTCTTAGAAAAAGTGCATAATGATTACAAAAAAATGAAATAAACTGGGAGAGAAAAAAAAAACGAACATCAGGGCAATTAATCATGATTGATGTTTGGGGTGATGGTGTTAATAGGGGAACTTGTGGCTAAATTGTAATATTGCATGAGCTTTTTGTTTGTTAGTGATTTAATAAATAGATTTTTAGTTAAATTTTTTTAAAAAGGGTGTTTTATTGCACTTTTTTAATGTGTTAAAAAATATCATACAAATGACGTAATAAATTAGCAATTTCCCTTATACTTCCTAAAAAATTCCTATTTTCCTTATATCTTCCCGTTGTTCTTTTTTTTACAATCCATTGCTTAATTGAGTATTTAAAGAACTCCTCCATATGAAAAATAATGTTATAAAAAGTAAAGATAATAAACTGCTTTACAAGCAATTACAAATTGATTATTTTCATAAGGCAAAAGAAAAACATTAAATGCGGAAATTATTCTATGCGCTCCAATGCTAACAAATAAGAACTTAAAGAGAATTTATAAAGAGATGTTGATAAAGTTGAAATAAGAAAAAAAAATATATTGTTTGTAAAAAAGAAAAGAATGAATGAAAATGCTAAGCAAACAAAAATAAATGAATGGAAAATAAACTTCTTGAAATGTGGGTGGTATTTAGCAAAAACACAACAAAATAAAATAAAAACTTTAGAATACTTAAAGAAATTTACCTATAAAATTCCAATGAAAAGTAATTTTCTTACTTTTGTACGGTCAGAGATTTTAAAGGAAAATAATTTAAATTAAAAATATTTAAAGACAGAAACGTTTTTTAGATATTTTCTCATTAATTATTTTAATCTGATTGATTTATAAAAAATCGCTTTAAAATTTCTTTTATATATATACTTTAAAGCTGTTTTTCTATAAATTAAAAAATTCTGGCAACCCTATTTATGTCTTATACATGGCGAATCCAAACAGGCGACCCCAATTAATCAGCTGATTTTTTTTAGTACTTAGAACTGTCCAACTCCATACAAGTACAATTTTGGCTTACGCGTTGAAGTATCAAGCTCCATGTACAAAAAAAATTATAAATTCGCCATATTGTTGTTTTTGTAGAACTGCTCCCACCCGTTTCATTTCGCCATGGTTTTATATTTATACCTCCTTCTTAAACTCTATGAATATTTTTTATAATCACGATACCGTCTTGTATTTAGACTTATACACCGAAAACTTTATCACACTAAAACAACCGACATACATTAAGTATTATGTCTTACACTCGAGATTCAGTCTTATACTCAGAATATCGTCTTAGACCGCCATCTTATACTTAGATTACTTTCTTTTTCTTTGGATACTATGTTTGACTTATATGCACTTATACTGAATTAACTGTCATACGCTCAAAATTCTGTCTTATTCTTCGTATCTTGTCATAGAATTAGACTATCACCGTATATCTACGTATCTTTCTTATGCTTGGACAACTAACTCATACTTAGTCAGCTTTACTACACTCAGGATTCTAAGGATAGACTTAGACCTCGGTTACCATCTTACTTACTATTCCAACTTGTGCTCAAACAAGTGTCTTATACTAAGACAACTTAGGATTCTATCTTACACCCAGGACCCTAAAATATACTTTCAAGTTTTTACTTAGGAAAATTCAGTTGATACTTTTCTTGTTAAAAAAAAAAAACCTTTCAATTTTAATGAAAAACAAATAAAAATTCTAAAAAAAAAAATATTGTAAATTAATAAAACTCGTAGCATGTATCAATCTGGCAACTCTATATAGGCTTTTCATTTATTAGTTTTGTTTCCTGACACAACTTTTATCAGGACAAACAATTTACATTTGTTCTGATAAAAAAAAAATTTGCTAGTCTGAACAGTAAGTAATGCAGAGTCGAACGGGGCAAATTTTTATCAGGATAAAAAATACCTAGTATATACTGAATTTGTCACTATATTTATGATGTTGATACCTTTACAGTTTATTACGTCTTTCCCTAAAGAGGAGAGACATAAAATTGTAGTTCGGACAAAAATTTGGCAATTATAGCTAGTATGAACACTAGGTAATATTAAAATACTGTCATGAGTACAATTTAGTACTGCCATATTATAAACAAATGTTGGATAATGTTGCCACATAAAAAAATAAAAACAATTCAAAATCTTATTTTATTAAATAAAATATAATAGAATTTTAGGTTATTTTTGTGTTTAGTTAATATTTTTTTAGTATAAAGTTACTAAAACATTTAAATTTATTTAAAAACAAATAAAAGATTACTTATTCTCCTTTGGCCATTTGAATTCATCAATCTGGCAACACCTTAATTGTTTGTTATCTTGTTAACAGTAATTTTTTTTTGTTTTGATTTGTATCCTGTCATACAGGCAAAATGCTATTGTGAATAGAATTTAGTGTTGCCATATCGTTAGCAAATGTATATGACAAACGAAATGAATGTTACCATATAGAAAATAAATATGAAAATATATTTTTGAAAAAGAATTTTAGTTTTATTTTATTTCAAGGACTGAAAGCTTATTATTTCGATAAGGAATTTATTTTTAATTTTCTAAATAAAAAAAACCTTGACTTTTTGATTTTAATAAAATTAAACTAAATATAAATTCTTTCTTATCCTTGACAACTATAACCTTTGACAGTTTATTTTTTGTTATTAATAATACAAAAATATATTTAACTAGTAATAACACCACTACTTTTTGTTTTTTTATATTTAATGGCCTGATTTTTTTCTTTAATCATTTAAAAGTTTTACTTAAATACATTAAAGAAAATTCTTGAAAAATTGAGGTTATCAGTTAGAATTCATAAATACACGCATATAAATTAATCTCTACACAATTTTAAACTAAATAAATTAAACATTTATTAAAAAAAGACCAACAATTTTTTTAAATGATGTAATTTTAGAATAATTAATTTTAAAATTTAAAAAGATCATGAGTATTATAGTTGAAATAATATTTAATTACAATATATTTTATGTTTAAATTTTAAACAAAAAAAAAAAAAAAAAAAAAAATCCCGGATGTTTAATTTCTTTTTTTGAAAAATTTTTTTTTTCTTTTACTGATATTTTTTGCTTAAAGAACATCTTTAATTGTTTTAAATAAATTTTGCATGAAATTGTTTTTTTTTTTATTAATTTTTTCTTATAATAAAAATTGTTATTTTATTAAGAACAAGCGCCATTTCTTTTTTTAATTGTGGCGGGAGTTTTGACAATGTGTTTAATACTTGAACTTGTGTATTTGTCTATCTTGTATGAGAAGAAAAAATTATAAATAAATCTGTTTGTATAGCTTGAACATTTAAATTCATATTTTTTAATATTAGGGGTGACAAAGAGGTTATCTGTTTCCTTTTTTTTTTAATTTGTTTCATATGTATGCCGGCAACTTTGGTTTAAAATTTATGTATTTTTGCATAGTTTTATATTCGAAAATAAAAAACAGGAAATAAATGTTAGGGTCTTAACTTTGAGTCTACATTAGACAAATTTTTATCAAGACAAACGTCAAAATGAACTCGAATTTATGAAAGGTGGCAACAATTGGGCAAAAACAACAATGTGGCGAATTCATTAATGTTTTTTATGCATGCAGTTTGACAGCTGTAACAACCAAAAATAATAATCAGCTGTTTAACTGAGGCTACCTTGTATAGATTCGCACCGATTTTAACATTTGTCTTGATAAAAATTTGTCTAATGTAGACTCAAAGTAAGGGTTAGGTTAGACAAAAAAATAAAAGTAAAACAAAAAGTATTTATTAAATAATTACAGCACATTTTAACCTCAAAAAAATACGCTAAAGCTTATCCTGTCATTAAATAATAAACAAAAAGCTTTAATACTGTTCTAAGGATATGTAAAATAGTATAAAAAAATCCGCTTTAAAAAGTATTAAAAGTATTTTTAATTTTTGTTTCCTTCTTTTATTAATGAATTTTTTTCAATTTGTTTTCGTAGTGTCAAAAATTGACCCATATTTTTTATTTATGCTAACAAAATGTATTATTAAATAATGAGAACTTTAAAAAAATTAAGCTTAGCTTAACAATTTTTTTGCTCATATTTTATATATTTATTTTATAATTTACTTTCATATTATAATACATAACTGCATTACCAAATTTCCTTGAACTTGACACTTGAAATAATTCAATATTTTTTTCTGATTTAATTTTTTATCCAACACAAAAATGTCTAACCAATTTAGTCCAAAAAAAAAAAATAATATCATATATTGCAATTTGTGACTGCCCCAAGTAAAAAATATTTAAAAACCACAATGTTTATTTTGTTTGTCTCTTTTTTATTTCATTTTCTTTTTTTTGTACCTCATCATGTGGAGCTCAACAGGCAGGCAGTAATTTTGTTAATGCAGCAAAAATTTAAAAAATAAAAAAAACTAAACGAAAAAAATATTGCAATAATATTTTGTAAGGGATACTTTTATTTTGCAAAAGACATGGCTAGACATTTTTTTGTTACATGCAGAAAAGCAGTGTTGTTAATGTGAAATAAATAAAAGGTTAGATTTAAATGTGTATGTAAGAATCAAACAAAGTTATGTTTTAAATAATAGTATAAAAAGGCGTGATAGCAAGGTGAGATAAAATTAAGCGCCCTAAGCACGTGCATTTGCAAAAAGAAAATGCTGAAACAATCAAACTTTTTTTTAAAATAAAATATGATATAAAAAAAGTAACATAAATCTTTTTCAAAAAAGCAAGATAAATATAAGAAAAATAAATTTATTTTAAAAATATTAAAAAAAAATGCTGGTACATTTTTTATCAATAAAAATATAATATTAAAAAATTTCTATTAATATTTTTTAATTTGGATTCTTTTTATTGCTAATTTTTGAAAAATTTGGTACTTCTGTGTTAAAAACTAGTTCTTCTAGGACACATTTTAATTTCTAAGATTTTATATATTTTTTTTTTAATTTTAATAAAAAAAAAAAAGTACTTTTATTTTAAGTTCGTAGTATATTTAAAATTTAAAATCAATTTTGCTACTTTTTGAAATTATTACTCTTTGGAAATTGGTGCAATTTTTGATAATTGTTACTTTTTTTTTTTTTTGCTAAAATAGTACTTTTTGAAAATTACTACCATTTTTATTAAGTTAGGAAACAAAAACCATTACTTTATAGTAATGGTTCTATTTTTTGCAGCTTTTCTGTCTGCAATTTTTTTGGACTTTATATGTTTTCAACTCCGCATTAGCTTTAATTTTTCGATCGAAATAAGCAAAGCTAGCTCAGCGCTTTGCCGGGCTGCTTTTCTACCAGATGTGTTTGGAGTTCTTTTCAATATGCTTTCAATATTCTGGCTTTCGAAACGTATGTGCTGGCAGAATTTTCGCAGCTTCCGGGTCTAAATTTTAATGCTGCTAATGCTCAAGGAAATGTTGAAGATAAGTTTAGGACCTAAAAGCAGACAAAATTTCAAACAAAATTCCTGGTATGGCAAGCTTTATGCAGTTGCGGCAAAACAAGAAAGTCTTTTGTTACAGTCGGCTCTATAAGTACCGAAATATACATCAAAGAATGTTTAAAAAAAAGGCTTCTTCCTTTCATAAGAAAGGAAAGGACGCATTGTCTTGATTTTGGCTTGATTTCGCATTATGTCGCTACGATAAGAAAGCTCTGGAGTGGTACCAAAACAATAACATAGTTTTTGTACCAAGAGAGGTTAATTCTCCAAATTTTCCGGAGATAAGACCAGTGTAGAGATATTGGGCTTTCTTTTGAAAAGAGAATTGAAGAGCACAAAAAAGGTGTCCCAAAATATCGAAGATTTTAAAAAGAGATGAGCAAACTGTTCCAAAAAAAAAAAAAAGTGACTGAAACAACTATCAAATCTCTAATGGAAGAGTTATCAAAAAAGGTCCACGAATACATAAGTAATGGTTAGAACTTTAGAGATTATAATTTTCTGTGAACTGTAATGCAATATCATTTAAGTATCAAAAAGCCAATATTTTGTATATGTTAAGATTTTTTTTTGAACGCACTCCTTAATACATATTTAAAAAATTTAAAATACCACTCAATATAAACTAATTTTTAACATTGAATTATTTTTATCACTTAAAAGCAATTATGTCATAATTACTTTACAAAACAAAAACATGTTATGATTTCAAAAATAAAAATATGACATATTTACAAAATTTTAAAGATTTATATAAAAATTTTATCTGGTGAACACAAAACAAATCTTAATAATTAAAAGTCTACCACAAAAACTGACAACTTTTTTATGTCCCCAAAAAAATTGCACAAAAAATTCTCTACAATTATGTTAGGGGCATAAAAAGAAAAACACGGCCCCACAAAAGTATGTCAGTGTTACAATTTTTAAGTGCATTTACACATGATCCATAGTCATTACTCGTATACACAAGCCAACATACTTTTTCTTAAGTATTTTTTATATGAAAAACTATTTCCCTCTCTCTTTTTTTATATTTTTTGCATTATTTACTTTTGTCTTAATAATATGTTCTCTTTTCTAATATCAAATTTATTTGTGGAAGTTGCATTATACATTTGTTATGCATCCTAACAAAATAATAATATAAAATAATAAAAAGAGAAAAAAATTAACTTATTTTCTAATGATTTTTTTGTTTGATGACATTTGATATCATTGTCTTTAATAGTTTAAGGTCAAAATATTTTGCCTTCATTAAAATAAAAGATAACAACAAAAAAAATTAGAGAAAGAGAAAAAAGCCTCAAGATGCATAAAAAAGTCATACGTAAATATGCATCTATGTTGTGATACAAAAAAAGAAAAAAAGTATCATATGAAAACTAATGTTTGTAAATTAAAATTGAGCAAAACAAAAGAAAAAAAATGCTACAATAAATTTCTTTGTGTGTGTGTGACAACAGTATAGTAAAATATGATCTATCCTAGGCATGATGTCACACACGCCCACTTTCATTACAGCTCTAGATTAAAAATAAAGCTTTTTATTATTATTAACAATTTCTATTTTATGCAAAAAATAATAAATAAAATAAACAGCTGTTGTTTGTTGTTTCTTTTTTTATTATAAAGAACACCCTACAAAAAGGTAAATACATTAAAAACCTATAGACTTTATTTCTACTTTTATTTTTACCATGTCCTTTGAAAAAACCCTGAATAAAACCTTTTAGGTTCAATTGGCAGTTGACACAAATTCCCCAACTATTTACTGTCATCGAGATTATCTCCTTGGTACATATCTTCATGGGACCTATGTCCTCAAGGGTAATCGTTGAATGTCTCGCTAATGTATTTAATAGACTACCGCCATTCCCAAAGAATTTTCGAGGGATCTAAGATGCCAATTTACTATAAGTAAAAATAGCAATATTTTTACCTAATATCCTTCGATACTGAATGTGTTAGTGGTTGCATTTTTCGCAGTTATTTCCGCTTTAATACCTCTAGCTTATACTCCAAGACATCGCTTAGTTTTTTGTTCGAGCAATACACCTAAATGTTTCTATTTCTTCCTCACACAAACTATTGAAATCCAAAGAAAAAAGTCGAATTACAATCCAAAACGATTATGGTTAAATTGACATTTTATAATGTCGAGTTTTTGACACCTTCCGGAATTAAATACATAATTTAATAATTCAACACTGGTGTGGTGTCATGATGATACCAATCCGGTATCAATTCCTTGTTGATTTCAGTACTCTATGTGCAATTCCACTCTTTTTTTTAATCTGTAGTAATAACTGGATTCCTTTCGATGTTTTCTTTTAAGTTATCAACAGACCCAAAAATAATTGGTCCACTTATATTTTTGCGGTTATTTGGCACCATTTACCATTTAAATCACGCTGAAAGTGTGATTTATATGAGAGATTTTTAAATAAATGGCTGTACGAATTTGAATAGTAAAAATAAAATAAAACTTAAGATGAGTTATTTTTAACACATTGTTTTTTATAAAAGTCAGCCTTTTACATTTATTTGTATGATTTAAAAAATAAATGGCTCTAGCTATTTTATATTAAAATTAAATAACTTGAACATCATATAAACATTGATTGAATTCTGTTTAATTAAAAAAAAAAAAACATTTTTTTTATAAAAAATAACAAAATATCTATATATATAAAAACCCAATAAGCACAAACCTTTGAAATTTCATATTTATTCATTTGAAAGCAAGTTAAAAACATTCATTCAAACATTAGCTGTGAGAAAAGGCTTTAAATTCATATTATTTCAAATACAAAACTATGCCTTTCTCCAACAAAAAGGTTCTAATATAACAATTGTATTTGTGAAACGCTTTCATAATTTAAAACTAAGCTGGAAGTATATTTAACAAACAAATGTTTCTCAAATATTTTCAAAACGTTTTTTCCAAATTTTAAAATACACTTGAGTTTAACATGAAATACATTTTTTTCAAAACTATTTTTAAAACCGAAATTTTGCATGAATAAATTATATATTAATAATCGGTATTTCTGCTCGAAAAAATAAAAATCATAAAATAACTGTTATTTTTGCTCGAAAAAATAAAAATCATAAAATAACTGTTATTTTTGATCGAAAAAATAAAAATCAAAAATAAAAGTTATTTTTGCTCAAAAAAATAAAAATCTAAAAATAACCGGTATTTCTGCTCGAAAAAATAAAAATTACAAAATAACTTTTATTTCTGCTCAAAAAAATCAAAATCAAAAAATAACTTTTATTTCTGCTCAAAAAAATAAAAATCTAAATTTTAAAAAGCATATCATTTCTTGAAAGTAGACTCCATACAGACAACAATGATGTATTTGAGTCAGTTTTCCGACATTTGGTTGCTACTGCTTTTTTTGTTTAAAAATTCAAAAATAACAGTTATTTCCGGTCCCTGTATAAAACTTAACAAAAAAAAATTGTTATTCTTACTTCGAGTTCATACATGAGAAATTTGTATCAAGACAAACGGCAAATTTTTTGTTTGTATTGCAGATAATTTTGTATCTCCGTTAATTATAGGGGAAAACATATGTCATAATAAACCATGTAAAAAGTACCAACTACAATCAAAATGGCGTTTTTTACCTAGCAACGTCAAAGTTATCAGAGCTCGAGAGCTAACAGTTTTGTTTTAACGCTGCGATAATACTGATAAATTCAGTTTACATTAGACAAATTTTTATCTTGATACAAATTTGACGTTTTTCTTGATTAAAATTTTTCTAATGTAGACTCGAAGTTACTATCATTATTGTGAGCTTTCTCCACTTTTTTCTTTACTGTGTTACTTGTAAAATTGATATTTCACATACGGCACCTGAGAATTATGAGTGTCGACCACTATTTTAAACTAAAAACTTTTAAAATTTTACACAAAATTTAATAAAAATCCTACCAATATACAAAATTTTTATAAAATAAAAATCAAGGAAATATTTTATTATTAACAACAATATGACCGAATATAGCCTGCAAAATGTATGCATACTATGACAGTTTATTTTTCAGTATGTTGCAAAACAATAGTAATTTTCTAATTTAGATTTATAGTGAATGTATGATATGTTGCACTTGCTATGATCATCATATGTATACTAGCAGGTCAGTTGTAAGTATAAACAATACTAGCATTGTTGATATTGACACTAATTGCTAAAGCAACAACAAATCTTATAAATAAAATGCATACATATATATTTAAAAATTTTTTTTTTTTATAAACTAAACATATGATCTCTAAATAAAAACTGTGATAATATATATTTTATAACTAATTCTACTATAACTACTATTATAGTAACATTTTTTTAAATTCCTTAATTTCGTTATTAAAATATATCAACAAACACGTGTTCGTATTTATCTACATATGGGCTAAGTTTATTAACCCATTAAAAAATAGTATCTAATATCTTTTAAAGATTTTTAAACAGGAGTTTTTTAATTCCAGAAATATTTAATTACCACAAAAATATATGAAAAACTGCCATTTCAGCAAAAACATATTTTGTTAAACACAATTTTAGTATATGATTTATTTTCTTAAAAAATAATATATAAAAAAATTATATGTATAAATAAATATTTTTTTTAAATAAATTTTTATAACGCTGCACATGTTGCGAACATGTGTTTTTATATTTAAATAAATATTTATCAAAATCTTTCATTTATTTATTATTTGCTTTTATATGTCTTTTGTTTTGCAATATTTTTCTTAGTTCAAAATGATCATATTAAACTGTCATATACATATTTATTTGGGGAAATTACCAGGTTTTAATTTTAAAAAATTACAGATTTTTTTTTTATAAAAAATTTTGTATAAATAAATTTATATGAATATATAAACTAATACAAATATAATTTTTTTAAAGATAGGAAACCCCTACAATATTATTAAAAACTTATTTTTATTAACATATTTTTTATTTTATAAATTTTAGTTATACCATTTTGTTTTTAATTAACATTATAGACATTATTATAGGTTTAAGGTGATTGAAATCATTAACCCTTTCTTTGTAGTTTATCAATAAGTATTGAAAATTCATTCATAATTTATAAAAAATAATTGCTGTTGTTTATTATCACTTAATAAACAAAAAAAAAAAAAACACATAAGGGATTTTATTTCACACACACAATTTTCTTAATGAAATTGTTTGGGTGTAAGTTTTTAATAAAGCAATCGATATAGCAACAAAAATATCAATTTCATAATTTTTTTCCTTTTTATGAACAGAAAAGGAAGAATTGAGTATAACAACAGACATGCTAACAGAAAATCAAATCGCTAGTACATAAGTCAAATTTGATCGTATTCTATGCAATAAGTTCTCATTATCGTTTTTTACTAGATCTAACGACCTAGTCCCCTTAACCTCCACGGTATCATCAGGAGCATTATTACATATTTCAAATTGTTATTTTGATGATGGGTATCATATATTATAGAAGGAACTTTTGTATCGTTTTTAGTTGGTATTTCAAGGAGATTTTGATACAAATTATGTGAAATTGGAAATCATGTGTCAGTGATCGTTCTGTTATTTGTTTTATAATCTGCATACTACGGTGCTAAACATTTTTGATAATCGTGGTACGATCCGAACTATTTAAATTCTCTTAACAGAAACTACTTTTAAAATTTTCTGTTATGATATGGAATTGGAATTAATTTTGTGAAAATTGAGTTTTCTTTTTTTTTTAATTTGGGATTTTGATAAGAAAAAACAGCTATGGTAAGGGAAATTTCGTTTTTTGTTTTAAAATTCAAATTTTTTATTAAATCGATCCAGCAAAAACTTGGTAATGGCATGTAATTACGGATGTAGTTACAACATACCGTCTACATTACATAGAAGTAGTTTAGTGACTATTTATCTATAACCCGGTATTTAATTACTTATTTACAATAAAATTTTTTAAAAAACTACTTTTTATTGATTTTTTTATTCAGTTTATCACTTAATTTGTTTATGGAAGGACTAAATATAAGACGAGACAAAATTGCTTATGAATTAATTTTTAATATAAAATAGTTTTTAAAATATAAAATATTTCCTTATTCTTAAGTTTTTCAAATTAAAATTTATAAAATATTTCTACGTTTTAAATTAAAAAAGAAAAACAGAAATCAGCTTTTTATATCCTAAAATATCATTACTTATTAGTAACCTAAAACGCAAATAGTACCTCTTGTTTTTATTTATAATTACTACAGTAATACTTTAAAATCAATGAGTTACAAAAGTAATTAGTTCTTGTAATGACATCTAAGCAATGAAATGGGGTAAGATGTTGCCTCTAATGTCATAACTTTCTCTAATGTCAAAACTTTCTATTCATTTATCTCTAATAATAAGAGAACATTTCTAGTCCATTAAAAAAAAAAAAATACATAAAAACCTATTACAATTTATTGGGTTAAAATGTTCTACAGAAATTTTGCACGTCGAATTTCACTAGTAGTCACCGAAGGTCTAAAGTTCATATGGTAAAGCATTTATTAAAAAAAATTAAGTTAATGAAATTATTAGCAAATTTTGTTTACGATTTCTACAAAACTTTTAATTTTATGTTATATTTTATTGCCTTGTTTAAGGAGATTATATAAGAAATTTGGGAAAATTTTATAATTTTAACAACATATGACAAGTAAGATTTAATTCTTAAGGTACAGTCAGATTAAGCAAATGTTTGTTTTAAATTTGTTTGCCGAACGTAAACAAAATTTTTCCAAAGCAATATGAAATTTATTTTATGGTCACATTACTCACATTTATTTTCTTTGTTTGTTCAAACAGTCATTAAATATAGTCAAATAGGCAAATAGGAAAACATGTTTTATCATCGGTCACATTTGAAAAATTATTTGTCTTCAAAAATTATTTCATCAAACTGTCGAAAGCAATGAATTTATTTTGATTACAAATATGTATATTAAACAAAAAGCATAAACATTTTTTAATTTTCTGATGTGGAGCAGCTTCGATTACTTTTTTAGAAGAGGAAGAATATAAAAAATAAGAAAAAAAGATAATGTCATATGCTGTTTACGAGCAAAACCCCATAACACTCTCAATGCTACCAGTGCCAACAATATTAAGGTCCCCCTACTGCTGCTCATTTTCAGCAATGAACCTCATCAAGACGGCCTCCTATTTTTCGTCATACTCAATCACCTTATGTGGAAGGTCAACAACTGACTTCCCAAACACCGCACTATGGTTTCAATGACCACTTTTCTTGGCCAAAATTACCAAAATGGAAAAAACAAATTGTCTTGTTTGAAATATGATTTGGGTGAAAATCAAAGCAATTTAATGTATTTATTTTGTATTTAAAAAATTTAATTAATTTTTATACTTTTTATGTGTCAGAAGTAAAGTCATTACAAAGGAAATTTTAGCATATTTCACTTACTAGGGTGATCGACGCGGTTTTCCAACCGGTTTTAAAACCGGTTTTTTCAGTCAATGTGCTGTCGGTTTTTTCAAAATGTTCATTTTTCGAATGTCGAATAGACCGGTTTTTTTAAACACAAAAAACCGGTTTTAAAAATAGCATTTTATTTCAGAAAACATGTACTAAATAGTGATATTTGAGTCGAAATTTAGGAATAATTTTTTTAAATATTCATAAAGACTGATTTCTTATCTTTTAAGTGTAATTTGGAATTTATTCTGTAATATTAAACAAATAAATAATTAATAATTATCCTGTATGAATTTTTTAATCTATTGTAATATCTGTAATATTTTTACACCCAATTTAATTTTTTTTATCCAATATTTCCTTTGTTGTGCTAAAAAAGTTTCACCTGAAGAATCGTTTCAATTGAGACAGGCTTCCATATTAAGCCAGGCTTCCATATTAAGCCAGACTTCCATATTTCAACAATTTTGAAACATAATTATCTTCTAGTCATATAGATATATAATTTGCTTAGCATTTTTTCTTTTTCCAGAGCTTTCTGAAGCTCCCAAACGACGTAGAAAATTAAAATTTGGCTTAATTATAAAACTTTTCGTCCAACAAATCCTAATGGAGCCATATTTTGAAATTTTTATCAGGGAGCAGATACAAGTGGATTTATGTGTCTTTTTCTAAGAATTTTTCTCTTTCCAGAGCTTTCTAAAGCTCCCAGAAGACATAAAGAATAAAAATTCGGCTTACTTATAACCCTATTCGTCCTACAAATCCTAACGGAGCCAGATTTTGGAATCTCTATCAGGGAGCGAAAATACGTGGATCTATATATATATATATATATATATATATATATATATATATATATATATATATATATATATATATATATATATATATATATATATATATATATATGGATTTATATATATCTTTCCTAAGCATTGTTTCCTCTCCAGAGCTTTCTGAAGCTCCCAGACGACGTAAACTAAAAATCGACTTACTTATAAAACTATTCGTTCTACAAATTCTAACAGAGCCAGATGTTTTTTTAGGGACCGAAAAGTCTGTTTTGGTATTCAGAACTTTTGAGTTGCTATACTTATTCTTTGCTCTTCAAATCCTATCAAAAACTGATTCTGTATTTCGGCCAGGGAGCGTATTTACGACGATTTTTTTTATTTTGAAAGGTTTACGAATTTTAAACTTTAAACAATATTATCCCAATAAATTCTAACGGCTTCAAATAATTGACATCGATTAGGGAGAGGAAGGTGTCTAAATGTTGTTCATATTTTTTTCTTTTAATTTTCAGATTTGTTTGTGTATATTTTCATTATTATATTATTTTTCCTGACATTGTCAGGCTTTTACGCTTGCATTTAATAAATTTTAACTTGATTATAAGAATTATTGATTTTTAGAAATGTAGTCTTTTGATATAAATATTAACTTTTGCAAAAAACCGGTTAACCGGTTTTTTCTGAATTTCAAAGAGTGCAACCGGTTTTTTTAAAATACCAACTATTCGAACTATTCGAAAACCGGTTTCTCAAAAAAGTCGAATAATCGATCACCCTACTTATAACTCAACCAAAAGGCGTGCATTTTCTTTAGCGGCATTAATTAATATATACAACTATATTTTAATAATATCTGCTATTTTATTTTTTAATCTTGGCATTTTTATTCATTGGTTAGACCTTGTAAATGATAAGAATTTCCAATGCTAACTTACACAAAAAAGATGGATTTTCTCGAAAATCGCAAAAAATCGCAAAACGAGACAATATGGAAAATATAACCCAGATATATGTTTATTTATTTCCGTTGAGTTTTTCTTTAACAATTTTCAACAAAAACTTGCAGGTCTAATGAAATGCAAAATTTCTTAAGAATCCAATTTCATTTTGGGTTTTGTAAAACAAACTGTATTTTTCAAAGATGACAAGAAGTTTTAACTGATTTCATATTCAATTATAAAAGTACTTATCCTAAGATCTATTTTCCATAATATACTTATTTAAACAATTGTTGTACTCAATAATTATAAAGTATTGAAAACCCTTGAAAAAAGGCACCTCTTTTATACATATTTTAAATTTGCTTAAGAAACTGAACTTTGACCTATTGTATTATGAAGACAAAATAGTAAAAGTAGGAAAAGACTTAATTTTTTGGCATTTTGAAGTGTTTGCTACAAAACTAAAATAATTAAAACGCATATAGAAAGTGTTACTAAAATTAGTTTTGGCCAAGAAAAGTGGTCGGTGAAACCATAGTGCACCGCTTCCATAATATCCTCCGTGATGGCATCACCTAACCGACCCATCATTCTTCTAGTGTACCTCGTTCTATGCGTCTCCTCGGCGGCTTTGCCAGAGGAAGTAACAGCACTCTTTGTCCCACCTGCATGACTAGCAGCCGTCCTCACCCACACTCATCATCGACTTAGGCGATCCCGCTTGAACCACTTGCTTAAGTCCACCTCATACACCTCCGAACTGGACGACAAAACTATAACTGACAACATAACGAAGTCATACTGCTCAAGATCACTTAAAAGTTGTCCATATTTACTTATTTGCTACACAAGTTATTCGCGGTTAACTAGATATACACATATGTATATCTCGCTCATTATGCATCATACGTAAAATTATTTTTAGCATTTTTAACCGCGAATAAATTCCATAACAAATATGAGACTTTTGGCATTATGTTTAACACACCAAGACGATGCTATATGAAAAATTCTGAAGTAATTTGTTCATCAAATTTTCCTAGGGTAGCAATTTTTTTATAATATTTTTTTTTTTTTTTTGCATGCTTAATGAAATTATTAAAATGATCAGCAATATTGCTCTATATTAGCGGAATTTATTGCTGAAAACTTCTCATTTATTTCTATATTTAAAATTTTAATGATTTAGCTTCAATAGTAAACAATATTGCTCAATACAACTATTATTTATTCTCTTACAAAAATCTTGTGAGATCGAATAATTATTTGCCCAAAAAATGATAAAATATTTTCCATTATGTGGTCACACTGTGTTCACATTACGAACATTTTTGCTTGCTATTAAATAATTTTGTTTGCCTAAAATCAGCTGATTTGTTGTTTGCCACACACAAATATTTTATGGTCACATTACGACAAAGAAATATTTGTGAGTTTCAGTCAATTGTTTCCCTAATGTGACTGTACCTTTACCTTTGGATATTAAACCCAAGTTTTAATCGATTTTCATGTCATTTCTTAAAAAAGGACTAGAAAGGACCCTTATAAGATAAGATAAATGAATTGAAAGTTCTACTGAAATATTCCCCGTTATATGATCTGAATATTTATGCAAAAATATTTTAGCCTCGTACTATATTGATATTATTATTTTGATTAATCTGAGATTACCTTGGTGAAAAAATAGTTGGTCACAAAACTAAAATCTTTGTAGGGTTTATTACACATATCAAGAGCTATCAATTGCAGATGTAATTACTCCGACCCAAAATACTGTTGCATAGTGTAATATACACAAAGATAAAATATCTCAGTTCCGAATGTTTTGACTACTAACTACTATTAGAGTAAATTACATAAATTGAACAGAGTAAAAAAAGAGTTGCAAATGTTTTGAACAATTTCGACTATTCCACTAAATATTTGTTTTTAGTAGGTTTATGTTGAGGAAATAATTTCTTTTAAGTTGTTTAAGCAACTTTAGAAAATATCAAAAATGGGGAGTAAAAAATAAATACAAAATTAATATATCAGTTCCAAATATATATTTTAATCACATGAATAACACTTGTACCTATATTAGAAACTTAACAATTTTTAATGTAAAAAATATATTTATGTATTTATTTAGACTTACCATATTATTTGGAAGCAGTTAATCTGAAATAAACAAAAATAAGAATCACAACTTAAATATGATATTAAAAAATATATACATATAAATAATTGAATGAGAGCTAAAAAAATAGTAAGCGAAAAAAGAAATCATTTCAATCAAATACCTAAATTTAGTAGTAGAAATCAATTAACTTTTCACAAAAAAATTAAATAATTGATCAATTAAAAAGTATTTGTCTTTTTTTAATTTTTAGCAAAGAAATTGGCAAAGCAAAAAAATATGCTTTATAGTTATAGAAACCATTTGCTAAAAATGTGGCAAAAAAACAAAAAAATGCAAATCAATGAAATGTCAAACAAATTAAAAAATAAATGGGCAAGTTTTTTAAATTAAACGTTTGGCGTTGCCTATAATTTAATAAAAAAAATGAAGTTAAAATATCTATAAAAGACAGTGAAATCTTTTAGAATAGAAATGTTTTCACTTTATAAAGAATACAATGGATATTGATTGATTGTAGTTTTATTTGTAACATATTCAGTTTATTGATAAAAGAGAAAAATTACCAACTTTTTATCAAGTTCGATTTTTTAAGATAACATCTTTTTTGCCATAATTTTTTTAATATCTTGAAAATTATTAAACAGATTAGCTAAAAATTATGTAGGTACATTTTGAAGATAATAAGAATTATATATTTTTTTTATTTTATTAATTAAGTAAAACTGAAATTTATTATCAGTATATATAATTAATTTTCTCATCAATTTTCATTATATATTGACACTGTATGGTGTCGTTTTGTACCCGTATGTGGTTGAGTATTTTTAACGTTTATAGTATTTTAAATTATGTCATAGAATTGTATTAATATTTTGTATAAGATATATTAAATATGTCTATGTTTTATTTTAAATTTTCTTTTTTACACCCACCATCAAAAAGATGGGGGGTATATTGATTTTGTCATTCCGTATGTAACATGTCGAAGGAATCATCTAAGACCCCTGGTTAGATTCTGAGTCGATCTAGCTATGTCCGTCCATCTGTCCATCTGTTGAAAGCAGGATAGGGCTCGAACGTAGGGGAACGAAATTTGGTACAAATGTTTGTCTTATATAAAGTTTGTTTGGGATTGAAAATGGGCAAAATCGGTTAATAAACAAAAAATTTATGGGCTAAAAACTAGAAACACAGGGTGTCCGTTTTATACTTTTCTGCTGATATTTCTTCAATAAAAGCACAACGAAATTTTGTACGTATAGTTCGGGGATCATATAAGGTGAAAATCAACGAAATTGTGTTCAAATAGTTCAAGGACCAATGTAAACTCGGAAACAAAAAATGGGCGTAGTCCGCCCACTTTCACGCCCCCTCCCATATAACGTAAAATTTGAAAAAGTTGATTTTGGGTATATAGATTCGGTCGGGCCGAATATAACATTCGCGCTTGTTAAAAGTTGCCTTTGTTTCTCATCAATATATATTTCTTAGTTCATTTGTTTATCTTAAATGTTTATAAGTAATTTGTTTAAAATAATTTTAAATTTTGACTGTAGTTTTTTTATGTTACTCTTCTCCAATCTTATTCAATTAAACAGGACAAGGCGACATTTTTTCTTCCAATTTAATTAAAATCTTTTTTTTAAGTTTAAATAAAACAAATCAAATCTTCCGTTAGTTTATTTAATTGATGATGAAAAACAATGTATGAAAATTGAATAAAAAAATTAAATAAATAGAACATAAATTAATTGCAAAGTAAGAAAAATAGTGAATGCAATTTTTTATTGTAATAAAAAATAGTTTTGCCATAATAAATTTAAAAAAATGTTTTGTTATTTCATAAGAAAATTTAAACATTAAACAGATGTTGAGTGTTAAAATTTAACAAAGAAAAAAATTTTTTTTGCATTTTGATTTAAGTGTAAACATTAAGAAATATTGCATTTTTAATTTGTACAATCATGTTATTTTGTTCATGATAAACATTAGTGCGTTTAGGCTATAAAAATGTTTATGTTCTAAATTTTTTATTTTTTTAAGAAAAATAAAGAAAAATTAAATTTTAAAGCAAAATAAATTTGTTACAAATTGATTTGTTTGAAATTGCAATTCAAACAGCTTTGAATTTTTAACTTTGTTAGATTTTATTCTAAAAAAAATTAGCCTTTACACGGAGAAAAAGCGTTCTGATTTTGTCAACGAATAGTTTCAAATTAAAAACAAACCACAGGCCACAGATAATGAAAACAATTGTTCACGTTATCGTAAACAAAACAACGACAAATCTTGTTATAGTTATTACAATTTGTTGATTTGTTCTAGAAATTCTTTAAATTTCCATTTAATCATTTTTTTAGGTTAAAAAACTTTTAAAAAATCAAATTGCATATTTTATTTTAAATATCCCTAATTAAAAAACACAAGTGCTTCAAATATTTAAAAACCTAACTCTTCATATTTCATTTATGCACATGCTTCTACTAAACATTAATATTCATATTAAAATAATAATTTTATATCAAAAAATACCCATAAATGTACATAACAGATTATTTATATTATGTGAAACAAAATTTTTGTATATAAAGAAAATTAAAATATGAGATTAAAAAAATTATATTAAAATGTATTGTTTAAAATCGGCACAAACTAATTGTTTTTTTGCACAAACACGTTGGCAACAAAAATTTATTTATAACAAACATTTTCAACAAATATAAAAAAAATCCTCTGGAAAAAATATATTCAAATATACAAACATAGATATTCTACATAATACAAATACACAAATGAAAAATAAAATACTCGTATCTACTAAAATTTCTGCTTTAATTGCACTATTTCCGTTTGCAACCAGATATTCGACGAGTGCGATTGAATACATGAGATGCATAAAGAGAACAAAAAAAAATTATAATAAAACATTGTTTATACTATGTATGGAGCACAGTGTAGCATTAGAATGTTGTTTAAGTGATCATAAATATTATTTACATTTTATTTTCTATATCTTAAAAGATTTATTCATGTAAATTTATGCTTAATTTTAGTATTTATGTGTATTTTGTTTGCAATGGCGTATATAAAATTTATTTGGCGTTAATATTAAATAAAATGGCGCCAAAAACCTAATTGATCTAGTTAATAAATATATGAAAATATGAAAAAATATATATATATTCTAAAACTAAACATTCAAATCATTTAATAAATAAAAATTTGTTGGGTTAAGATAATATTTCAAATGCTAAAATTTATAAATTACATTCATACAATCATTCATGCCAAACAAGAGATTCGTTATTGAATCAATGAAATATGTTATTAAAAGTGGTTCAAACAATAAATTTATTGTTTCAAAGGAGGATGTTCATTATATTTTAAACCTTAAGGTTAAGGTATTTAAATTTTTTCTTTTTATATCTTTTAAGACAAAAATATGCTCTAAAGAAGTGTTTTATGTTGTGTAATTGTATCCGGTATCCCTGGCATTAGAGTGAGATGGAAAAATCTTAACATATATAAAAATAAATAATTTGGAAACGCTTGATAGTTCTTTAGATATCCATTAAGAATAATTGCTTTAAATAAGGGGCACTATTCTCCATTGTCCTATCCGACCCATTTCTGTCTTAAATTATGAAGGTTATTGAGAAAGTTTTGGGTATATACAGTATATGGGAGCTACCATTCCACCTCAAATACCCGCCCAATTTTCATATTAATTGTTGAACTTAATAATAGGGTTATTCATAAAGAATTTTAAATATTTTGTTATTTTAAAAATTTTATTTTCGAGATCTCTGTGTATAAAGTACTTGCCATAAAAAATATTTACTTTATATGGGGCTAGTACTCCTCTCGAACTATCCGATCTAAAATTTGATATTAAAGGTTTTTCTACAACTGTTTTTAAAACATTCACTTAAAAATTATATTAGATTAGTATATCCATTGTAAAATATGTAGGTTTATAAGAAAGTTATACCAACAAAATATTCTCACTTTTGCTGTAATACACTAAGGGAAAAAATTCGATTCAAAATCAACAACGGTTGTGCTCACATTGGTAATTTACGGTAACCGCTTTTTAATACCTTTCGTTAACAAATTTAGTAGAAAACATATGTAATTTAACAATTTGATACCGAAATGGTTTCAACTTAGGTATCGATTTTTAATAAGAATTGAACACGCAGTGTTTATTTTGAACACATACGATGTAGATTCACTATTGACACAGAATGGTATCGTTTTCAACACGTATGTGATTGATATTTCTCTGGGTGTAGTTCTTAAGATATGTAGATAATTACTATCACCACTTCCCCCGGCCCTAACTATGCTTTTTTTATTTTTATAATATATACAACATGATAAGAAAACAGTGTCCACAAAATTCGAGGGCTCTAACCATAACAGTTCTTTATGTCAATAAGAATATTTGCTTTGTATGTGGTTACAATATCCCCAGGTCCTACCCAACCCATTTGCATCTGAACTTATCGAGGTTTTTGAGAAAGTTATTTCAACAAAATGTTCAAAATTTTGCGGTAATAGTTTCTAAGATATACAATATTAAATATTTTCATTGCATTTTATATTTTCATCCGATCCATTTTCATTTTAAATTTGGTTGTTGATGAGAAAGATATTCCTGCAAAATTTTAAGATTTTTACTTTAACAGTATTTAAAAGTTATCTGATAATTAGAATTTTGTTTGTATGGGGGCTATCACTCCCTCTAAACCTACCAACCCAATTTTCATCTCAATTATGCAGATTAAAAATAAAATTATGTCCATAAAATCTCAGGATTTTATCTGTAATAGTTCTGGAGATATGTGATAATAAATATTTACTTTGTATGGAGGAATGGTAGCCCCCCTGCTCTTATCGAAAAATAAAGTAGCCTACTTTAGGGTATCACAAATAAATAAACACACCCAGCAAAAACTTGGTAATGACATGTACTTACGGATGTAGTTACTTTGTAATGACAGCAACATACTGTTTGCATTACATACAAGTTGTTTAGTAACTGATTATTTATAACCCGAATGTAAATAATTATTTATGATCAGATTTTTGAAAATATTAATTTTTATTAATTTTTACAATGCAGTTACCAATTCATATATTTGAACAAGGGATATATAAATTAAAGGCAAAATTTGCGTATGAATTAATTTGCAATCTAAAATAGTTTATTTTTATTACATTTATTTTAATTACATACTGGTGGTCTTTAAGTTTTTAAATTAAATTTTATAAAATCTTTTTACAACAAATTTATAACATATAATGTAACTAGTTCTTATTGTTATTACTAATCATGACTTCAGTAATTCTTTAAAATCAATGCGCTATTTAACAGCTTGGAAGTAATTAGTTACTGTAATGACATCTAAGTAATATATAGGGTAAGTAGTTGCCTCTAATGTCATCACCGTGTTAAAATAATGAGTTATTCAGCTAATGTGTAAGTAATGAAGAGCCATTATATTAGCTTCTTAACTCATTACATGGCAACCAAAGTTTTTGCTGGGCAATTTCATTTTTATATAGATTGATATTACATTACAGTTCACAGAAAAATATCATTTTTATAGTTCTAACCATTACTTATGAACTCGTGGATCTTTTTTGATAACTACCATTAGAGATTTAATAGTTGTTTCAGTCACTTTTTACAGTTTGCCTTTTAAAATCTTCGATATATTGGGACACTCTATTTGTACTCTTCTCTTCACTGGAATTTGGAGAATTTACCTCTCTTGGTACAAAAACTATGTTTTGTACCACTCCAGTGTTTTCTTACGTAGTGACATGATGGGAAATTCGGCCAAAAATATGTAAACACATTTTGCTCTATTATGGAAGGAAGAAGCCTTTTTTGCAAACATTTATTAAAAGCAAATATATTGCCCATTACAATATCTAATAGAAATACGTTTATAAATGATGCCCATAGGAGTTCAGATATTTTGCAAGTATAGAAGGTAATCTATAGACTTGTCTTCCTTCACGTCAAAAAAAAAGTAAAGTTCCTTTTGGAGTCAATCAGTATTCAGCCATATCAATCAGTAACACTTCCCCAAGACCACCTAGGTAAACGGTACACAATTTTTTTAAGAATTAATTCTTCACATTAAAAGTTTTTAAGACACTCAGTATTTCAGATAATACCGGCCGGATCATTCAGTAATGTTTTCCCGAATATAGCAAAAATGTTTTCTAGAAGAGCCGGTTCGCATAGAAGATACCAAAGTCTGAGTTCCCGTAAATTCCATAAAACATTGGGTTTCAACCAAATGACTTTTACCCAATAAACGAGAACCAAGAAGTTTAATTATAATCATGGATGATCTGTTTGTGCTCTCCTCGATCGATAATATTTAGGAGCATATAAAGTGTTCTCTTCTCAGACCAAAATTCATTTACATCTCTGAAAGATCCTGAAAGGTATTATCAATCCTAACTCTCCTACTTCACATTATCATTAACAATCTGAAAATCAGTGCTTTTGACCTGTTTATTACAAACATGAGGGACTAAGGTATATTATGTTCTCCCCTATGGAGCCCACATCTTGATTACATTTAATAGTCTTGGGGACTTCGAGTGTACATCTTCATATGTACTTTGTATGTACCAAATAAAAGATATCGAAAGTCCAAAGACATTAGAAAATATTCCAGAATCTGTTCTTGTATCGGTCTATCAATAAAAACTGAGACTCAGTTCTAGTTTAATCACATTTAACATAGATATAAGGCATAGATATATACGGATCTTTGAAAATACATTTTTTAATTACCGGAAATAATGGTCGATGTCCAAAGGCAAGTTTGTCTTATTACCTTGTAGCCGTCAATCTGAATATCATCAGCTCACGATCGTTACAAAATATCCCCGAACCGGCCCTTGTATTCGTCTCGATCTATCACTGAAGACTGAGATTATGTTTTACCTATTGTAGAAGCATTTAATGCTTTATACATACTATTATATATAAAGAGAAATAGAATTTTATAATGCTGACGTACGACAAATTAGCCAAAGCAAATGCTTATTCCAGAGTGAAACTATTTTAATTTCTTTATTTATCCGAAGAAAAATTCATTTTTTTTGTACTATGAAGTGAAAATCACAAATACATATAATCTTTTAAAGTATATTTAAGCTAATATTCAACCTCACTCCTCAAACATTTATTTTTCAATGCCTACCATGACGTCATTTTGTCATATGGAGCTATACATACATTTAATATTTCTTACTTCCTTAGCAACTTTTTCAACATCATCATAATTTACTTATGTTTGTCTTAAAGACAGAATATGTCCAAAAAAAATAAAAAATCTAAAATAAATAATTGTTTGTATACAAAACAATTCCATCAAGAAGAACATAGAGACAAAAAAAAAAGTTCTTTGAAAGTCAACGTATAAACTCCACAATTGTTTTGACTACAAACGGACGAATGAACAAAACGGAACGGAACGGAGCAAAGGGACAGAATACAAACATAATTTATTACATTATTGATTTTAATTGAAATGCTGTACAACAATTTATCAATAGCTCTTGATGTTAAAATAATGTTTAGTGTAGCTGTTATTGTAGTTTTAGTTAGAAAAATTATCTTCCATAAAAATTAATTTGATTTTTTTATGATTTTCTTCTTCCAGCAACCTGATCAAAAATGTAATGGTGTCGTTTGTGATTGTAAAGGTTTAAAGGGTAGGCCAGGTGATATTGGTCTTCCCGGTTTTCAAGGTTATGAAGGTCCAGCTGGTGAATTTGGTCCAATGGGTCCACCAGGTCGTCCTGGTGAATGGGGTGATCCTGGTGAATATGGTGGTCCCGGTGAAAAAGGTCATCGTGTAAGTATTAATTTAGTCTTTTCAAAAAATCACATCAAATGTTCAATAAGTTTTTCTTTCTTCCTAAATCTATTTAGGGTGATCCCGGTTTAGCTGGTCTACCTGGAGCTCCTGGACCTCGTGTAAGTAGTGTTTTGTATTTTCCCCCCTTAAATATTAAATTTACAAATCTATTTTATTTTAGGGTCGTCCTGGTGAAGACGGTCCTCAAGGACCTCGTGGTATTGATGGTTGTGACGGTAAGACTGGTCAACAAGGTGTACCCGGTTTACCTGGTCGACATGGTGGTCGTGGTGAGGTTGGTAAGCCTGGTCCTCCAGGTCCACCTGGTGATGCTGGTGAAGGTGGTATCAACTCTAAGGGAACTAAAGGTAGTCGTGGTGATCGTGGTCCCGATGGTTATGACGGTCAACAAGGTTATCCCGGTATGAAGGGTTATAAGGGTGACACCGGTTTTCCTGGTTTGGAAGGTGCTAAAGGTGAAGTTGGTCCTAAGGGTTACAAGGGTGAAATGGCTGAACCGGCTGACTTACAATTGCAAGAACAAGGTCAACAGGGTGAGAAAGGTGAACCTGGTGATGCCGAAGAAGGTGAATGGAATCCAATCTCAGTTGTCAAGGGTGATAAAGGTGAAAAAGGTTATCCCGGTGATAAGGGTATTCGTGGTCCTCAGGGTGAAACTGGTGAAGTTGGTCGTCCCGGTTTGCCTGGTATTCGTGGTGATACTGGTGAGCCTGGTGAACGTGGTAAGCCTGGTAAACCCGGTGAACCCGGCTTCCCTGGTGCTAAAGGTGTCAAAGGCGCACCCGGTTACAATGGACGCGATGGTGAAGATGGACTTCCTGGAGAACGTGGTGATGATGGTTACAATGGTATTCCTGGTGTACAAGGTCCCCCTGGTCCTCCCGGTATCTACGATCCCAATTTAGATATTTCTTTCCCCGGTCCTATTGGTCCTCAAGGTGATATTGGTGAACCTGGCCCTCCTGGATTGCCCGGTATACCCGGTAATGCTGGTCGTCGTGGTCCCCGTGGTCCAACTGGTCCTCCTGGTGATCCAGGTTTGGATGGTCTACCTGGTCGTCGCGGTGCCAGTATCAAGGGTGATGATGGCGATTTCGGTTTAATGGGTCCACCCGGTCCTATGGGTCCTCCTGGTAAACCCGGTCCAATTGGTCGTGTTGGTGAACCTGGTAATCCCGGTAGAAATGTAGTCGGTCCTAAAGGTTATGCTGGTCAACCTGGTCTTCCCGGTCTCGATGGTTATCGCGGTGACCGTGGTGAAATGGGTTTACCTGGTGAGAAAGGTTTACCCGGTTTAGGTGTTGATAAGGTTGGTCCTCCTGGCCCTGATGGTATGCCCGGTCCACGCGGTCAGCCTGGTGTTGACGGTCTTCCTGGTTATCGTGGTATGCCCGGTGACAAAGGTATTCGTGGTGACGATTGTGGTATTTGTCCTGCTGGCCCTAAAGGTATTCCCGGTATACGTGGTGATGCTGGTTATCCTGGTGCTCATGGTGCTAGAGGTCCTTCAGGCATTACGGGAGAACGTGGTTTCAAAGGTTTACCTGGTCGTCCTGGTCTAATTGGTTTCAAAGGTATTCGTGGTACCGATGGTATTCCTGGCGAATCTGGCCGTCCTGGTCTTCCTGGTCCTCCTGGTAAAATTTTAAAGACTGGCAACATGCGTTTAGCTGAACCTGGAGATGTTGGTGACGATGGCGAACGTGGTGTACAAGGTGCAACGGGTGACCGCGGTGCAAGAGGTGCCGATGGTCTACGAGGCTATAAGGGAGAGAGAGGTTTGCGTGGTGATTATGGTGATGCTGGTTATCCCGGTAGAGATGGTGCTCCTGGCAGACATGGTAAAGATGGTAAACCTGGTAAAAATGCTACCACTCCTAAAATATATCTCGTTGGTGACCCTGGTTACGATGGTAGAAAGTAAGTAATTACCGAATCACAAGAAATTAATCACAATTAATCACAACTCGTCTCTTTTAATAATTATAGAGGTGCAATGGGTGATCCTGGTGACGTTGGTCCTAAAGGTGAAAAGGGTACACCTAAACCTGGAGAAATCTATGACAACAAAGGTCAACGTGGTGACAAAGGTTATCCCGGCGAACCTGGTCCTCCAGGTCCTAAAGGAGAAGCTGGCGCTAAAGGTGTTCCAGGTCTTCGCGGTGACATTGGTTTCCCTGGTGACACTATTACTGGTCCACCTGGTTTCAAAGGTTGGCCTGGTATTATTGGTGACATTGGTCTTCATGGTTCCCCTGGTATGCCTGGTCGCAGTGGAGCTCCCGGTATCGATGGTCTCACCGGTGCTAAAGGTCTTCGTGGTGATCCTGGTCCAAACATTTTGGCTGGTGAAATTGGTCCCGACGGTCTTCCTGGTCCAGCTGGTATTGCAGGTGATATTGGTTTCCCCGGATTCCCTGGTCCTTCCGGCAAACCTGGTGTCAAAGGTGTCAAAGGTCTTAAAGGTGATGATGGCCCATTAGGTCTTCAAGGTTTGCCCGGCAACAAAGGTATGCGTGGTGACACTTTAGTGGGTTACCCTGGTATGGCTGGTGCTCCTGGTCGTAATGGTCGTGTAGCTCCCCATGGTCGCAAGGGTCAAAAGGGTGAAACTGGCTTACCCGGACCCGATGGTGTTCAAGGTGCCAAAGGTAACATCGGTTATATGGGTCGTCGTGGCCCTGTTGGTGACAAAGGTCTCGCTGGTGCCCCCGGTCTTATGGGTATGCAAGGCTTTGTTGGTATTCCTGGCGAACAAGGTGATCGTGGTGAACTTGGTGAAGATGGTCGTCATGGTGATATGGGTCCAAGAGGTGACATCGGTAAAATGGGACCTAAAGGTAAATTTATTACTTCTCTGACACGCAGTTTCAGTAGTTGAGCAGCAATAACAAACTTAAATATTTTTTACAGGTCAAAGTGGCGATATTGGCGGTTTCGGTCGTCCTGGTTTTGACGGGATACCTGGACGTAAAGGTCAAATGGGTGACAAAGGTTTTATGGGTCCCCAGGGTCCTAAGGGTTTCGCATCCCGCAGTGGTATTAAGGGTGAAGCTGGTGATATGGGTTATAGAGGACCTCGTGGTTTTGATGGTATGCCTGGTGAAAAGGGTATTCAGGGTCTTCCTGGTGATGAAGCCTATGGCATTGATGGTTTACCTGGCAGAAAGGGTGAAACTGGTGCACCAGGTATTCCAGGTCTTGATGGCCTACCCGGTCTTAAAGGTATGCGTGGTGACTATGGTGTTATGGGTGCCATGGGAGAAACTGGTGATCGTGGTGATGAAGGTGTTCCTGGATATCCAGGCAGACCCGGTGTTCCCGGTCGTAAAGGTGCCGTTGGTGTAATTGGTCGCATGGGTGAAACTGGAGAAAAAGGTGAAAGAGGAGATATGGGCTTTGCTGGCTATGATGGAGCTCCTGGTGATCGTGGTGACACGGGTTTACCTGGTCAAATTGGTCCCCAAGGTGAACAGGGTGATGAAGGTATGCCTGGTCGTCCTGGTGTGTTGCTAGTTGCGTACGCTGAAAGAGGTCAAAAGGGTGAAGCCGGTTTTAGAGGTGAAATGGGTCCTATGGGAGAAGAAGGTATGGTTGGCGCCCAAGGCTTCCCTGGTCGCAAGGGTGAACGCGGTGACATTGGTTTAGCTGGTACTCCTGGTGTCGATGGTTATGCCGGCGTTAAGGGAGAACGTGGTGACAAAGGTTATCCTGGTCCTCCTGGCATAACACCAGATTTTGCTGAGCCAGGTGATGAAGGTGATACCGGTTACGATGGTCTTCCCGGCCGTCCCGGACGTGTAGGACCTAAGGGTGCTCCTGGTGATATGGGTGAATACGGTATGAACGGAGAAGCTGGTGAAATGGGCATAAGTGTAATGGGAATTAAGGGTGTTACTGGTGATATTGGTTATCCTGGTCCCATGGGACGTAATGGCTTACACGGTATGGCCGGTTTGAAGGGTATGAGAGGTGACACTGGTCCTCGGGGTATGCGTGGTGATGCCGGTATGGTGATACATGGTTTGCGTGGTGACAAAGGTGATACTGGACCTCAGGGTCCTCCTGGTGTTGATGGACGTAAAGGTGAACCTGGTATGCCTGGTAAACCCGGTCGTACTGGACCTGTTGGCCCTCGTGGTCCTCGTGGTCCCATGGGTGATGCCGGTTGGAATGGTGGTGATGGTTTGGATGGTCTTAAGGGTCCTCCCGGTGAACCTGGTGTTACATTCCCCTTCAACATGGCACGCAAAGGTGATCGTGGTGAACATGGTTTCGATGGTTACAAGGGTGCCACCGGTGATATGGGTGTACAAGGTGAAATGGGCTTCCAAGGTGCACGCGGTCTAAAGGGTTATCAAGGTGATCAAGGTTTAATGGGTTTGGCTGGTGCCGATGGTCCTAAAGGTGAACGTGGTATGATAGGTGCTCCAGGTTTAACTGGTCTTCCCGGTATTCCCGGTCCCAAGGGTTACACCGGTGAACCAGCTCCACCACCACCACGTCCTAAGAGTCGTGGCTTCGTTTTCGCACGCCATTCCCAATCCGTTTATGTACCCGAATGTCCTGCCAACACCAACAAACTGTGGGAAGGTTACTCCCTCGCTGGTAATATCGGTCATAGCCGTGCTGTTGGTCAAGATTTGGGTAAAGCTGGTTCCTGTTTGATGCGCTTCTCCATGATGCCCTACATGATGTGTGACATTAATAACGTTTGTAATTATGGCCAAACCAACGATGACAGTTTATGGCTTGGTACTGCCGAACCCATGAATCTCGCTATGACACCCATTGAACCAAATGATATTCAGAAATACATTTCACGGTGAGTTTAAATTGGGGTTTTTGTAATGTTTGAACTATAATTTTAATAATAATGATGTTTTAATTTTAGTTGTGTTGTATGTGACACCAGTACTCGCATTATGGCTTTGCACAGTCAAAGTATGAGTATACCCGAATGTCCTGGAGGCTGGGAAGAAATGTGGACCGGTTACAGTTATTACATGGTAAGTCATTACCACAAATAAATACACTATAAGAAATAATTTTTATCATCTTTTCTTATACTCTCTAGACAACAACTGACAATACTGGTGGTTTTGGTCAAAGTTTAATGTCTCCTGGTTCATGTTTGGAAGAATTCCGTGCCCAACCGGTTATCGAATGCCATGGCCGTGGTCAATGTAACTATTATGATCCCTTATTCTCATTCTGGTTAGCGGTAATTGAAGAAAGTGAAATGTGGTCAATGCCCAGACAACAAACTCTTAAGAAGGATCAAACCAGCAAAATCAGCAGGTAAGTGTTCAGATTTGTACCACAAGTGATCTATATACTGTATATATAAAATAACTTTACACTTTATCTTACTATTTATCCATTTTTAGATGTACTGTTTGTCGTCGTCGTAACGATTCTTTTGTTAAACGTCAACCCACCTTAGACTTACCAGTTCGTGAATTTAGACGTGGTCATGAGCGTGTCATACCCGCTCCTCAAGCTGCCCCACCACCACCACAAACACTACGTCGTACTAACTACAACAGTAGACGACCTGCCCCCGGTAGTTATGGTTATGGCCGCGTCAATCGCTACAGGTATCCCAGATCAGATACCACAGCTCCCTAGATTTTAGACAATATTCCAATATAAAAAATGTCTTATTTTGCTCTACATTTTTAATCTAAGTAGCCGTAAATTAATCAAAAAAAAAAAAACAAAACTAATTTTTCTCCTTGTAATTTTAAGTTGTAACGAAACAAATCTGCCATTATTCTTTGAGTGTGCCATCTTTTTTTATTTTATTTTTATTAAACCATAAAAATACAAAACTAATAAGAAAAAAATAATAAATAAATAAAATAAAAACAACAAATATAAACTTTAATAAATAATAAAAACTTAATTCCTTAATAAAAATGTAATACTCTAATGTAACATTTTCTATAAAATAAATACCTATATAATATATGTTTTCCATATTAAAAATTAGTAATTCTATTACGGAATCTAAAGAAACAAAAATAATTCCCTTGATTTCTTGGTCTTTTTGGCTTCTTTTTTAACACACTGCCCCAAATTGTTGTATATAATACAAAAAATAATAATTAAATAGTTATCGAGAAAATAAATATCAAAATCAATAAAGTGTAACTTTAGTATAAGTTATAAAGAAAAATATTTGAAAAATTTTATAATGCGTTTTTTATCAAAATAAACATGATTATAAATTTATATAAAAAAACATAAAAATAAATGAAATTAAAATAATTAAAGAAGGAAAAAAAATAATTCAGGATTGCGTAGGTACTTTTATGGCATCTTGATATTTTTGAAAATCGATTTTAATCGAGATATAAATTTAAAATAATTCAGGATTGCGTAGGTACTTTTATGGAATCTTGATATTTTTGAAAATCGATTTTAATCGAGATATAAATTTATTGCAAAATTGCTACTAAAATTTTCAATAAATTTTCTATTTAGAAAAAACAAACTTATCATAGTAATTTTTTGATAAATTTCCTTTTTATTGTATTCTAGATAAATTTCCCAGTTATGCGAAACTTTCAATAAATATTTTAAATAAATTTCACTAAGCGGCAAATAAATGTAGCGAAAAAAAAACAGTGTAAATACTTTTTTGGCCAAAAAAAAACATAAAAATCGTAATTTTTGCAATTTTCAAATTCAAAATCGTTTATTTTTGGACTCAGTAAAGATATCGACTTCTTTTTATTTAAAAGATAATTTTGTTATTTAATTAGCTAAAGAAAGAACAGATGAAATCGGTCGGAAACACTAAGATATATATGAAAAAATCTGGACGTACTTAAAAATTCTATTTGCATTTGAATTTCAAAAACTTTATGAGATAAATAGGGCATGCAAGCATGTTTTTTATAGGTCTTATCAGTGTCTACAATAAAGTATAAAAATATTTGAAATTAGACGAAACTAAAATTTGGCAAGCGATTAAAAAATTTGAATGTTAGAGGTGCCCAACTTTGAGCCCTTTAAGCTCCGCCCCTGAGGGGTCTGTACGGTCCCCCTTCCAAACTTAACAATTTTCGATAAATTCTCTTTTCTTGAAAATTTTTGATAAATTTCCCTTCTTATGAAATTATCAATAAATTTTCCTTGTATTAGATTTAGATAAATTTTCCTTTTATTAGAAATTTTAAAGAAATTTCCCTTTTATACGAAATTTTATATAAATTTCCCTTTTATGCAAAATGTTTAAATGATTTTCGCTCTTATAGGAAATTTAAAATAAAATTCCTTTGATAAATGTCCGCTTTATACAAAATTTTCTTTTCGTAGAAAATTTTTTTTTTTTTTTTTTTTTTTTTTTTAATAATTTTCCCTTTTACATGAAACTGAAATTTTTATTAAATTTTCGTTTTTATTAAATTTTAGATAAATTTCCCCTCTTATACGAAATTTTTAATAAATTTCCCTTTTATACGAAATTGTTGATACATTTGCCTTTTATAGAAAATTTTAATAAATTTCCTTTATATAGAACATTTTTGACAAATTTCCCTTTTATTCGATATTTTCGATGTTTCTTTTTCGTTTAATTTTCCTTTTTATGAAATTTTTGATAAAAAATTTTCCTTTTATAGATTTTTTTTTAATTTTCCTTTTATAGGAAATGTTTGACAAATTTCCTTTTTATAGTTAATTTTCGTAAGAATTCTATATTATAAAAACTTTTTGATAAATTTCCCTTTTATACAAAATTCTCGATCAATTTCCCTTTTACATGAATTTTTTGTTAAATTTCATAAATTTAAATTTCCCCTTTTGCGAAATGTTTGATAAATTTTCTTTGTATATTACAAATTAGATAAATTTCCTTTTTATAAATTTCAGGGAAATTTCCCTTTTATAATTTTTTTTATAAATTTCCCTTTTTACGAAATTTTTAATAAATTTCTCTTTAATTATAAAGTTCCGACAAATTTCCCTATTACTCGAAAATTTTAATAAATTTCCCTTTTATATTTAATTTTCGATAATTTCCCTTCTATATGAAATTTTTGATAAATTTCCCTTTCATACGAAATGTTCGATAATTTTCCTTTTTATAGTAAATTTTGGATAAATTTCCTATAAAAAAGAAAATTTATTGAAAATTTCCTTTTAATAGGAAATTTTGGATAAATTTTCTTTTTATAGGAAATTTTCGATAAATTTCCTTTTTATACAAAATTTTCGATAAATTTCCTTTTTATAGGAAATTTTCGATCAATTTTCTTTTTTTAAGAAAATTTCGATCAATTTCCTTTTTATAGGAAATTTTCGATAAAAAAAAAATTTATTGAATATTTTCTTTTAATAGGAAATTTTGGATAAATTTTCTTTCTATATGAAGTTGTACACATATTTCCTTTTTAAAGGAAATTTTCGATAAATTTCCTCTATAGCAAGTTGTCCATATATTTCCTCTATAGCAAGTTTTCCATATATTTCCTTTTTATAGGAAATTTTCGATAATTTTATTTTTTATAGTAAATTTTCTTTCAATTTCCTTTCCTTTTTATAAGCAATTTTCGATAAATTTCATTTTTACAGGAAATTTTCGATAAACTCCTCTTGAATACGAAACTTTAGATAAATTTTCTTTGAAAACGAAATTTTTGATAAATTTCTCTTTTATACAAAATTTCAAATAAATTTCCCTTTTTAAAAAAAAAATTGTTTCGATAAATTTCTCTATTATACGAAATATATTTAAAATATTTAGTAGAAAATAATTCATAAATTTCCTTTTGATAAGAAATGTTTGATAAATTTACTTGTTATATTAAATTTTCCATAAATTGCTCTTAAGCTATGTTCACATTTGTCAAATATTTGACCACTATTTTTACAAAAAATAGCGTTTATTTAATCGTGTAAGAGAAAACACCATCAAACAGGATTCGGTAAAATGATTAATGGTAAGTAAAAAATATTTCCCCATTAAAATGGAGAAGTTAGAAAATATTTTATATAGTGGTTACGTCATTTTGGTCAAATATTTGACTAGTCTGAACAAACCTTTATAGAAAATTTTTGATAAATTTTCCTTTTATACGAAATTTTCGTAAAATCTTACTTTTATATGAAATTTTCTATAAATTAGTTTTTTATAAAAAAAAAAAACAAAAAAAAAATGATAAGTTTCCCTTTACACGAAATATTTGATATAACTATTTTCCATTTATACGAAATATTTCGATAAATTTTCCTTTTTCAATAAATTTTTACAGGAAGTTTTAGTTAAATTTGTATACGAAATATTCGAAAAATTTTCTTGTTATAGAAAATTTTCAATAAATTTGCTCCCAAATGAAATTTTTTAAAAATTTTCGATAATTTTTTAGAAAATTTGTAATAAATTATTATTTTTTAACGAAAACTTTTAATAATTTTTTTTTATACAAAAATTATAGAAATGCTTTTCTGAAACATAGTTCGTTGAGTCATCGTACTATTGTGCACATTTTTGTTTTCAATTGTACCATATAAAATAATTTTTCATCCCTGCTCCACAATCTCTCTATTTTTTGCTCTCCTCTCTAACATTTATTTTTGCAAAACTTTTATTTGTAAAAATGTTCCTAAGGGATGGTATCCCTTCAAAATAAAAGCTTTATTAAGTCCATAAAACTACAATGGGGAGTAGAATAGAAAACACAAAGTAAAAGCCGGTTGCAAACATGCTGAGATAAAACACAAAAACATGGAAAAGAGAAAACTCAAAAAATAACGAAAAAAGAAAACAAACAGAACAAATACAACTAAAGAAAATTAAACAGATGGGGGTGAAATCTAAAAAAAAAAAACGATAACGATTACACATCAAACATTGTTGTGGTTGTTGTCTGACGTTGTAGTAGAGACGATTACAATAATAAGGGTAGATTGATATGGGTTGTAAAGACAACAACAAACAAAGCAAGTGGTAGACTAACTAGGTGTTTGCCCTTCGTCTTAACAGAAGTCAAATTGGAATAGAGAAAAACAGACGTGTTTTCAAAACGTTTGAAAAAATACCACGGAATAATTTAGAAATTTTTTGTGTTCTTTCAACAATATTTTTGTTAAAAAGATTTTAATTATTTTTAAGTTTATAACTAAATTCAAAAACAAATAATTAATATAAAATAAATATATAATAAAAAACAACAAAGATATATAAAAATTAATTTATAAAAATCTGATTAGAATTCAAGAAAAATCTATTTAGCACTTGTCGAAACACAAAAAATAAAATAGAAATCAGTCAGCAGCATTATCGAAAAAAAAATCCAATCAACTAAAGAAACAGAAAATTAAAAGGAAACAGAAAAATTTTAACAAAACACCCCTTAACAAAAAAAAAATAATTACGAACAAGTGAACCACAACACAATAAACACCCCAAAACGCAAAAGAAAGTAAAACCTCAACATAAAAATCCGAAAAAACTTTGCTCGCTTACTTGCTCACATCATTCTTATCATCAACATCCCCACCACACAACTTCTCTTATCCACCGATTTTATAAAGCAAAACAAAATATAGTGAATTACATCTGAATGATTATCGTGCTGTTATTATTTTTCAAATCAATCTGTCTTTATTGTCAACGTTTAGTTTTGCATATACACGATCGATGGATCAATCCCAAAAATGTACGTCTCCTAAAGGAAGCTGCTGAGGCTAAAGGTTCTAAATTTCAAATTGAAGAATATCGTCAAATTAAGAAATCAAAAAAAAGACGCTCCTCAGCATCAGCCCACCACTCATCCTCATCACCGCTATCGAATACTTTGGCTGACAGTGACAATTGTCGTTTTTGTGCCAATACACCACAAGGTTATTGTCGTCATCATTTTCATTTGCAAGAATTGCATGTACAAAAACAACAGAGACAACAAAAATTCTGGTGTCCCTTATCGGGTGTAGTTACGGGCAACTCAAATCGTTCGACAGAATATCGTCAATTGCGTAAAATTAAACGTGAACTGAAGCGAAATATTCAACAGCAGCAACAGTTAAAATCGGTCAAAGCTCAGACAATAATATATGAACATACTACTCAATACCAGACGCCATCACCAGCAACAACACCTTCACCACCCTCAACCGCCTATCAATCAAATAGTGTGACTTCATCATCATTTATTAATGATTCGGGTTATCAAACGATTTCATTGAATACCGCATCATCTAGTTTAGATAGCGAACCTATAAACAGTGACCTATTACAACAACAAGAACAACAATCAGATTTAGCATCAGTAGTAACCTCTAATTCCACACACGATTATGTAGATATAGAATTGCCTTCACCTTCGTCAGCATCTCTTGTGGAAACAACTTATAGTTTTGAAACGTGCTGTGAAACACCAAGACGCTCATCCTCGCCACTTACAAAGACTGCATCGTTTAATAGTTTTGTGTCATGTGAATATTCGGCATTGTCCACATCTTATTTGTAGAGGAGGAAAGGAATACAATACTGGATAATTTGGTAAGTTTAGAATACATTGCGGCAAAATGCTCATAGTTTTGCTCAAAATAAAGTACATAAAATGGTGAAATATATAGATTTTAAAACGGGGATTTCCCTTTTAGTTTAATGGTATCCACAAATTAAATTATACAATTGTATATACAAATAAATATTATTGGCCGTTTGCAAAAAAAAAAAAAAACGAGAGAGGAAGATATAGTCGGTCAAGCCCGACCATATGATACCCTACACCATTATGTACATCAAAATTCGGGCAGGGGTCTTTTATTAGACTTGCGGCCAATTGTGGACCGATATTCTTATTAAGTGTAAAATAAAACATACGAATACAGAATATTACGTCGATACTAACATTTATATGAATTTATTTACTTTTGGGTGATTTGTGGGGGCTATGGTAATTTATCATCGTAAAACTCTCATTTATGTTTATATAAAACTTATTTGTGTCGAATTATTAACTTGATACTGACATTTTAATGGGATTTATGTTCTTTAAAGTGATTTTCGGAAAAGGGATTTATATGGGAGCTATGGTCAATTATGGACCGATCTTCCTGAACTCATTTAGACTTATATGGAGCTTATAAGTGCCAAATTTCATTAAAATATTGCTTTATTTAATGGATATATGATCGTTAAACCCTTTTCCGGGAAGACATTTGTATGGGGGCTAGGTTAAATAATGGACCGATTATACCCAGTTTCAATAGGGTTCGTCCTAGTCCTAATAGAAGACGTGTGCTAAATTTCATTGACTTATCTTTAAAATTGCGACCTGTATTTTGATTACAAGGTTTACATGGACAGAAGGACGGACGGACATCGTTAAATCGACTCAGGAAGTGATTCTGAGTCGAATGGTATACTTTACGGTGGTGGTCTGATGGGTTTTTCTATGCGTTACAAACATCAGTGTAGGGTATTAAAACTTAACAGAACTTTACAAAGCATTGCTTAGTACCAAATATATAACAAATGTAATTTAAATATTTTAAAGTAGTTTTAAACCTACATTAAACTTACTTTAAATGACATTTTGTTGAATTTTTTTGTACATTCCTTAATATGAACATTGAAACCGCCAATTTTAAATCGAATATATGTTGCCTAAGTAAAAATATAATCCCCATAAATATTCAGCAAAATATGTATCATGTTACTTTGTTTCCTAAACAATATTATCAATGTAATACAAAAATATAAGAAATTGAAATGAATATAAAAAAATAATACATTCAATTACATCTATGAGTATTGCGATTACAACGAGAGACAATCTTATCCATGGATCCATAACATAATTGTCAGACTTCGATACATCAGTGAAATGGGTTGCGGTCGGATTAGCAAACGAAGTTTATTGTTTTTTTAGCGTAATTTAAATCTAATGTTCTTTAAAAACTGCCAAAAGAAAAATTGCCAATATGGGAATGTTTGCAGAACATAAGCCTTACACAGAAAAAAGTCACCAATTAACAAATATGTTAGAAAATAATTCATTCAATTAAAAACCTCTCACCAAATTATATCAATTACTAAAAACTGTAAAAAATACAAAACAGAAAAAAATTCCCAATTAATAAATTAATTAAAACAATCAAGTAGTTGGTTAGATGAATTAAAAATGTATATAGGATATAAAAGTATAGTTAAATTTAATTTTTATTTCATTTTTGCTTGAATAAATTTATTAAATTTCGATGCATAATGAAACAACTACAGTGTTGGAAAAAATAATAGGGACACTCTAATTTTTCAATATATTCTTACTTTTTTATTTACTATTCCATAAATATTAAAAAGTATATACATAAAATTAAATAACTTCAAATATTTTAACTTATAAAGCAAAAATAATGAACTACTTCTGCCAAAAAATATATTTTTTTTTTTTTAAAGGTCTGGAAAAAATAATAGGGACACTTAATGTTTTGGAAAAAAATATTTATTTTTTTTTTAACATTACCATCATTTCCAAATACTTTTTCAATACTTGGTTGAAGATCCTTTCATTTTTATAACCTCCTGACAACGGCGATTCATAGATCCCACAAGATTCGCACATACCTCGGGCGGAATTGAGTACCAGGTTTCTTGAATTTTTTCCCACAACTCTTGTTTATTTTTGATTTAAAGCTACCAATTTTATTTTTGAGGACTCCCCAGAGATGCTCAATGGGGTTTAAGTCCGGTGATTGGGACGGCCACTCCAGTACAGGCACCTCATTCTGCTAAAACCACGTTTTGACGCTTCTAGCGGAATGCTTGGGATCATTATCCTGCATGAATTCCCATTTTAGTTGTATTTCATCCTCAGTAAATGGAAGCATTTTATTCTGGAGAATGTCTATATAGTCAGCAGCATTCATTTTTCCCTGAATCCAAACTATTGGACCAACTCCAGAGGCCGAAAAACATCCCCATAGCATTATAGAACCACCACCGTGTTTGACGGTTTTTTTTTTTTTTTTTTTTTTGGCATTTTTTGGATCAAATTCAGCATTTGCAGGACGACGTACAAATGATTTTCCGTCAGATTCAAATAAATTGACTTGTTTCGTCTGACCATAGTACGTTGTTCCAGTTTTTACGGCACAGGTGTCGCCTGACAAATTCCAACCTTTTTTGTATGTTTTTCTTGCTCAACAGTGACTTTTTTCGAATGAATGGCATTGAAAACTTTAGTTTTGGAACACTTCATTATCTGTGCAATTTTTCTAATTGATAACCCGTCCGAATTTAATTTAAGAATAAAATTTTTTTCAGATTCATTAAAATAAACACCACGACCCATTTTCAAATTTATTTACCGAAGACATAAATCATAAACACGAAACCAATATGATTAAATTAATCACATAAACTTTGCTTTACGGATTTTTAATATGTAAAGCAAATAATAGTTTTTCGCTTTATAATAATTTTTATTGACTAATGGTAATTTTTTGTAGTGCGTCCCTATTATTTTTTCCAATTGAAATTACAACTTCACTGATTTTTTTTTTTAATAAATATAAAATAAAAGCGCAAAAGAGAAAAAGTAAACAAATAATGAAATTCCGTTATTTTAGGAACAGTTAAATAGCGAGACCCCAAAAAAAACTTAAAATAAAGAAACTGTTTGCATCTGTTTGCGAAAGTAAGGGTCGTCCCTATTATTTTTTCTAACACTGTATGTTAATTGAAAAAAAGACTGTAACAATTTTTTCTGTGCTAAGCATCCATCCCGTCCAGTGATGAACTCTTTACTCTAGAATAAAGTGAAGATAATGCAGTGGACAGCACAGTCACATAATATGAATCTTATAAAGTATCTATGGCCTGTATAATTATTTTGTAGGTCAGCATTTTTTAACTCTCAAAGATGCCAAAAAATTTCTATGGGTCCAAATGTGTTGGATTGGTACAAAATGAGACAGATTCTACTAAATAAGTTATTACAAAGTTAATTTGTAAAGATTTTACAAATATCGCAAACTATTAGCGTTACATTTCTTTATGTTTTTTTTTCCAAGTAAATGGGTACCTTATCCCTATCTCTTAAAACGGAGTTCCAAAAAGTCAATATCTCAGTCCAAAAATAAAAAATTTTAATTAGAAATTGCAAAAATTAAGATTTTTTTTTTTTGCCGAAAAAATGTCTATATTCTTTTAACTCTGAAATAAAACGTTAAAAGATATGATTAGCATTAAAAACAAGCTCAAAAAGAAAAAATTGACAAGCGGTTAAAATGCTTCTATGACAGAAGTACCACATTTCCTAAAGCAGGGGTTCTCACAAGATCTTGCTTCGCGACGCCCTTTTGTTGTAATGGAAGCGCGACCCACTACAACTTTGACTAGTTAAAAAATCAGATAAAATGTTGTGTAAAGATAAAATAATATTAATAAAATAAAAAATTTGAATTAGAAATTGCAAAAATTAAGATTTTTTTTTTGCCGAAAAAATGTCTATATTCTTTTAACTCTGAAATAAAACGTTAAAAGATATGATTAGCATTAAAAACAAGCTCAAAAAGAAAAAATTGACAAGCGGTTAAAATGCTTCTATGACAGAAGTACCACATTTCCTAAAGCAGGGGTTCTCACAAGATCTTGCTTCGCGACGCCCTTTTGTTGTAATGGAAGCGCGACCCACTACAACTTTGACTAGTTAAAAAATCAGATAAAATGTTGTGTAAAGATAAAATAATATTAATAATTGCGACACTGTTTTTGCTAAATAATTTCCTTAATATTAAGATACTTTTTTGTGTACTGCATATCTAATATCATTATCTGGGAACACAAAAGTTCAGTACTTTAGTTTTGTTGGAAAAGAGCGAATATGAAAGTTCCACATAAAAATGTTGATGACAATTTTTCTAATACTTTTTGAACTTCGAAGACAACGAGCGGATAAACTTTGCTATACAAATATTTTTGAAATGAATCTGGTATTTTATCAATACTCATATTGAAAATATTTTTACGCCTTTGAATTACACTATGCAACAGTATTTTGGGGGCGGAATCATTCCGATTGCAATTGATAGCTCTTGATATGTGTAATAAATCCTCCAATGGATTTTTCTCTGGTAGGCAAAATTTTTGTTTTATGACCACTTAAACTTTTCTATTTTTTCACCAAGTTGTTACAGATAAATCGAAAAAAATAATATCAATATAGTTCAAAGCTAAAACAATTTTCAATAAATATTTAGAGCATTTAACGGCGAATATTTCATAAGAACTTTAAATTCATTTATCTTTCCTTATAAGGGGTCATTTTTAGTCCGTTTTAAGGAAATGACCTGAAAGTTGATTTAAACTTGAGTTTAATGCGTTAATATGTTCTACAGATATTTTCTTCTTCAAATTTTACTAGGGGTCACCAAAGATAAAAAAATTCATCCGACTTATCATATGTTGTTAAAAAAGAAAATTATGAAATTTTCCCACATTTCTTATATAAACTCCTTAAACTAGGCAATGAAATATAACATAAAATTAAAAGTTTTCTACAAATCGTAAACAAAATTAATAATAATTTCATCAATTTCATTTGTTTGGATAAACGCTTCACTGTATGATCTTTGGACCTTCGGTGACCCCTAGTGAAATTCGACGTATTTGTAGAATATTTTAACCCATCAAGTTTTAATGGACTTTTATTTAATTTTGTTTAAACGGACTAGAAATGACCCCATATAATCGGAGATAGATGAATAGAAGGATCTAATGAAATATTGCCATTTAAAATCGGACTTCATTTGGAGAAGTTACGATTTTTTAAACTTTTACATACTCGAGGTAGTCAACTTTGACACCCCATAGCTTATCTCGTGTTGTCACAGGGTGAATACGAGATAATTTTTCGTAAGTCTTAGGTCCTTCTCTACAACTCTTTCAATTTGATCCGAACAGTAGTTTAGGAGATACAGATAGTCTACACGTAGACGTTTTTGTGTCCGCAATTCTCAAATTCTATCTCTCTTTATAATATAACGTGTGGACCATTAAATTTCGCAGTGAATGTATAAACACAAAGGTGAGCAATAATGTTTAGCATAAGCTGTCAAATTTATTGTTCTTTTATAAAATTTTAATTTTTTTTAACAAAAGATGCAAAATAAATTAATTTTATTTTAAAAAGATAAATAAAAAATAATAATGAGGATCAAATTTAAATTTTCATTAAAAAAATACAATTTAAAAGTTAAATTTCTTGTGTACGTTTTCTGCACCCCTTAACATAAAGTTGGAAAAAAAAAAGTTTGTTCCCGTTATTCTGCCGATGTTATTTCTTATGTTAAGAAATAAAAATTTCTTCATGGAGACGTAAAGCAAAAACTCATTCATATTGTGATTGAATAGCATCAAAGCGGTAACGTAGTTACGCCATCTTGATAACTACTTTTTGATCGTTTAAAATCGCGAAGCTATATACAGTATAAACTCGATAATCTGGATAATTGATTGCAGACCCCAATCTAAATTATCGAATTATCCTTATTATCGATTCTTTATTCTGACATGTCTTTTGTTAAAAATTTTATAGATACATATGTATAATGGTACTTAATACTTGTTACAGTAGAATTAATAAAATGTTTCACCCCAAATACAAATTTATATAAAAATTTTTTAACAATTTCAACTTCGCCTTATTTATATAAATATGTTGGAACAAAATTTAACTAAAAATGTAGGTATTGAATTACATTGAATTACGTACTGAGCTTACGCATAATTTTTATTATAAATTTAAATTCACATTATTTTTTAATTACCGAATATTCCGGATTAAAGACATTCGGATTATCGAGTTTACACTGTATTATGTCGACCACTTAATCTGTTAACACAAAATCTGACTGGTCCTTGTAAGTTCAGTAATCATACTGGGACTTAATCACATTAAAATATTAGTATTATGTTAATATTCGACACAAATTTTATATAAACATAAATAATAGTGCCAATTTTTACGAAGATTGGTCCATAATAATAGTCCCCATATAAGGCCCACTTTCGAAAATCACCCAAAAGTGAATAAATTTATATAAATGTAAGTATCGACGTAATGTTATGTACTCGTATGTTTCATTTTACACTTAATACAAGTATAGGTCTAAAAATAAGAAGACCCCTCATCGAATTGAGTAGGGTATCATATGGCCGATATTGACCTACTATAATAGTGGAAAGGCCAAAATTTTTACTCCATTTCTATATTTCATTTTTTCAATATTGAATTAATTATGAAATTAATAAAAAAAAAAAACAATTCTAATAAATGCAAATTCTTCAAAAAACGAAGTTATTTTCAATCCATACTATATATTAATTCAATTCTTAAGAAAACCTACTACGACGTTTAAGTTGGTTATAGATAAAATAAATTTTAGTTAAAACTAGTTTGGACACTGATCAATTGATTTAAATGAAAAAGTTTGAATTAAAAATTAAATTCCTTACTGTAACTGCAAACAACTTTAATAATTCTCTTCCATTTATTACAGGTACTCAAAATCAACTACATAAAGGACGGACTAGAAAACAATTATTGTAAAAATTGCTGCACTTAGCAATCAATAAAAACCAAACAATACTTGAAAACGTTATGTATAAGGAAAAAAACAAAATCTTATCAATAAAGGACACTTGAAAAACTACTTCAAGAATATTGAATACAACAACAGAGGCAATAGTAGTATCAAGACAGAAATAGAAAAGCAAATGCAAATGAGAGCATTCAAATCATTGTGAAGTAAAAACAATTTTTTAACAAAGAAACAAACAAAAACTAAATAAAAAAGCCATAACGAGCACAAATTTGTTGCAAATCGAAAAACAGGACACAACAAGTAAAAACAAAAAAATGACATCAAGTGGTAGCAGCAGCAGTACAACCTCGCCCAATACATCACCTCGTCAAAGAAAACGTTCAACGCGTAGCAACAATAGTTCCCTTACAACTGCAACAAAACGTCTGAGTAATAAAAAAGTAATTATACCCTTAGAACATGGTTGTGAAGATAATTGGACCTGGTGTAGGCGACACCGATCGAAGGAAGTGGTGTTGAGTGGTACAAATGATCGTACTGTACATTTTCATCCTAACTGGAGTAAAGGTACAGCTGGAGTCCAGGGTAAAAGACCTTTAAATAATGGCAGATTCTATTGGGAATTGCATGTATCACAGAGAATTTTTGGTACTAGTATAATGTTTGGTATTGGTACACGTAAAGCACGTCTCCATGCTAATTCTTTTCGTAATATTTTGGGAGAAAATGAACATGGTTGGGGTTTATCACATAAAGGTGTATTATGGCACAAAGGTGTAGCTCTTTTATATACAGATCGTTTTAAAGAGAATCAAGCCACTGTGGTGGGCATATTATTTGATGGCATCGAAGGTACTTTGACCTATTATAAGGATGGTAAATGTTTGGGTGTGGCTTTTAGAGGATTAGATAAGGTGAGTTTTTGCTTATATGACAAATTATTTAAAAATATTAAATTAATTTTTTTAACAGATCAAAGAACCTTTATATCCTATTGTTTGCTCAACGGCCGCTAAAACTGAAATGACTTTAAATAGTACACGCAGTGATATTGGCCATTTACAAGATCGCTGTCGTGCTGAAGTTATGAAACACATCAAGTCACGACAAGATCTTTTAAAACTTAAATTACCTTCTATAATAATAAATTATTTAAGTGAAGCATTTAATGATAATGTACCACTGCGACAAGTAGATAACTATGATATGCTTTATGAATTTTAAGTGGATTCAAATGAAGAATACAGAGATAAAAACTAGTCCAAGTATTTATAAAATTGGTATGAATAATTATAGAAAACTAAGGTAACGAAATCTTTTTTAAATGTAAAACATTCATTATATAAGATGTTTGTTGAAAGTTAGAAAAAAAAACCAGGACATTAGGAAAAAAAAAAATACTATAAAACTATTTCAAATTACTTAAAAATTAAACCGTGAAGCTTACAGTGCCATTTGAAAAAGAAATAAAAAATAGATTAATATTTTAATATTGCTAAGACTTTTTGCTTTCTTTTAAATACCAGCAAAATGTGTAAACAAAAAAAAAAATATACAAACTAATGCAACAAGGTCTAATGAAAAAGTGGCAGGTTAAAGATGGCTTAAGCTAAGGTTTGTTGACAGAATTACAAGTTTTTAATTTAAACTTATTGTAATTCATAAACCAGTTGTGTTAACTAGCGTTTAAACTTCAGCTAAGAATTAAACTCTCAAATAATTGCAAACTTTTTATTATAGAAAAAGTTCTACAAAAAGAAAATTAATCCAAAATTTTGTATTAGAATGAAATTTATCGAAAATTTCTTATAAAAAGGAAATTTATCGAAAATTTCTTATAAAAAGGAAATTTATCGAAAATTTCCTATAAAAAGGAAATTTATCGAAAATTTCGTATAAAAGGAAAATTTATCGAAAATTTCTTAAAAAAAAAAAGGAAATTTATACATTCAAAATTTTTTATAAATGGAAATTTATTAAAAATTTCCTATAGAGTGGAAATATATCGAAAATTTCTTATGAAATGGAAATTTATTGAAAATTTCCTATAGAAATAAAATTTATCGAAAATTTTCTATAGAAATAAAATTTATCGAAAATTTCCTATAAAAAGAAAATTTATCGAAAATTTCCTATAAAAAAAAAAAAAATATCGAAAATTTTCTAAAAAAAAAAAAAAAAAATTATCGAAAATTTCCTAAAAAAAATTATCGAAAATTTCCTAAAAAAAAATAAAATTTATCGAAAATTTCCTAAAAAATTCAAATTTATCGAAAATCTATTTCTATAAATCTCATATTTACAGAAAATTTTATATTTTCGATAAATTTCATATTTTCATATTTTCAAGAAAGAAATAGAAATGCAAATGAGAGCATTCAAAGCATTGTGAAGTAAAAACAATTTTTTAACAAAGAAACAAACAAAAACTAAATAAAAAAGCCATAACGACACAATAAGTAAAAGCAAAAAAATGACATCAAGTGGTAGCAGCAGCAGTACAACCTCGCCCAATACATCACCTCGTCAAAGTAAACGTTCAACGCGTAGCAACAATAGTTCCCCTACAACTGCAACAAAACGTCTGAGTAAAGAAAATACAATTTATCGAAAATTCCCTAAAAAAATTATATTTATCGAAAATTTCCCATAAAAAGAAAATTTATCGAAAATTTTTTATTTCGATAAATTTCATATTTTCTATAAATTTCATAAATTCGATGAATTTTATAATTTCGATAAATTTCATATTTTTGATAAATTTCACATTTTCGATAAATTTTATATTTGCGATAAATTTTATATTTTTGATAAATTTCATATTTTTAGGAAATTTTCGATAGTTTAGGTCTTAAAAAATCGTTAAATTTCTTGTTTACATAAAATTTTTAATAGATTTTCTTTTTTTATAAATGTTCTATTTTTAACAAGTTTATTTTTACGGAAATACTACTTAAACCTCCACTTTCTTAAAAAGACCTCTTAAAAGTATTAAAAAGCTTCTAATGAAAAAAAAAAAATATTTTCTTTCTTTATATAAAAAAATTTGAAATATAATAATGTATTATATTAAATTTATAAAAAATATGCTTAAAAAAATAACTAATTTTCAAATTCTAGTCATTTTGAAAAACTTAATACAAATAGTCAAATAAAAATATTTTATTTTTATATTTATAATTAAACTAATATTTAATGGAAGAAAAAAAGACAGGCCAATTTGGTGCAATATTGTGATATAAGTTGTATTATTTTGTTATTATATTTATCTTTAATTTTGTTTTTTAATTTTTTCGTTCAAATTAATTTCTAAAAATAATAATTAAAATATAACCTAGAAAATTTGTTTTTATTTAATAATAAAAATTGTTTATTTTTTTAACAAAAAACTATTAATAATAAAATTCCTTTTAAGAGAATAAATAATTTAATATGAAGTAATTTCAAAAATATAAAAATTAAAAAAAAAAATTATGTAAATGTTAAATTAATTTAAAAAGTATTTCAAAAATTTATTTAAAAGATGAGTGGTATCTAGTCATTTTAGCTGAATAAGTTTATAAACTAGTCAACATAAAAATGAATGAAAATATTTACAACTATTTAAGTTTTATGTATGTAAATCTATTAAAAAACAAAAAAATTATTGTTCAAAGAAAATAATAAAAAGAAATTCGTGTAATCTTAACTGTAACAAAAAAATATTTTGTGTTTTATTTTTTGTATATAAAAGACGTTTTAATGTGAAAAAAGCTACATTTGGATATAACCCTAATGTTCCATATTCCCAAAATCATAATCCTGCAATTATGGAAGGAAAATCCATACACAACTGGATAGTTTTTTATGTTTAAAGTTTAATTAGGATTTTAGATTAAGATAAATTAAAACAACTTTTTAAATATTTTTTTCCGTCATAAAAAGTTTTTTTATATTTCTTTTATTACTTTATTTATAAGTTGGTTTTTGTTAAAACATATTACATATTTTATTGGCATTACAAACTATAATGATAAATTATATAAAATATATATAAAAAATAATAAAATCATAGCACTTTTAAATAAACTTAAAAGTTACATTTGGAGGTAATATGAAGTTAAGGTAGACAAATAATCAAATTAAAAACATTATCAAAAACTAAAAAAATAAATACAATCACTTATGTAAAAAACTTACATAACACGGCACATGCACTAAACGTATACAATCTACAATTCATCAGCCAAATGATGAATATTTTGTAAATGATCACCATAATCTGTAGCCTCACTACCCACAAATGTTTCATAGTTATTTAAAATCTCAAAGTAAGATAAACGATCATCATGATCTTCATCGGTTGAAACAAACAAATGATCAACTTCATCACTAGCTACAACATCATTACTGGGCACAATCCAACTAAGAACTTCATTGCCAGCCAAAACACCATCACTATTTAAATCATAATCCTTATCGAAACGTTCCTTTTCGGTGATCAACCATTCTTTGTCATGATGTTCCGCTGTCTCGCCAACAAATTCTTTAAAATCAATTTTACCATCTTTATTTGTATCCTTATCACGCATAGTTTGTTCTAGTACCACGGGTAACATTTGTGGGTGTTCTTCAGGGTTTTGGAATAAAACAAATTCTTCGGAATTTAACATGCCATCCTTGTTTAAATCAGCAGCTTGGAACATTTCCTTATCATCTTTAATCATTTTTTGTTCCTCATCATAACTATCGAAATCAATAACTTCTTTTTTGTAGTTTTCATCTTCCATGGCATAGACATCGAGCAAATATTCCTTCCATGTAACTTGGTCATCATTGTCTTGATCCATTTCTTCAAAACGATCGGCAGCCTCTTCTTCAGCTAGTTTCCTAAAGAGATTTTTTTGTCAAGAGAAAAAATAATTTTTGCAATTTAATTATGGATTTTGTTAGGTTTTTGCTTAGATTGTTGGGAAACATTTTTAGGGTTTGTTTGGTTAGTAAAGAAGATGTTGATTGTTGAAATTTTATGATGAATAAATGAGGGTATTTTATACTTTGCTTGAGATAAAATGTTTAACAGAATTAAAAATAATGAACTGAAAATTTTGCCTTTTTTATAAAATAATTTATACACAAAATGAACTCAATGAACGAAGGCAATTTTTAAAAATATAACTTTACAAATTATTAAATATTACTTAGTAAATCTTTAAAATTTTTCGAATATTGATTTGAAATATGAGATAAAACATGACATAATTTTTTAACTTGTTGATGACTGGAAACAACTTTCAAATTACAAAACACGAATTTAATTTCTATGATAAAATATCAGATAATTCACTATTCACGACAATTTTACTTTTTTGGAATCTTGTTTATAATAATTCCCATCTGGAGTTTTACCTTTACCGATTCGTAATTCGCATAAACCTCCTAATAGTTGTAGCGCTTTCCAGGCGGATTTTCAGGTTATTTTTAAAGCCACAGAATAAATTGAGGGAAACTTAAAAAGGGTTTCAGAGGTAACACTGTTTGTGGACAGGCAGTCAGTGCTTAAAGCCTTGAATAGGTTTTATGTGATATCAAGGCATGTAGTGTACTTCAGGCGGAGATATCCGCAATAAAAAGGGCAGCAAACTGGCTGAAGTATCATAAGATATCGAGAGATATCTGTATTATTACTGACAGCAAAGCTGTCATTAGATCTATAGCGGGTATCTATACGACTTCTTTGTTAACAACTAAATGCCGGGTATCTCTCAACGAGATAGCGAGAAAGGGATTAACTCTTAGTGATGAGTCTATCGATCAACTGATAGGTATTCCTTTAGCGGAATGTAAATCAAGGTTCAATCTTGAAGTCTTTAGAACTGCTCAAACTAGATGGGAGATTTAACCCACTTGTCGAATTGCAGGAACTATATGGCCCACTTATGATGGGCACAGGACTAGATCACTTTATTCGTTCTCTAGAACAGAAGTGAGATTGCTAGTGTCAGTAATTACTTGCCATTGTATCCCAGCGACTCATGCGCGTAGAATGGGTCTTCCTTATTATGACTTCTGTAGAAGTTGTAATTATGAGACTGAAAAAGAGTCAGTCTTTCATCTATTATGCGATTGCCAGGCATTGTCGGAGCTAAGGACTGCCACGCTAGGCTCTCCTACTCTCAATTATGATGAGGCGCACAAAAGTAATGTCACTTCTTTCTTTCCTTATAGGTACAAGATGGTTTGGTGCGGCAGCGATGCAGTCAGTTTAGTACGGACGGCTGTTAAATTTTTTTTGGGATACCACAACGGGATCAGATTTTCATCATGGACCCACGTGAGATGTCTATAAGGACACTGGCCGTAGAACCTAACCTATCCTAAGGCTATTAAACGACTGTAGGAGGGCACTTGGGAATTCGAATGGGAACTTTAAATTGATGCTCTGCTGGCAACCTCGTCAATTTTACATATTTGAATTGATTCTGAACATAAATAATTGCTCATAGAGTAGTAGAACAAAAGGGTCTTTGGCCAACACTTCACATAGCTAGGTATAAGGCTAATCCTTGACTTTAGCAGACAGCATAAGGATTGCAAGTCATTGTATAACTAGGAGGATGACAAGAAGGTCGAAAAGTGTCTCGTCAAACTTATCTAGGATGTTTAAGGTTGTCAGTGAACCGGAGACTGTAGATCAGTCCGCGATTAGAGCATCGCTAAATGACTATCTAGACGATTCCACAATGAGTTTAAAGATGTGTCCAACAGCAAGCTGATTAATATAATAGGGTTCGTCTTAGGAACTAACTGGCTTAGCTTTGTTCATTAGGAGCACCATTATGAGGTTATTCACTACTCTCTCTATTCTTATGCTATTCAGTCCTTTAAGTTAATGCTGACTATCTGAACAGAACTTTAGACTATGTATTTTTCCTTTGAAGAGAATTTCAATGGACCATTTAAATCTCCGAATAGATTTGTACTTCCATAAAATCAACATTTTCTATGCCACTCTTCATAACCTATCAACCTAAAATCCTTCATTTAATCTAGTTTCCATTACTAATTTTTACACCTACATTAGATCTTTAAAACATTTGTTAAATTTATAGCACTAACGCTAACTTTTTGCATAAAACCAAAAACGGAATGCAAAATCTACAATAATAATGTATTTTAAAAGTTCATCCGATTTGAAGACTAGTTTTCCAAAAGGCCTTAACTAAAATAATTCTACTTTACTTTATTAAAATAAAAAGCAACAAATTTATCATGTTCTATAAAAAAAAAATTAAAATCCCATAAAACTTCCTAAAAACACGTAGTATATATTTTACAAAATACAAATTTTAGAACAAAAACATCATCTCTCTAGCTCTTCAAAGACACGCTTAAATGTTTCGTTTTATACTTTCACAAAATGCATAAATTAATTTCTTTATCTCTTTCTCAACAAGAATATGAATATTGTTTAATAAAATTAAAGGTCATTTAACTACATTTAACATATGTATGTTTGATGATGATGGTTTGTTACGAGGTTATAAGAAGTTTTAGCTACTATTTGTTAAATAACCTGAAGCTAAAAGCTGGCATTTAATTAATATACATATTACATAATATATATTTGATACAAAAAAAAAATTTTTTGTTTAAGCAAAAAATACGTAAATGTGTTTTGTTGTATTATAGCATAAATTAAAAAGCTGCTGCTTGCTTAGCATAACTTAGAATGAAATAAATTGTAAAAGTAGGAGGAGAGAAAAAAGCGTTAATAAAACACAAATACAACAACTCACTTAAAAGACCTTAATATCCAGGCTTTCAGCTCATGACGATCGATATATTGATCATTGTTTAAATCCATTAAACGTATTAAAACAGTTAAACGTTTCTTTGATTCTTCTGGTGATAAGTTATCGAACTCTTGGGCTTCTTTGACATTACCTGCAAAGGAAAAATATATACAAATAATGTAAAAAAGTTAAAAAGATTTTCCGAAAATTTTAGTTAAATTATTAAACAGAATTTTAAATATTTTTATTATTAAATAAATTACTCGAAATTGAAGTATTCTAACAAATAATTTCCATGTTTTAATTTTGGATAGATATATTTAAAAAAAAATAAAATACTTAAAAATAAATATTTATTATAATTTGTTATGCCACGAAAAACTATAGACCAAATATCAAAACTTCAGAAAAGGAACGAGTAGCGACGGCTCTTAGATTTAATTCAAGTACCAGCTGGCAACCAATGTTATAGTTCTGAAAGTGACAATTTTAAACATTTCTGCTAACAGGTACTGTTCTGGATGTTTTTAATAGTTTAAAAGACACGTCAGACTACTGTAAGATGTGTGAGGAAGTCGACGAACTGTAGACGGTAGAGTTCTCTAAATCGACTTTCGAATAATTAAACAATCAACTTTTTGTTAGGAAAATTGTAGTGAAATCGACTTTCTTGTAGTCAGAATATAGTCCAAAAGCCGAAAAAATTCAAAAATAGACGAAAAGTTGGAAAAAGCCGGATAAATATAAAAATAAAAATTGTAAAGTTTGAAAAAGAAAAAAATCCAAAAAATGTGAAAATATTCGAATAAAGTCGCAAGTTAAAAAAAAAATAAATATATAAAAAGTCAAACACTTTTGGTTAAAGTCGAAAAAAATCGAAAAGTCGAAAATGATGTGACTAAAAATAAATAGGTCTATTAACTGGTTTACATTTGTCATTATGCTCAATAACCATGTGCTAAGTTTCATGCTAATAGTAAAACTTAATTTAAAACGAGAAAAGAAGATATAGTCGGTCAAGACCGACTATGTGAAACCCTACACCATTGCGTATGAGCATACAAATTCGGGAAGTGGATTTATATTAGACCTGTAGACCAACACTTTCAATAAATCTAAAATAAAGTATATAAGTACAGAATAATGCGTTAATAATAACATCTAGATAATTTTATGCATTATAGGGCGATTTCCGGAGGTGGATTTATATTGGAGCTACAGGAAATTATGGACCGATTCTCATAAAATTTTGCAATGTTGTTTCTACTTATATAAAACTTATTTGTGTCGAATATTAACTTGATACTTACATTCATATGGAATTTATGCACGTTAAAGTGATTTTCTGAAGAGGGGTTTATATGGGAGCTAAGGTCAATCGTAGACCGATTTTTATTAAATTTGGTACAAAAATTGGTACTTGCACAAAACATTTTCAAACCGAATTTCATTAAAATATTCTTATTATTAAGACATTTTTAAGTATGGAAACTCTATTCTGGGGGGACATTTGTATGGGGGGTAGGTGAAATAATAAACCGATCATAACCAATTTCAATAGACTTTACCTTGTATCATAAAAGTCCCACCTGCCAAATTTCATTGAATTATCATAAAAATTGCGAACTTTGTACACAAGGTTTACATGGACAGCCAGCCAGCCAGACGAACGGACATCGTTAGATCGATTTAAAAAGTGATTCTGAGTCTATTGGTATACTTTAAGGTGGGTGTTGGATAACTTTTTCTATGCGTTACAAACATCAGCACAAACACATAATACCCCAATCAAAGGTTCGAAAGGCTTAATTCTTTAATTCATTTTCTTAAATCGAATTAAATTTATTATCCTAGTCATTCTTTTAAAGCATTCAAATTAATTTAATTCATTGAATTAAATTTTTTGTACTTCATATGAGTTGAATTAATTCAACTATGAATTAATTCCTTAAAGAATTCATTCAACAATTATACAATTCAAGCTTACAAAATATATTGAATCATTCAAATTTTCTTCAATTCAAATCTATTACAAATTAGCTTTAGAAAATATTTTCTAATTCATTTTGTAAAAGATTAAAAAACAAAATATTACAAATTGAATGAAAGAAAAATATTTTCATTCATTTTGGAAAAGATTTGAATTAACAAAAATTCTTTATGAATTCTTTATGAATTAATTCAATAAGGAATTAATTCTATTCAAACAAAATCCTTTGAATTAAGCTATTGAATTATATTTTTGAGAATGGTATTATGGAATGAAAAATTCATATTTCTTAATTCAGAATTAAGATTTAAGGGAATTAAACTAACATTTAATTAAGTCTTTCGAAGCTCTGACCCCAACCACCTATGGTGGGTATAAAAAAAAAAAAGAAAAATCAGGAAATCTAGCCAAAGTACAAAAAGTTTAGAAAACAAACACAAACAAAAGTTTAAAGGTAAAAAATAGCATGAAAGTACTTCAGACGATTTTTGCAGAAATTAAATTGCTTTACACAGTGGTTTCAAAACGCTTTTTTTTTAATATATTTGCTGCACAAATATATGAAAAAAGCTTTCAGTTGGGTTTTAAGCAAAAATATAAACTTTTTATACAAGTATTTAGTATCTAAGAATGGGTTAGAATATGGAGATTTATAATTTATAAAAAAAGGTTTGTGAAATATAATTTTATCGCAGAATTTCTCGAAGGACTTAAAATTTAGCATTAGGTATTCACCTCAGAAATTGCAAATTTTCAAGACCCTTCAATAAAATTTAAACGAATAGTGATATTTTATTAAAATTTCAGTATAATATGTATAAACTTGTCCTAAAATAAGAGAATTAAAAAAACTCCCACTTTTTTACATTTAAATACCTAAAATCCCAATCCGTATAAAATATGTTTAAAAAATTTAAAAAATATCTTGTACCAAAGAAATCAAAATTCCCAAAAAAGTTTTTGGTTTGGCAAAACATTTGCCAAAAGAAAGAAACACAAATTGTTCCATTAACACAGAAATATACATGAATGAGTACATTTGGAAAAGACTTCTCCCTTTCCTAAGAAAAAAAGGGTATCCGCTTTTTTCTCATTACATCAACAAGGCAATGGAGTGGTATAGAGTGGTATCAAAGAAATTGTATTGTGTTTGTACCGAAAGAGGCTAATCCATCAAATTGCATGGAACTCCATAGAATTGAGAGATATTAAGCCCTAGTAAAAAATTTAAAGAGCACTAAAAGCTCAACAAAAAATTAAACGGAAATTATTGACCGAATCTCAATAAAAGCTTTAATTGTAAGAATTCTGCAAAAGATCAGATATTTCATTAAAAACCAATAGGAAATAATTTATTCGTTTATGTTTAGAACTTTTTTTTTTAGCTTTTGTACGTAAATATTATTGAATTTATTTTATTTATTTATTTATTTATTATTCTTCAATAGCATAACAGAGCCCAATGGGCCATTAAGAGTTAACAAATTTACCACTTAACAAAAACTTTAACAAAACAATCATTAATAAATTATAATTTAGAAACAAATCGCCCATTGGTTTAGTTTATTTAAGCAGATTTGTATACACGGATTTTTTCGTGCGCAGTCCTTTATCAAAAGTTGGAAGAAGTCGAAAATATTTGAGATATCAAAAAATTTCGATTAAATGGAAAAAATTAAAAAAAAAGCAGTCGAAAAATGTAAAAAATAGTCGAAGTCATAAATAGTCGAACATAGTTGGGAAAATTCCATAATAATCGAATGTCGATTACTTTTAAATTGAAAAAATCGATTATTTAAAAATTTAAAAAAGTCGAAAATTCAAATAAAGTAGCAAGTTTGAAAAAAAGCCGAAAATATCAAAAAAAAAAAAAAACGAATGTTTGAAAAATAAAAAAATAAAAACGATAATAAAACTGAAATAATGTCGAAAATTCCTACCCTAGTAGATGATGCAACTTATTCGGGGTTACAACATTCCAGGATAAAATGTTTAGACAGACAATTTTGCAATGATCAAGTTAATGTATCAATCTACGTGTAGGCTGAATAACATAATAGAGATTGTCCTAGGAATTAGTTGGCCTGTACGTTTCTCAACCATAATTTGTCCGACTTTCTATATTTTCTATTTGAAGGGAATTAAAATGGACCTTTTACCGATTATAAATTTAATTAGTAATTGACTTAATTTACGGTTTTTGGTCTCTTGACTATCACATGCAAATATGCTTGGGTAATGTAATCTTTTACTTTACAATATACTTTTTCTACTTACCAATAATTGCCTCATGATCAAATTCCACATTATGTTCACCGTTTTCATGATGATGGGCATCTCTGGCCTGATAAACACCATCCTTTAAACGTTCCTTGCTGGTATGTTTTTCATGTTTATGTGGTGTTATGCCAGCATAAGCAGGCATTGTGCTAACCACCAAAATAAAGGCAGCACAAAATAATAATAAAAACAATTTTGACATGATTTCTCGCGTAAAACTATTTGTCCTAAGGGTTTTTGTATCTGATTTTAATTAAGCATACGCACCAGCAGCAATAATATTCACTTTTAATTGTAAAAGATTTTAAAATTTAAAAAATTAATTCTTTTTTTGGCAAAACACTTGATTTAATGTGATGTTTTTCTTTTCGTGGCAGTCCCCCAAACTCATACATACACACTTACTCTGTCAATTAGGCAATGTGTTTATTTTCTGAGTCAATTTTCTTTTTAAAACTAAAAATACTTGTAGTAAAAATGTTTTTTCCACAATACAGCTGTGTTTCTAGTTATTTATTTTTTTAAATTTCTTGATCTTATTTTAAGAAAAAAAAAAAAAAATAGACAATTGTTATTATTATAGCATAAAATATGTTGTCGCCAATAACGTTTTGTTTGATGAAGTGAAGGATGTTTACACAAGTTTAAAATTTTTTATTTGGCATTATATTTATTGTATATAATTTGTGGTATGTTTAATTTTAATTCTTTGGTTTTTTTTTTTTTAATTTACCGGATCTTAACAGAAAGGTGCGTGCTTGTATCTCACAAGAGCTCTTCTGAGCAACTGAAATGAAAATTTAATAAAAAAGAAATTATAATTTTAAGAAATTAATTCTATTCAAAAGAAATGTTCTTTATGTATTATTGTGAATTTATTTTAGCGATGCTGAGTAAATTTTGGGTCTTTTTTATTAACCACGTCATTTTGTAGTTAGTACTCGTGTTGAAATTATGATGATGATGTTGATCTGTTTTAGAATAAATTTATTGATGATGTTTTCTGTTTATTTTGGTGCCTTAAAGAAATGAACTCTTTTGACCTTTAACTAGTTTTTTAAGCGCACCTGAGTGTAAATGTGTGAGAATGGTGTGTGAGTGTGTTTTTTCTTTTTTTTATTTAAAATGATTTTAGTTTATTTAAAATAGTTATAGTTTGTTAAAATGTTTAAATTGTTAGTTTAATTAAATTAAAATTTGAATTAAAATTAAAAATTTATGAGATTTTTAAACCAAACAGACTGTGAAATATATAATTAGATTTTCATAAAATGTTGTACAAATGTTTTATTTATGTTTTTATACATATTCAAGTATTAAATGAGGGTATGGTGGATAAGTTTATTAAACTAAGAACTTATCATGATTCTTGGCACACTTTTAATTTAGCAACTTTGTTTAATATTATTAAAATACTTCATAGTAATATATTCGGTTGTGCCGTATCGTGAAGTGTAAATTTATTTTATTTATTTTATTCATTTATTTATTATTATTTTTTTTTTTTTTTTATTTTGAAAAAAGTTGAAAAAGATAGCAATTTTTCTTGCCGCAATTCTGAGTTTATAGGAGAGAGAGGTGGAGGGATTACTAAATTTTAACATTCTCTTTACTACTCCCACCTATGAAGTCACTGACTTTTTAAATAAGATTATGAATTTATTAAAAAATAAATATTAATTTTTTAAAAGGGAATTATTTAAAAAATTAAGCACTAAAAAAGTATACTTTCCAGAAAAAAATATGAGAAGCTATAAATTTTAAATATTGTAATTGTGAGCTGAAAAAGAGTAGCAAAGGTAAAGATTTTAACTTATTATTGTTTAATTTTTATGATTCGTATGCACTGCTTTTCAATTCTTTTCTTAAAGTAATATTTATAATTTTATATTTTTGTGCTTCATTCTTTCATTTCCCCGTAACTGTAGCGATTATAGAACCTGTAATTTTAAAAAGTCGTCGCGATAATGGTTAGTCGCGAATATCGAGCTTGCACTGTACCTTTTTTTTCAAAATTAGTACCTACCTACTTTTATTAAAATTTGTTACTTTAAATTTTAGTACTTTTTATCAATTTGGTTTTTAGAGCTTCAAATTTTTTTAAATAATTCCCTTTTAAAAAATGAATATTTATTTTTTTAATAAATTCATAATCTTATTTAAAAAAGTCGGGGTTCGCACAGAGCAATTTTTCTTGCAGCAATTGTGACTTCATAAGTGGGAGGGGTAAACAGAATGTTAAAATTTAGTAATCGCTTCACTTCTCTCTCCTATAAACTCAGAATTGCGGCAAGAAAAATCTGTCTTTTTTTTAATTTTTTCCAAATCCCCAATATTTCAAAAAGTGTAATTTCACAAAAAAGTCAATATTTTTTAGCAAATTTTAGGTTTTCGAAATTTTTCAAAATTTAGTACTCTATTAAAAAAAAGGCATAAATAGACCACCCTGATTCAGCTCCGATTTATTGATTTTTTTTTTGTCATTGATAGTACTTTTAACGGTGAATATAATGATGTAAAAATTTTTGACCGCAAATAAATATTTTAGAAGTTATAGGGCTTTGAAAATCGAATTTCCCTAAGAAATTCGTATAAAAAAATTCGTTATAAAAAAAGTTGTGTAAAAAGGAAGAATAACGTTAACGAAGCCGCTTTTGGACATACCACAGAGTTAAAGAGCCTTTCGCCCGGCCAAAGGCCGGCTATTAAGAAAAATAATTTCCACAAACAATTTTTTTTTTTTTTTTGCACAAGAAATTACAAAATACTTAATTGTGCTTATGAAACATTTATATTATTTTTATTTTATATTTGTAAATGCAACCTTAAGAGCTTTTAATTGACACCTTAATCTTTGCAATCGGATAAATAATATAGGAAATATTTACGATTTTAAGTGAATTAGGGAAGAAATTAGTACCAAAAAAAACTGTTTTAATTTGTATTTTACTAAAAATGGCAGCTATTCAGAAAATTAGTACTTAACTTTAAACTAATTTTTTTTAAACTGCACTTTTTTTAAATATTTTTTTTTTTTTTTTTTTTTAAATGGATGCTATTCTAAAAATAAGGGAACTCATCAAGATCTTCGGCACACTTGAAATTATTATATTCTTTTTCCGCCTTAATAAAAGTTTTTTTGTGTAGCCGGCCTGCGGCCGGGCTTAAGGACTTTCTCCTCTGGGTATGTCGAACACCGGCTTCGCTAAATAAGCCATTTTTATACAAAATGTCAATTTTGTTCCCAAGTAATTAATTTATATAATAGTGTTATATATCATTGAAAAGGTATTTATAAGTGCTTTTAAATGACATCAATATAATTAAGATCCAACAATTATTAATAAAAATATTCAGGAAAATATATTAAAACTTTGAAGGCCTATAACTCGTTAACCGAGCAAGAGCGGACATTTTTTATTGCACTATAATCACAATTAAAAGTACTATAGAATCACTATCAAAATTTTTTAAAAATCAATTGTGCCGAAGATCTTGATTTATGCCCTGTTGACTTCAGAAAATTTCAACCAGCAGACGGACAGAGTTATGTTAGGTTCCAAAATAATATTGCAAACATTTTGAGAGGTGGTTAAAAAAATCGACCTTAAAATAGCTAATAAATTACTTTAAAGTACTGACTAATTTCGCCTTGAAAAGGCTGCTACAAACATACATATGTACATACAAACAGATGTATCTATATGAAATAATTAATAAATAATTCTAATAAATTGTTTAAGAGTATGTTATCACTAAATTAATAAACAAATTAATACACTTTTTATTTATTAAAAGAAATGGAAATTCCAGAAATTTGCTGTCACAATTTTATACCGGTGCAAAATAAAAAAAAAATTAAAACATGTTTTTCAGCCATATGTTATCCAAAATTTTTAATGAATATTACTTTAAAAAACTTACCTTAATACTATATAACAGAAATTTCCCATAAGTCACACAGTTTTTAATAAATATTTTATTTAAAATAGAAAATTTCCCTAAATAATTAAAAATTATTACACAAAAAACTAACAGAGCGTCCTTTTTAGCTTTTTAGAAATTTTCTTTTATTTTTTCTATGGCACTAGCCGGTGATGACAACTTAGTATTCTGCGGTTTATATTTAGCTTTTAAAAAAAGCTCAAAACCATAATTTGAAATTGACAAATATAGGCCCGATTTTGACGATGATGGTTTTGCATCTGATGGTTTTAGTTTGTAGGCAAGAGGTGTAAAGAAGCAAGAGGGGTAAGAAAACAAGCACGAATCGTGATTTCGTGTGTGTTTTTTATGTTTCTTATTTACAGCATTCGCACTTTTCTCATGTTGCTTTATTTATTTTCGCTTTTCAGAGTGTAAAGATCGTCGCTATGATGCTTAAACTTATATAAGTGTTACCATATGGAAAAATTGTGATATACAAAATTTAACAAGTAAAATTTCTATTTTATACACAAAATTAAAAAAATGTGTAATTTTGTTTTTTTAAATCATTCATAAAGGCAATAAAAAGAAATAATTATTGAAATAAAAGTAATTTTATCCCAAATATGAAAGAAAATAATTTTTATTTTATAATTTATATGAAGAAATATACATATAAATTTTGTTGTATAGTTAAATTATTTTATTGTTAGCATTAATTAATTCATTAATAAATTATGTAATTAATATGCTTTCTTAGTAAAATGGAATAATTATTGAATTAAAAATACTTTTTTCCTCTTAAATAAAGTTCTATTGACAACGGCAACACTAACATAAAATTTCAAACAATCATGCTCAAAATCATAGATAAGGCATAGATATGACACGACTATTGGCAGCACTAAAAAACCGCGAAGTGGCTGCCTAGTGGCAGCCTCAATTTACCACCATTATCTAAAAGGGATAGCAAATTGTACTAAAAAGTATGGCTATCCCTTTTATTTAATGGTGTTATTGTTTACTTTTTATTTTCATATATTTTTACAAAAAATTTGGCGCAGAAATGAGAAAATTTAAGATTTTGGCGGAAAAATATACTTTTTGCGCCAAATTTTCTCATTTCTGTTGCATCATTTCAAAAAGGAACATTGAAATTGTTCCTTTTTCTAACAAACCGGTGGAAGCAGAAAAAAAAACTGGAAAAAAATTCAAGAAAAATGTAAGTAAATATTTTTTAACATTATTGTTTTAATTTTATTTAATTTGAAATATTATATTTTTCAGGAGCCGCAAATGTGTTATGGGTTGCCAAACGGGGGACAAACTCCACAAGTTTCCGGAAGATCCGACCAGGTAAGTGTTTTTGTATTTTTAAAAGTTTAATTATGCCGGAAGAAGCAAAAGATTTCTATTGGATGGAAACTACTTTTTGTCCAATTTGAATCTTTTGATTTATAATTTCCGCTTGAATACCAATTGGTTATGTTAAATAACTCCAATATAACCAATTGGAACATTTTTGTGTGTTTATTATGTGTGTTTTTTTTTTTGTGTTGTGTTAGTGACCGATAATAAAAGTGTAAGTGGCTTAAATCAAGATTACCAGCACAAACAATTTTTGATTTTGAGAAACCTTTATTAAGGTGGAAAAAAATGTAACAATTTTAAGTCTGCTAGTAATCTTGATTTGCTGTATTTGGGACATTTTCTTAATCCTGACGTTTTAAATGAAACTTATCCTTTTAAAATTTCCTGGAGAAATCGTTTGTAAAAATATTATTGGAAGAAGTTTGACCCATAGTGTTTGCGTACGTAAGAAAGAAAATAGAATGAAAACGGATACAAATAAACTGTAAGCAGGGAAATTTCAAACAAAGCCATAAATAAACGATGATGATAAACCATTGTGTATTAGCTAGACCTGTGACCACTTGCAGACCAACACTTTTACTAAATGTAAAATAAATTATACAAATACAGAACAATGAATTGATACTAACATCTATATGATTTTATTCCCTTTAGGGCGATTCCAGGAAGTGTGTTTATGTGGGAGCTATGGTAAATTATGAACCGATTCTCATAAATTTTGGCAACGTTGTTTCTACTAGAGCCCTGCAAACTGTGTCTTATAAGGCTTTACAAGCCACTTGATATTTCAAGTGCTGTTATCAGTGTGTGTGCGGAGCAATAAATACTGTTCTACAGGCACTTAAAACCATACAAATACTGCGTGTGTTCTTTAACTTTATGAACTTTATGTGCTATGATTGCGACCAAACAAGACATGAGAGTGCGACGCTAAAACAATAGCCTTTTGACCACTTGTTTGCTTCAATAAGAAAAAAAAGAAAGTTTTTTTCTGTTTTCTTTGCATGTTCTTCTATGAACAACATATGTATGTATGCCTGTGTGTGTGCGATCATCCCTGTGAAAAATAAAAACCAACAATAAAATGTACACATACATATATATGTGTGTATGCAAGAACATTTATAAAAAACCCCTTTGCACACATTTTTTGACTCACACAGCAACTACGTATTACAAAAAACAAACAAATCATTAAGACCACTTGAAATCTTTAAATCATTTCTCAACGTCTTGTATGATTTTTTTTGCCACACCACTTGAACCACTTGTTTACGATAAATGATTTGAACATACGGATTTGCAGTCGCTCATAGCACAGTACACACTTGCTTTGCTTCGGGCAGCGAACAGTATTTATTGTTGTTTTTGCACATGTTGGCTATGAAACACACACTTGAAATTAAAGTGGATTTGCTTTTCAAATCATCTTACGCAGGAGACTAGTTTCTACTTGTATAAAACTTATTTTTTTTCGAATATTAACTTGATACTATCATTTGTACGGGATTTATGCACGTTAAAGTGATTTTGTGAAGAAGGGATTATATGGGAGCTATGGTCAATTATGGACCGATCTTGATCTAGACACTTGTACAAAACTCCTTTGTACAAAGTTTCATTGAAATATTGCTATATTTAAGGCATTTATGATCGTGAAACCCCTATTCCAGGAGGACATTTGTATGGGGGCTCGGTGAAATAATTGACCGATCATAACCAGTTTCAATAAAATTTCGTAAATAATTATTCGTGCCAAATTTCATCAAGATATATTTAAAATTGCGACCTGTACTTTGTTCACAAAGTTTACATGTGACAGACAGCCAGCCAGACTGACGGACGAACATAGTTAAATCGACTCAGAAAGTGATTCTGAGTCGAACAGTGTACTTTAAGGTGGGGATCCGATAATTTTTTCTGTGCGTTACAAACATCAGTACAAACGCATAATACCCCAACCATCTGTGGTAGTGTAGGGTATACTTTCATAAAATCATAATTTATTGCAGAAGAAAAAAAATTTAAGTAAAATTTTTCAGTCTTTTCGTTTATACAAAAATAGATAAATCATTAAATACTTTTTAAACAAAATTTGTTCTTAAATGGAACAAATTAAACGACTGTTTCGTTTATAAAGTTAATGTTACGATCTTTTGACTTTTGTTAATATTGGAAAATATCAACGGGACGATTGCTGTCCTACTATGGGTGCTTTCACTGTATATATAAGAGTAATGTTAGTCAGTGACTGATTTAACATCGCACATAGGGTATATTAACAAAAGTGATTGGTATCGTTAAAAAGATAATTTTCTCTAGATTTTAAATATGTTTTAATAATATAACCCACCGAACAATATTAATGCAAAAATAATAAAAATATCAAAATGTTTTTTTTTTATATTTTCTTAATTTTGTTCTTTGGTGAATATTAAATTGTTAAATACTATTTTATTTTTCAATAATTAAAAAAAGGTCTAAATACATGCCAAAAAATTTTACCATTATAAAGTTTTTTCAACATTATAAGAAATTATAAATTTTTTTCAATACATACCACTGTGTTGCCTGCCGCACAGTGGGGTCAAACGCAAATTTTTTGGTAATAAATCTGTATCTCCTAAACTACTGGTTGGATTAAATTGAAATGTATGGAAGAGTTGCAGAGGAGGACCTAAGCTTTGAGGAAAATCATCCCGTAGTCACCCTGTGATAACACAAGAAAATCTACAGGGTGTCAAAATTTACTACCTCGAATATGTAAAAGTTTAAAAAAATCGTAACTTATACAAATGATGTCCGATATCAAAGATTTTTATATTTCTCTAAAGTGCTTGACAAGATAAAGTTAGCTTACTCACCCAAGTTATCTCTTACAGTTAAAAAGATATTTGCACTTGAATTTTGAATTTTTTGGCTCGACTTTCTTTCGTTTTTCGGGAATAAGTCCTGAGGTGTATGATTTAGGCTTGTACCCTACATCAGGCATTGGTCAAAAATGGTGGATTTTGGAAAAGTCAAAATTTTTATCGATTAAAAAAAAATTTCACGTGAGCTTTTTTAAATTTCTTGACGGTATTTCATAAAAAAATAGATTTAGAACGATTTGACACTAAATTGCGCCCCGCCCGGCCAAAAACGAATGCAGCAGAGCAGATTTCATGAAAAAATCAATTTTTTAAATGAATTTTTTCAATTGCATATAAAAGCAGATTTGCATAATATTTTCGCCACTATTTCTTATGCAGTGTATAAAATATATTTTGATCTTTCACTCCTGCAAAAATCATTAAAATATCTATTAAACCCGATTTTTGGCAATTTTTAAAAAATAAAAAATATTTAATAAATTATCTCGTTCAACAACCAAAACGTGCCATACATTTGTTTATTACGTATACGCACATATGGAAATATTATATAACTGTGAATTTGGTGCGAGTTGACCTAAGTTGTCAGCTTTGAGACCATGATGTAATGCTTTTAAAACAATCTATATATACATATTATACATCAATGTATTGGTTATTAAGTCTATTTTTATATTCTTGTAATATTTTATTGGTTTTTGGAAAATAGGTGGAGTTTTGCATTAGAAGACAATATTTTTTGGTTTTTATATATTTTTTATACTTTTTATTTTTTAAAAATTGCTAAAAATTGGGTTTTAAAGATTTTTCAATGATTTTTGCAGAAGTGAAAGATCGAAATATATTGTATTTAAAATACTTAGCAACTTTGAAAATAAACTTGCCATTTTGTAAGATTTTTGATATATTTCTATATGTTTCACCTTTTTCGTAATGTATGATAGGTACTCTTAGTTCTCCTATACATAATTGTGTGCTATTTTCCTTAATTTAGCTCGAAATTATGCTTAAATTAAAATTTTCTTATTTCATCAAATTTTTTAATTTAATCGAAAAAATGATTTTTTATTTCTCTCATAATATAAGAAATAACTTCCGCTGTAGTGGTAAATTAATTTTGGAACCATAAACTTAACTTACTTTTAATAAAAAATTAAAGTAATTAAGCCAAAGATTGCTTGTTTACATATTTTTGACTCGCCAAAAAACGACCTTTTTCTAATTTCTCTAGAAAGAAACATATAATAGAATAATATTGGGAAAATTTGTAATCGATGTAAAAGAAAACAAAACATGTAAATTTGTAAAAATGGACCTTTTCATTTGCTTTTTACTTTTTCGTTCTTCTTATATTTCAGAAGCATGAAAATAAGCATAAACGCTCCTGAGTAAATATATGAAAGGATTTTTGATACTTTTTCGTACTTCTAGTGGTATTCTTTGCATTTTCTATTACTAGAAATATGAAAATAAAAATATATGGTACTTTTAGAACACTGGTAGACAAAAAAAAATACAACACCATATACGAATAGTTGGACTTGATGTATTTTGATGTGCTAAACACGAATCTACTTTAAGTTTTTTTTTCCCCATTAGGTCTGGATTTTTTTTTTTTGTGGGCATGACTAATATTTTAGCCATAGTAAGTCAAATATTTTCGAAGTTATTTTGAAATAAGTGTAAAAAAAAAAATACTTTTCATGCAAAATTTTAGATTTTTTTTGTTTCCAAATTTTTTTAATAAAGAACATCAAAAATGTTTTAGTTTATCATCTTTATCTTAAAGCTGGTGATTCTGCGAATCAAATATGCATGTATCTTCAAAATTGATGCATAAATATTGATTTTATTCTCTGTTAATAAAAATATCCATGTTACATACAATTGTGTAGAAATACAGTGGTGGGCAAACAAAAATATTTATTCTTTTAAACAAAAATAGATAAACTAAGTGGATTTTGACGAGTAAAAAAGAATCTGCATTCAGTTTTTTTTTTATCACGTACTGATTTCTTTTTATAGAAGTTTTAGTAAAAAACGAAATCTTGAATTTAGCATGAAAACATTTTTTCGGATACTTAATCCAAAATATCTCCTAAATTATGGATCGGATAAAAATTTGTTATAATAACGACTTAAAGCCAACTTTATTCCACACATTTTGGTGTATTATTTATATAAATCGGTTTATTTAGGGTGCAATAGTAGACATGCCCATAAAAAAATCTCGACCTGATGGGAGAAAAATGAAAGCAGATTCGAGTTTAGCATGATTAATTCCATCTAGTCCACATACTTTTTTTTTGAAGGAACACGAAAAAACATTTTTTTGTCGACAGGTGTAATTAACCATTAAATAAAAGATATATGGTTCTATGTTGATAAAAATCCAAATCAAAAAAAAATATTTTTCAATTGCTACAATAACAAGGGCAGAGTTTTCTTATTGGTACTTTTTGAATGTATTGTATTGTAATAATTAGTCTAAAAACTTAAAATTAAAGATCGATGGTTCTATGTGGGTAATAATTTATAAAAGTGGACTTTGTGGTACTTTTTTGCTCTAGTAATGGTATTTTTTATAAAAATATTAAGTTAAAGATGTATAGTCGTAATGAATGAATTAGAATCTATAAGAGGAGTCTTTTTTATTAAAGCTCTTACAATTAAAATGTTGTTCTTTGTGATACTTTTGTATTTAGAATCACTTTAACACATTACATTAAATAACATTTTTATTAACATTTTTATTTTAAATTTATTCTAGACGTTCCGAATGGCTTCGCATTTTAGGTGTGAAGTCTTCGGTGAAACGTTTATTTGCATGCAGTCGGCATTTTTCGGATGAATACCTTTTTGGCGACAAAACATCAAAATTTGCTGTTCCAAAAAATGAAAGTGCTGAACTAAATGCAAATAAAGTAATAAATAGCGAAATTTCGGAATCAATTTCAAGAAATTCAACTCAAATTCCGATTTTTAATCTTAAACAGGGAAAAAGTTTAGAAGAGCCAGGTAGCTTAGAAATAATGGACAGATGTACGACGGACAAATTAATAGAAAATAGAGTAGGATCTCCACTAGATAGTATCATGATAGATATAGGGAATAATGACATTGAGGATATTAATGAGGACAACACAAGCACAAATTATTCGGCAGACTACGTACAATCAAAATCTTCTTCAAAATTAAAGACTTTACAAGTAGCACTTGACCATTACCGCGGACTTTATTTAGCAGAAAGACGTAACAAGTCAAAATTACGAACGGCGAACGCAAGGTTATCGAAGCAAGTAGATAAATATAAAGAAAAGATTGAAAAATTGGAATTCGAGTTGAAAAAGAAAAATGACATGACCTTAAAAATGTCAAATTCGCTATCGGTATGCGTTGAAAATAGTTTAATAAATCACAATAGAGAAGCCAAAAATCGTCGTTATACAGTTGGCTTGAAATTGATTGCTTTAGCGGTATATTTTTTATCTCCTTTAGTTTATCGGTATTTAAGTAAAATATTAGATTGGCCACAAATTAGGACTTTACAACGATTTGTGCAAGAGTGGCCAAAGTCTCCCGGGAATTTATATGGGACTTTTGAAGCGTTAAAAGTACGTGCTCGCGATTTTACTGACGAACAGAAGTATGTTAGTGTATCCTGTGACGAAATGTCCCTTAAGAGTTATCTTGATTACGATAGATTCAAAGATAAAATAATAGGCCTCGAGGATTTTGGGGACGGAAATCGTTCACAAAATTTAGCGACTAGCGCTATGGTTATAATGGCAAGTGGTATAGGTGGTAATAGTTGGTCGCAAGCAGTATCTTATTTCTTTATCCATGGCAGCTGCAAAGGTACAGTAATGAAGCAATATATTATTGAGGCAATATCTCACTTACAGGAAATAGGTTTGAAACCTTGCCAATTCGTTTGCGATCAAGGAGCCAACTTCGTAAATTTTTCCAAAGTTGTTGGTGTTACTCAACAACAGCCGTATTTTGAGGTGAATAATAAAAGGGTTTATTTCATGCATGATACTCCACACCTTTTGAAAAGCGCCCGTAATTGTCTGCTTAACTTAGATCATAAAGTATACTTTAATAATAAACTTGTATCCTGGAAGGATGTAATCCATTTCTTTGAAGTAGATTCTAATTCAATAAAATGTGCTCCTAAGCTAAGTACGGAACATATTTATCCAAATAACTTTCAACGTATGAGAGTTTCCTTAGCAGCTCAAGTTTTAAGTCGTACAGTCGCAATAGGGATGCGAACCTTGCATGCATCAGGGAAACTTTGTTCTTCGAAATCCTCAACTTTTTTGAATACGGCAGATTATCTTATATTTTATAACAACCTTTTCGACCTTTTTAATAGCCGCTCAGAAAGCGCTGCTTTCACTGGTTCTGAAGAACAATTAGAACTCCTTAGGGAAGCCTCCGAAATGTTACAAACGTTTAAAATCACAGATGAAAAGGGAGCTGACATCACAAATAACTTCAGGTTCATTTCTGGTTGGTTAATCAATATTTCGGCTTTAAAAAATCTTTGGTCTTATCTTAATCAAGAAGGTTTTCAGGGACTTAAGACACGTAGACTGATACAAGATCCTTTAGAACATTTCTTTGGACAGATTCGAAAGGGATCTGGTAATTGCGTACGAATAACAGCGCGAAATTTTTCATGCTCATATCAAAAACGTTGGGGCCTTCATTTTGTTAACTATGTAGTAAATGGAAACTGTGAAACAGTTTCATCAGATGATAAGGTTTTAGATTTTTCTATTGTAGATTTAGCTTATAGCTTCGATCCTAATAACACGCAATGGGATGAGTTCCATTCTCTACCAAATCCTTGCCCTTCTATTAGGGAGTCAGATATCCATAGTGCTAATATTGATAGGGAGGAAAGAGCTGTCCTCGAAAGTAATGCGTTTGTTTATATTTGTGGATATTTTTATCTTAAGCTTCATAAAATGCATTTATGTGATTTCCCTCTTCCAAATTTTGATGACAATGAGGAAATTTCTGAAAATTATCAATTTACCTTTGAAAAACAGTTCGACAAATGTCATTTAGTTAAACCACCTCAAGGCTTCGTTGAATATTTTAAAGTATTAGAAAATAAATTCACTATTTTATTCGATCAAAATTGCCATAGAAATGGCCTACGTCAAATAATTTTCGACGAACTTGTTAACGTACAACCATATCTTTGCTGCGATAAAGTAAAACATGAAGATGTATTAAATTTATTTATTCGAATTCGAATATATTTTATTCTCCGATTTTTCAACACTAGACTAAAAGAGCCCAATTTCAAACAAAAATTTCTATGCGTCTCTAATAAATAAAATTGATTTACTTTTATTTAAGATTTTCCTCAACGGCTTAAGGTAAAATTGTATATGACTTCTTGTCTAAAGGATCTACTATTATTTGACAGACCTGACTTCCAAACTTAACGTAAAATCATTTTTTTGTTTCTGTTTTTTTTTCTTTGTTTGTTCTACGCGATTAAATCCTTTTCAAATGCTTTAGTTCAGAACTTTTCATATATAAGTTAAGATTTATATTAACATTTCATTGTATATAACTGTATATATCATTTAATTATTAATTACATAATCTAATTTATCTCAAATAACACTCATTCATCACGTTTACTAACACAAACCAAACAACATAGGTACCTGATATTAAACTCAAAAAACAATTTATTAATAATTTGGATAAGGTGTATGTATATAAATAATATGTAACAGCTTGAACACATAACAATACAAACTACACTATTCACACATCTTTTTTTAATTGTAGTATTTATTTTCTATAAATAATTTTCCATAATTACTTTTAAATTAATTTTAATTACATTTGAATTTAATATCAATTTTAATTTTCACTTATTTTTGTTATTACTCTTGAATTAAAAAAAATATTTTAACCGTTTCTTTAAAAATTGTGTTTAAGTACTTTTATGTTCATATATTTTGTTATATACATTAATATATTCAAATTAGTTTTAAAATGAATTGTAGTATTGTAGTATGGCATTCAGGATAATTTGGTACAATTGAAAATACTCATAACATACTTGAAATATGGTCAAATCGTTATAAAATCGTTTGACTAAATACCTATTTTTCTATTCGAGGTTAGCTTTACTCAAGAATAACCTTGGATTTGAATTGAAAAATTTTTATTTTCCATGTACCAAAATCCAGGTGTAAGTGTAGCGAATATAAAATGCATATGCATTTACAGCTTCTCCTTACACAAGACCATCATGCGTGGCGAAGAGTCACATCCTACTTGAGGTAATGCTGTTTAAAACAAAACATGATGGATCTAGACCAGATAAGGTCGAAAAAAAAATCAAATTTTTATTAACAAAAAAATAATAATAAACAATACAACAAAAAAATATTCGACATATTAAATACAAAAATTTGAAGCACGATTAGCCAGCCGTTGGAAGGGGTGAGTCCATTGCCAATTATATTAACTGATTACCCCATTTTATTTTTCATTCCATGTCCCGTAACAATTTCGACTTTTTTGCTGCCATCATCAAAAAGGTGCACCCTTAAAATGAAATAAAAAATGTTAAAAAATTAATTTAAATGTATATTTTCTTTTATTTCTAGGCGATTTGGAGTACTTACCGTCGATTTAGAAAGGATTCGGTCCAATTGGATCCATAGAAGTCGTCCTGTGTCCCGTACCAATTTCGACTTTTTTGCTGCCATCATCAAAAAGGTGCACCCTTAAAATGAATAAAAAAATGTTTAAAAATTAATTAAATTGTACATTTTCTTTTATTTCCAGGCGATTTGGAGTACTTACCGTCGATTTAGAAAGGATTCGGTCCAATTGGATCCATAGAAGTCGTCCTGTGTCCCGTACCAATTTCGACTTTTTTGCTGCCATCATCAAAAAGGTGCACCCTTAAAATGAATAAAAAAATGTTTAAAAATTAATTAAATTGTACATTTTCTTTTATTTCCAGGCGATTTGGAGTACTTACCGTCGATTTAGAAAGGATTCGGTCCAATTGGATCCATAGAAGTCGTCCTGTGTCCCGTACCAATTTCGACTTTTTTGCTGCCATCATCAAAAAGGTGCACCCTTAAAATGAATAAAAAAATGTTTAAAAATTAATTAAATTGTACATTTTCTTTTATTTCCAGGCGATTTGGAGTACTTACCGTCGATTTAGAAAGGATTCGGTCCAATTGGATCCATAGAAGTCGTCCTGTGTCCCGTACCAATTTCGACTTTTTTGCTGCCATCATCAAAAAGGTGCACCCTTAAAATGAATAAAAAAATGTTTAAAAATTAATTAAATTGTACATTTTCTTTTATTTCCAGGCGATTTGGAGTACTTACCGTCGATTTAGAAAGGATTCGGTCCAATTGGATCCATAGAAGTCGTCCTGTGTCCCGTACCAATTTCGACTTTTTTGCTGCCATCATCAAAAAGGTGCACCCTTAAAATGAATAAAAAAATGTTTAAAAATTAATTAAATTGTACATTTTCTTTTATTTCCAGGCGATTTGGAGTACTTACCGTCGATTTAGAAAGGATTCGGTCCAATTGGATCCATAGAAGTCGTCCTGTGTCCCGTACCAATTTCGACTTTTTTGCTGCCATCATCAAAAAGGTGCACCCTTAAAATGAATAAAAAAATGTTTAAAAATTAATTAAATTGTACATTTTCTTTTATTTCCAGGCGATTTGGAGTACTTACCGTCGATTTAGAAAGGATTCGGTCCAATTGGATCCATAGAAGTCGTCCTGTGTCCCGTACCAATTTCGACTTTTTTGCTGCCATCATCAAAAAAGGTACACCCTCAAATTGTATTAAAAAAAGTTTAAAAAAAATAAAAAAGATTTATATTTTCTTTTATTTACAGACGATTTGAAATACTTACCGTCGATTTCAAGAAAATTCCATCCAGTTTGTTCCTTGAGGTTTGGTCTGTGTCCAAGACCAATTTATCCGTCAACTGGCCGTATTCATTTATAAGGTGAGACTGAAAATAAAACATGTGTTAAAGTAGATTTTTTTCCCTTACCAACATACATTTTTATTTTTAGTTGCACTTACCTGGTTAATAATTTGATGATGATTGCTTACTGGTTTTGCTGGTAAAAAATTTGCTCCTCCTTCTGTCTGTAAGTAAACAAGCAAAATTTTGTTTTGTATTTACTAACAAACAATTGTTTTATTTTTCAGGAAATACTTACCACTCTGACGGGAACAATTGCTTGCCATCTTTACACACACTTTTCACTTTTTTGTTAATATTTTTTAAAATTAAATAAAAAATGTTTTTATTTTTTCAATTTGAAAATGAAAATTTTTTATTTGTTTTGTTTTTCTTTTTGTTATCATATGTTTTTATTCGTAATGTATAGTTGTTCATTTTTTCATGTTGCCACATGCATATTATGTTTTTTTCTTTCTCTTTCAAATTATGGTGGTAACCACATATGATAAGTAGACTTTGTAAACGTCACTTCTTACAAGTCTGGTTATTAGTCTGTGCTCAAAATCATCGTCAAAACGTACGAGATTTTACAAAGATTGCTTAAAAGAAAATAAAAGAAAACATCATGACTGGACAATCATAGTGAAAAACCCCACATATTTACCAATTTTCTCATTTCCATTCTAAGATTTTACCATTCCTTTTTGTCTTGTTGTTCTTCTTTTCGATTTTCTTTCTTATAAAAAAAAATATATTATTAACCAAAGTAGATTAAGAAGGTAACGACAACTCTACAACAACTACAACACCAAAAAAAATCCCATGTATTTTGTTTTTGCATTGTCATCTCTTATGTCGACTTTAATTTTGTCATTTCACATGTTCCTTTACAAAAAACAAAAACAATTCATGTAGTAAAAAGAGAGGAGAAAGACGCAATAACACAAAAGTAAGCAAAAAAATTTAAACATAAACAAAAATTTGACACTTCAAATTACAAAACACAGGCAGCCATATTGATTTCAAAAAAAAACCTTCTTAAACTACCTTGTTATTAACCGTCTTAAATCCATAGTTTCTTAGCGTTTTTTTTTTTTGTTTGCCTCAACTTAACACTGCTACTAGCTGTCAATATGTGTTACAGTTTAGAAACTATTGCTTAATTAAAACAAAACATAGTTTATACAGTACCCAATTTTAAAAATGCGCCGACCGGCTTTAAGCCGGCTGAGTCGAGCCGCCGCCGTCGTGAAAATTTTGGCTTAAGCCCAAATTACAATAGCGCGTAGTCAGCAGCAGAGTGTGCTGCCATAATCAGCTGATTATTTAGAATGCACTGTTTGTTATGGTGTTGATTACATTTGGTCAGCAGCAGTTTGCAGTGCTGTTTCATTTACCCCAGTTTCTAAATTCACTGCGCTGCATTCAGATTGAGAGCGAGGCAAAGAGAGTGAGCAAATAAATGAGAGGCTAAAATACACAAGTTTGTAATTTGGGCTTTAAGCCCCAACCACTCAACTAAAAATCGTATCGTATCGCAATCAGCTGTTTCAACCTGCTTTATGCAGATGTGTGTATGTACCTATTGGCACAAAAATTCTAGGTAGCGTATCGAAGAAATCTACAGAAAATAGATTTTTACATAGCTGCGTAAGTTTTTAACAACCCTGTAATTTATTTTGTTCACAAAATAACCGAAAAACAGAGTTATTTACACAATGAATGTTCAAAAACACATGATACTTTTGTTGACTGGTTGTACAAAATGTTTCACGCTACTTTTCTTCACTCTACGTCTCCACGCAGACGTTATTATTTCCTAACACAAGAAATAACGTCGGCAGAATAACAGGAAAAAACTTTTATTTCCAACTTTATGTTAAGGGGTGGAGAAAACGTACATGAGAAATAAACATTTTAATTTGTCTTTTTTAAGGAAAATTTCATTTTATTCTCGGATTTTATTTTTTTATTTGTCCTTTTAAAACAAAATCAATGCATTTTTCATCTTTGTTTTGTTAAGATAATCAAAATTTTAAAAAATAACAATTAATTTCAGCTTTGTGTTTAAACATTTATTGCGAAATAGATTGCGCAATAGATTTCTTATTGGTCCACACGTAACATTTTGAAGAGAGTGATAGAATTTGACAATTGCGGACACAAAAATGTCTGCGTGGAGACTAGGGGTCATTCTGGGTTGCGTTGCATAGTTGATTGGTTGGGCCTTTATACATGAGTCAAATACAGCCGCCGATTTTAGTAAATTCAATGTAAAACCCCATAGTATAATTATAAAGTATACTCGTAACCCGTGGTCCTCACCTATCATACTGTCTCCACGTTGATATAATATGTAAGATAACGCCAGCAGAAGAAAGTAAATATATTGTTTATATTATGTTAAATCTTAAACAAGGGGTAAATGTATTCTAATAAATCTTATAATATTTCATTATTTACATTCAGTCACAGAGCAAACATGTACTTTTTATTTAAGAAATTCGAAATTTTTTAGCACAATTTTAATGAATAATGAATAACCATTAAAATAAAACAATTTTATAAAAAAACATTGTTTTTAAGTACTTTTAAAAATACACATTCACACACACAAACTTTCGTATATGTATATTTTTTTGAGAATAAAGCTTATAAGATAGTTGTGTAGAAAAATCTTATCACAACAGTCTCATAATATTTCTTATAATACTAATATTTTAGTCTACACGTGAGATAATTCTCTCAAAGAGTGGATTTGACACTCTCTGTTACATATTATGATATAAAAAAATCATCACCCAGTGCAACATAAAATATTTGACATTAACACTAACATCATGTTAATGGTAAATGTAGATCATTCAACTTGATGTTAATGTTAATTTTTTCGATGTTTAAACACGGTTGTTAAAGCAAATGTTAAAAGAACTATGTTTAAACACCAAGCATTACACACAATGTTTTTTACTAAAACACACACAAAGAAATTATTGCATGTGCGTAGAATGCAACAACAAATCAATGAGAAAACAAGAAATTAACATAAATGCATGTACGCCACATTGAAAACATTGAAATATGAGCATATAATTTTAACATAGTGTTTTAACATCATCTCATCTTACGGGAGACTACCCGTAAGAACAGCTGTCTTACAATTTTTTCATTGACATACCTCACGGAACTGTCAAATTGTTTTTGTATTCCTATGTAAATTTGTTTCGAGTTTTTTTTACTCTTCCTCTCCTTCATTCTCTCATTTTCTGTTCATAGCATTTTGACATTATGTGCAGTAGTTTTACACTAACAAAATACAAGCAATTGCATTTTTTTAGATATGCGAGCACTTTCTAATTATGCTATGGTAAAACCCCATAGTATAATAATAAAGTATACTCCATAGTATAATAATAAAGTATACTCGTAAGACCAGCTGTTTTACAATTTTTTCATTGGCAAACCTCGCGGTACTGTCAAATTGTTTTTGTATTCACATGTAAAATATTTTTTGAGTTTTTTTCTCTTGCTCTCTTTCGTTCTCTCATTTTTCCGTTCAAAGCATTCTGACATTGTGGGCAGTAGTTTTACACTAACAAAATACAAGCAATTTTTGTAGATGTGCGAGTACTTTATTATTTTACTATGGTATACTCGTAAGAACAGCTGTTTGTGGGGGTTTTCACTATGATTGTCCAGTCATGATGTTTTCTTTTATTTTCTTTTAAGCAATCTTTGTAAAATCTCGTACGTTTTGACGATGATTTTGAGCATGACTTTGAGTCTACATTAGACAAATTTTTATCAAGACAAACGTCAAAATTTTATCAAGATAAAGATTTGTCTAATGTAGACTGAATTTGTCAGTATTATTGCAGCGTTAAAAGAAAATTGTCAGCGCTCGAGCTCTGACAACGTTGTCTTGATAATGCTTGGTAAAAGACGCCATCTTGATTGTTGTTGGTACTTTTTGCATGGTTTATTATGACATGCGTTTTCCCCTATAATTGATAGAGATAAAAAATTATCTGCAACTCAAACAAAAATTTGACGTTTGTCTTGATACAAATTTCTCTAATGTAGACTCAAAGTGATTGTTTGAAATTTTATGTTAGTGTTGCCGTTGTCAATAGAATTTTATTTAATAAAATAATTATTCCATTTTACTAAGAAAGCATATTAATTACATCATTTATTAATGAATTAATTAATGTTAACAATAAAATAATTTAACTATACAACAAAATTTACATGTATATTTCTTCATATAAATTATAAAATAAAAATTATTTTCCTTCATATTTGGGATAAAATTACTTTTATTTCAATAATTATTTCTTTTTATTGCCTTTATGAATGATTAAAAAAAACAAAATTACACATTTTTTAATTTTGTGTATAAAATAGAAATTTTACTTGTTAAATTTTGTATATCACAATTTTTCCATATGGTAACACTTATATAAGTTTAAGCATCATAGCGACGATCTTTACACTCTGAAAAGCGAAAATAAATAAAGCAACATAAGAAAATTGCGAATTCTGTAAATAAGAAACATAAAAAACACACACGAAATCACGATTCGTGCTTGTTTTCTTAGTGGGGTTTTTCACTATGATTGTCCAGTCATGATGTTTTCTTTTATTTTCTTTTAAGCAATCTTTGTAAAATCTCGTACGTTTTGACGATGATTTTGAGCATGATTGTTTGAAATTTTATGTTAGTGTTGCCAAAATTTGTATGTATATTTCTTAATATAAATTATAAAATAAAAATTATTTTCCTTCATATTTGGGATAAAATTACTTTTATTTCAATAATTATTTCTTTTTATTGCCTTTATGAATGATTTAAAAAAAAACAAAATTACACATTTTTTTAATTTTGTGTATAAAATAGAAATTTAACTTGTTAAATTTTGTATATCACAATTTTTCCATATGGTAACACTTATATAAGTTTAAGCATCATAGCGACGATCTTTACACTCTGAAAATCGAAAATAAATAAAGCAACATAAGAAAAGTGCGAATGCTGTAAATAAGAAACATAAAAAACACGCACGAAATCACGATTCGTGCTTGTTTTCTTACCCCTCTTGCTTCTTTACACCTCTTGCCTACAAACTAAAACCATCAGATGCAAAACCATCATCGTCAAAATTGGCCCTTACCCCTCTTGCTTTTTTACACCTCTTGCCTACAAACTAAAACCATCAGATGCAAAACCATCTAGGGAATGGTAAACAATGCCAAAAATCGATTTTCGATTTTACGATCAACTTTTTTCATTTCGATTTTCAAAATCGATTAATCGGTCCCCAAAATCGATTTTATTTTAAAGTCGATTTTTTATTGATAAATTCAAAGTGTATCAAAAACAACTAAAAATTAAAAAATAAACATAAAATAAATTTTACATACAAATCAAAATCTAGTTTGTAATGAGATTTTATCAAAATCTCTTAAAATTTTATTAGATTTTGAAAAATATCGTTATCCAGCACTGTTTTTCTTTCTGTGTTTAAGTAAAATGCAACAATGTTCCAAATAATATTGACATTTGTGTTTGAAGAAATATTTTCAAAATTAAAAATAGCAACAAAAAACTGAATTTTATTTTGAAATAATAAATTAATTTAAAATATGTAAATAAAAAGTTTAATTTAATATGGAACACATTTAAAAGTTTTTAGGGATTGTTTCGTGTTTCAAATTGTCAAATAAAATCTACAAAAGTGACAAAGGTGCGTATGTAAATGGTGTAGATTTTATTTTTTCGAAATCTCATTCAAACGAGATTTCAAGTACAAGTGTAAATGTGGTATAAAATGATTTCAAATATTCAGGCCACAAGTAATACATGTATAAAAGCTATGTATATAAAATATAAGAAATCTGTGAATATTTAATTTATACATCAAACCAATCTTCTCCAGTAACTTTGTAAAAAAGTCTTACATTTAAATCAATGTTCACTACTAAGCTTGTTCTTTGTTCTTTGTATTATAAGGCCATCCTTCAAGAATAGACGTTCATACGGTACTGATATTCTCGAGGTATTTCATTAATATTTGGGTAAATTGTTTTAATTTGTTTTTCCTTCAGAGGATTTAGACGATTGTTTTGCCAAATGCCCAGCTAGGGATGATATGTAAAAATACTAAGCTCTTTTGCGAATTGAAAAACTCAACTTGGGGCTATTTTTAAATTTAATTTTTAATCCTTAAATGTTCACCGCCAAATTATGTTAAAAAATCAGACATCAAACGAGATTAAAGCCGAATGATTTTTTGCCACACGCAGTTCAAATATTTTTCCGACGTCGTAGAGACATTTACCGAATTTAAATTTTGAAATTTTTTAGTCCTTTGTAGATCGCCATAGAACTGATTTAACATAACTTTATTATTACCAACAAAAAAAATAGTTAATTTATAAGATTTTTATAATTGTACATATTTTTTTTTAACTTTTTAAAACAAAATCGATTTTTGAAACTAAATAATCGATTTCAGTATAAAATCGTTGACATAAAATCGATTGCAAACAACCGATTTTTTTCCCCTAAAAATCGATTTTCGACTAAAATCGAAATCGATTTACCATTCCCTAAAACCATCATCGTCAAAATTGGGCCTTTTACAATTTTTTCATTGGCAAACCTCGCGGTACTGTCAAATTGTTTTTGTATTCATATGTAAAACATTTTTCGAGTTTTTTTACTCTTGCTCTTCTTCATTCTCTCATTTTTCCGTTCAAAGCATTTTGACATTGTGGGCTGTAGTTTTACACTAACAAAATACAAGCAATTATTATTTTTGTGGATGTGAGTGTACTTTATTATTATACTATGGGTAAAACCTTTAGTAAATTCATTACATTTTTGAAATTTAATACCCGTATTAAAAAAAAAAAAAATAGTATATGTTTGATATGTAAATTTCCATAAGAAAAAGTTAGTAACTCGTTATCAAACATACATTAGTTTTTTGAATACGGCTGTTTGTCTTTAAAATAACTATAAGTAAACATTTTATTTTGTATAGTTTCAGAATTTATTGCTAATAAGATTTTATTTTGGTCCATAACTTCTAAACTAAATGTGATTCCAGCTTAAAATTTTACATGAGTAGGGAGAAGAGCTATGTCAAGATCATATATTTTTTAAAATATTTTAAAAATACCGTTTTTTGAGATATACTGATTTGAATTGTATATGTTGCATTTTGACCTTTGAACTTTTGGTGTAATAAAACTTTATATATGTCGTTATGAAGGTAATATCTGTGTTTTAAAAATTAAACTAGATATCTACCATTTATATTTTAGAAGTTGTTGCCAATTAAGATAGTACACTTTTGTCAAGTTTTTAATTTTTTTTTTTTCGATATTTAAATCGTTATATTTTTGAGCGGGAAAGTGGCTAGACCCATTGCTGTCCGTTTGGAATTACTCACTTCGAAGCACTTTAGAAGTACAATAAATACAAAAATTTATGTTATATATCTTATAAATTATGTTCAACCAAACGGTCTTCGTTTCCCTTTACATCTAAGGCAGGGGTTCTCACAAGACCTTGCTTGACCTTTTGACATTGCAATGGAAGCGCGACCCACTACAACTTTGACTAATTTAAAAATCAGAAAAAATGTAAAGATAAAGTAATTAAAAAAAAATATATATTATTAATAATTTCGACATTGTTTTCCTTGAATATTAAGAGATTTTTTCGTATAATTAATCTAATAATATTCTCTGTGTCCACAAAATATCAAATCTCTGTTTTGAGGGACAAAAGAGTAAAAAAAGATATTTTTACATAAAAATGTGTGTTGAAGAACATTTGTTTAATATTTTTAGGGCTTCGGAGCCAACAAGCAGATAAACTTTGCTATTATTTAAAATGCTTTTAAATCTGTTGATTCAAAATTAAATTCAACGAATTTCAACTCTTTTTGAAATTAACCTGGAACTTTCTTAATACATACATTGAAAGGACTTTCTGTTTTTAAATTACAAAGTTATAAAGTTTCTTTATATATCCGGGAAACTTATCGATGAAATAAAAGTTTTGTGTACTGAAAACGATTTTATAAAAAGTTCTTGGCATAATATATTTTTATTTATATTTTTATAAAATAAAAGTAGAATTTCATGTGAAAAAACTATAATTTCATCAAATTTAAGTGAAGTACATATTTATCTTTTTAATTAATTGTTTACCCTACCATACTGTGTCATTGGACAGTAGTGTCCCGTAGACAAAAATTTTGTAGGAAGATCCCTCAAACGATGCGAAAAAATTAGCTTAATATGGGAAAAATAATAAAAACATTTTTAAAATTGATCTTCAGTTCTCTACCAGCGATTGAAAGTCACGGGTCTAGAACATTTCGTCCAAAAAATAGTATTGAGTTGTGTCTTGAAATGGGTATCAAACAATTTGTAATTTTTAGCCAATTAAAACAGATATTTTAAACAATTTTCGTAAAAATTTTGGTCCATAAACCGTAATTTTAGTACAACATGCAAAACAAAAAAAAAATGTTTTTCTTAAAAAATTTTATTTTGTTCCTTTATGGCTAAATTATCAAAAAATGCATTGAAGTAATAAGTACTGTTGATAATATATGATTTTATTAAAAAGTCTTCTTTTTAAACTATTTTTTCCATAACCAGCATAAAATTATGAATTTTTTGATACCCATTTCGATTAAATCTAAACTAAACTTTTATGACCAAAATGTATTTTGCGCAAACAAATTTTTACGCATCGTTTGAGGGTCTGCCTATATCGAAATCTCGAAAAAGGCTTTCCTCGGGACACTCTATTGGACAGCATTACTTTCTTCGTTTGATCATTGTTGTCTTTATCAAACATAATATTCATTAGTAGTTTCTAAAAAGAACTCATTTCAGAAAAAAAAAAAACTTTACGCTTGTCTTTAATTTGGATATATTTTGTAAAAAGATGTATTTCAATTTTTATAGTTTCATGCTTTTATTGAAATTTTTATTTGAACTTCTAAATAATATTTATATTAAAAAATTGTCTGTTTAAGAATATTTTTCAGGAATTCTTCGCGTCCCCCACGAATGTCCTGACACTGGGTCTCCACGTAATATTTTTATATCATAATATGTAACAGAGAGTGTCAAATCCGCTCTCTGAGAGAATTATCTCACGTGTAGACTAAAATATTAGTATTATAAGAAATATTATGATACTGTTGTGATAAGATTTTTCTACACAACTATCTTATAAGATTTAGGCCCAATTTTGACGATGATGGTTTTAGTTTGTTGGCAAGAGGTGTAAAGAAGCAAGAGGGGTAAGAAAACAAGCACGAATCGTGATTTCGTGTGTGTTTTTTATGTTTCTTATTTACAGCATTCGCACTTTTCTTATGTTGCTTTATTTATTTTCGCTTTTCAGAGTGTAAAGATCGTCGCTATGGTGCTTAAACTTATATAAGTGTTACCATATAGAAAAATTGTGATATACAAAATTTAACAAGTAAAATTTCTATTTTATACACAAAATTAAAAAAATGTGTAATTTTGTTTTTTTAAATCATTCATAAAGGCAATAAAAAGAAATAGTTATTGAAATAAAAGTAATTTTATCCCAAATATGAAGGAAAATAATTTTTATTTTATAATTCATATGAAGAAATATACATATAAATTTTGTTGTATATATAATTATTTTATTGTTAACATTAATTAATTCATTAATAAATGTTGTAATTAATATGCTTTCTTAGTAAAATGGAATAATTATTGAATTAAAAATACTTTTTTCCTCTTAAATAAAGTTCTATTGACAACGGCAACACTAACATAAAATTTCAAACAATCATGCTCAAAATCATCGTCAAAACGTACGAGATTTTACAAAGATTGTTTAAAAGAAAATAAAAGAAAACATCATGACTGGACAATCATAGTGAAAAACCCCACTTACTCTCAAAAAAATACACATATACGAAAGTTTGTTTGTGTGTGTGAATGTTTATTTTTAAAAGTACTTAAAAACAATGTTTTTTTGTAAAATAGTTTTATTTTAATGGTTATTCTACATTCAGAAATATATTTTCATTAAAATTGTGCTAAAAATTTTCGAATTTCTTAAATAAAAATTACATGTTTACTCTGTGACTGAATGAAAATAATGAAATATTATGAGATTTATTAGAATACATTTACCCCTTGTTTAAGATTTAACATAATATCATAGTAAAATAATAAAGTACTCGCACATCTACAAAAACAAAAATTGCTTGTATTTTGTTAGTGTAAAACTACTGCCCACAATGTCAGAATGCTTTGAACGGAAAAATTTTATCAAGATAAAGATTTGTCTAATGTAGACTGAATTTGTCAGTATTATTGCAGTGTTAAAAGAAAATTGTCAGCGCTCGCGCTCTGACAACGTTGTCTTGATAATGCTTGGTAAAAGACGCCATCTTGATTGTTGTTGGTACTTTTTGCATGGTTTATTACGACATACGTTTTCCCCTATAATTGACAGAGATAAAAAATTATCTGCAACTCAAACAAAAATTTGACGTTTGTCTTGATACAAATTTGTCTAATGTAGACCCAGTGTAAGGGGACGTGGACGATACGAAAAAGTTATGTTTACCTTTCAGTTTACCGCCGCCGACAATTTTTAGAAAAGTCGCCGCCGCCGTTAAAATCGTTCGGCGCAGGTCTCTAGTTGATAGAAAGAACAATATTTTTGCAAATCTCACGCGAAAAAAAAAGTATTTTACTCTTGGCTTATTTCTGTTTGAAAATTTATATTAAAATTAAAGTATAAATTAAAATAAAATAAATGTATTTGTAAAACTGGACAATAATTAAAATATATAAAAAATTAAAGCAAATAAAACTAAAGAAAAAAGTAAGTGTATGTGTGTGTGGAAATTTACGCATCAAAATAATCGAAATAAAAAACTTGGAATATTTCAGAAAAAATCTTATTCTATTATTGTTGTGCCAATTATGTACGGGGCGTTGTCTGTCTGCCTAATTAAATGGTTGTTCAGCTTCAGTGCACAATTTTTTCCCCAACAAACATTTAAACCGAAATAATTATAAGACCTAGACATAATTTTTTCCGTTTTATTTAAGTGGGTGGAGGTGTGTATGTTGGTTATTTTGGTTTTGCTGTGTCATATATTGTCGTGTTAACACCACCTGTGTGCAAGTTGGCTATTTCATTTACTCAAATTTGTTTAGTTTTTTTTTTTTTTTTTTTTTTTTTTGTTTCTATTACCTCAAGGTCTTGTAAACAAATGAAATAAAATACTACTAGAAGATTGCATACACATGCACACTTAGTATATTTTGATGAAAATCATCAACAAGGTTATTTTATTCGAAAATAGGACAAGATGCGAAGGTGTTAATAAAAAAAATCACGCTCTATTAATGTTGTTTAATTGCAAAAGTATGAATTTAGTTTAAAAATTCTTACACTCCCTTCTAAGTGTTATTCTTGTTGTAGTAGGTGACAGTCAAAGAATTTCCTTTATACGAGGGTTGTTTGGAAAGTGGAATAAATGTATGACATGGGAAAAACGTTTTACATTTTGATTGGCAAATCAAAATATTTAACTCTATGGTATGTTGAAATGTGGACTCGATGAGGAACCATCGCCATAGGCCAAGATCATTCATTGCCAATTCATTATCTATGGATCGAATTTGTATTTTTTTTTTTTTTTTTTTTTGGTACTGCTCGACATTTTTATCGCTTATTTCTCATCGGTATGTTTTAAGTCTTTAGGACGGTTATAAGAATGGTTATTGGAAACTAATAAAACTATCATCGTACTTTTCAATTAAAAACTCATAATTTTCCACCATAAAATGTTTATCAAAACAATTTAACTGACACTTATTTACCTTGTTTTTCTTTTTGTTAACAAATTGTCCTTAGAAAATACATAAGTTGGTATGTATAATTAAGAGATTTATTGATTGTTCATTCAATATGAATCAAAATGACCATTTTAACTGGTCATAAGACTTTTTAAGAAAGATTGTCTATTTCCACTAATCACAAACATTTAATCACGGCTCCCGACTTTCCCAAAGATCTAATTAAATAAATATATTTAAACTGCGACCAAATGATTGAGAAATTCCCAAGGTAATTGTGATAGAAACAAAATTTTCCATTGGGATGTTATATGTAAATTAAGTGCTAACTACAACTATAAATTTTGCAAAATTAACAACCAACTGAACTTAATAAATATAAACACACATTACAATTCATCTGTTGCTGTTCACAAACTACTAACAACTTTGTCCCTTAATAACTTCAACGCCAAAGTTATGTTTTTGAAAATCTAAAACCACAATTAAAAACAAATTCAAAACAGCACAAAATAAATACTCTAAAAACGCACAAACCACCCCTACTTCTTGCCTAATAACTTAAAAAACTGGGTGTTATACGTTTTAAGATTCGAGCGACGAATAAATGCAAATGTTTACAAAAATATATATAAAAAAATTATACGTTTATAAACTATAATAGTGATGGTATAAGCTTTTTTATATTGTATTGTCGTGTAAATTTAAAAGGCAGTAGCTGCAAAGTTTATTAGAAAATGCCAAACAAACGAATAACAACAGATATTTAAAGAATTTATTCATTTAGTTTAATAAATTTCATGCTCTTTAAAAACAACAATTTCTAAACAATAATCTATAATATAGTCTTGACTATAGTCAAAAGTCTTGATTATACTCTAGTTGATATTCTTGACTATAGTGAATAGCCTTAACTATAATCATGTCTACAGTTTGGTCAAGAATCTAGAATATATTCTAGTCAATAGTCTAGACTCTATACTATAATCTTAACTATAGTCTGGTTTAGTTAATCTGTCTAGATTATAGTTAATCTGTTTGAATCTAATCTTTATCAAAAGCTGTATTAAAATCAATATTGTATAGTCTAGTAATTTTTCATATACAGACTCAGAAATTAAATTAAAATTCCAAAATTTAAAAAAGTTTAAATTCTTTGCAAGATCTGCAGGCAACCAACTATATAAATACAAATATAAAAAATAATCAGCGCGTACCCAACTACTATAAAAACGAATAGCAAAACGACTTTATAACAAACACACAAAAAACTCTAAATAAACCAAACAATAAGCCAACAACTAATATTTTTAACAAGCTCATATTTCAGTCTTTTACTTAAAGCCATTGAGCAACTAAGCACAACAAAAACATAATAATACAGACATCAACTGAAAAAAGTAAATTAAATTAAAATATAATACTAGCAAATAAACATTTATAAGAGAAATTTTTGTTTGCTAATCAAAGAAATTGATCAAGAAAATCGAAACAACATCAACGATATCAACATAAAGAAAAACGTAAAATAATTTTAATTTGTATTAATCAACAAATTAACAACTAAATAAAGTTTCATTCCACACCTTGTAAATCAATTGAATTTATACAAATGCCCTACATTATTATACGTGGTAATTTAGCTTCATATAGTCATAAGTATCCATGGCGTGTTTTAGTGTCAGGACTCAAAGGTAATCAAATAATATACAGTTGTTCTTCTTTACTTTGTTGCAACTGTTTTATTTATTATTTATGGAATGAAAACAAAAATAAATAAATAATTATTTGTTTATTTATATAGTGTCTTGTTTTTTTTTATTATTACTATTATTTATGAAGTAGCACAGCTTTTACTATTTCAAAAGACCAAAAAAAAAAAAAAAATAGGTGGTTGTCTGGCTTACGCCTTGAATAAATATTTTATTAGCACTTTATGTCAATTGAATAAACCATATTTTTTATACACATTACCACTTAGTTTTTACTTATATACATTGTTATATTTTGAAATTATTTAAAGCAAAATTTTCCTATTTTTTAACACACTTTTTTCTTATTTTATTTATAAACTCAATTTTGTGTAATAGTTTCAATCGATTTATAAGTCAATGTGGTATTAATTGATAATTAAGTAATAACAAACATTTGAAAGATATCTATTTGGAAGAAAATAATCAAAGCAATATTTTTCTAATATTGTATTTTTATAAGTTTGAAAAAAATTAGGAAACAAACACAAAAAATAGATAAAATTTTTATTTTTTGTCATTTATAAAGTAAAAATACCGCCTCTTTTTCAGTAAGGTTATTATCCCCTCCGCAATAAATTTATGATATATTGAAATCATGTGGAAGAAGTTACCGCAATACATACTTATATTTTTCAGTAATATTTTTTCAGTTGTCGAAAAATTATTTAGAAATTAAAAAATATTGGAAAAAACAAAAATGCATACAAATGTATGCATGATTTATAAGATGTTGAAACATTGTTTATTTGTTTAAGATTAAAATACACATTGTGAGGCCAAAAAAAAGGCAGATTCAATATATAAATAAAATGTATATAAAAAATGTCTGAAGTATTTTTATTTCTTTTTTTTATATATAAAACTTTATTTTACTTATTACGCCGAACAATTGCTCTACGTATGATTCCATATATGGTCATGCCGGCTTTTTCAATTCAATTGTATGTGTAAACATATTAGACAAGAACTTGTTTGAGAAACTTTTCTGATATAAATTGTAAAAAGATAAACTGCGCAGGGGATCAAAATTAAAATATTTTGGAAATAAATATATAACTTCTAAACGGTTCCTCGGATTTAGATAAAATTTAAATCTGCAAAGACGAAGCAGAGAATTATTTAAGTTTAAATTTTGAAGCTTCATTCCACAGACTTCTCAGTAGAGGAGCTATGTGGTCTCAATATAGCTTTAAAAAATATGTTTGCATGAAACTAAAAACGTTCTTAATGCTATCCTACTTTAAAATATTAAAAATTTAAATATTTCTTTTATTTCTTTAATGTATTTCCATTAAATTTCTAAACATCTTTATTGATTATTCTTAATATTTACCTATGACTCCATATTTATGTATATTATTATTGTGTTTTAAAATTAGTTTTTTTATTTTTCAAAGTGGTTTTTATTGATACATATTTATAAAGAGATAAATACGTAAACATATTTACTTTTCTATAAAAGTCGTCACCTTCTTTAAGTTCATAGCAAATATATATAAATATAAAGTTTAATGACACACTTGTTGTTAAACGAATAGAAATCGTATTGAATATATTGAGTATTTGTTGGTTTTATTACAGAAATAAAGCTACCAGATAGATGTTGAAAAATATCGAATTGTTTTTAAAGAATTTATTTCAAAAAAATATAAGAAAGAAAAAATAAAAGCCTTTCCTTATATAAAATTTTAATGTGTTGTAATCGTGGATTGGCTAACACAATTCGAAGAACGAAATCCCATAACTATAGGATTCAATTTATAAATACATTTGGGGGTCAATAATAAAGTGTATAATAATCTTTATTGATTAAAAATAAAATACTTATCGTCCTCAATACAAGTTGATTAAATTGTATTACTGTTAAAAATCCTATCATTTATTTAAAATCTCTACAATTTAATTTCATGCAAAATCGCACGAACAAATTTTAATCTGGCAGCTAGATATCTCTACTACTCACAACAAAAACTCTATCTACATATATTCTCCATAAAATGTTACTAATTTATTAACTCACACATTTTTCTTCTACATATATTTCCAATGATACGATACTACTACGACATAACTATAGTCAAAGGTTCGAAAGAATTAATTCTTTAATTCACTTTTTAAAATGGAATTAAATTATAAAGAATTATTAAATCTTTTAAGTAAATTCATTGGAATTAATTCATTTGTGAATTAATTCTTTGGGAATGCTTAATTCTTTTGATTTCATTCAAATTTGTTTAAATTCAAACTATTACAAATTGAATTATAAAAATTTTCAACCATTCAATTTGTACTAGATTGAATGAAAGTTTTATTTTTTAATTCTTTATATTTTAAACAAGTTTATATAATTGCAAAAACGATGTATGGTAAGCCATATTTACGTACACACATGTTTCGTGGCGTGCACTTCTTTTAATTTCAGATATCGAGTACTTTTATTTATTTAGCTCTGTATTGAACGTATATTAAATTTCATTTGTTATATGTACTTAGGTTATTATGAATGATAGGATTTATAACTAGATTTCACGGAGAACGTATTACGAGTATTATTTTTCTTTTAAACTGTTCAGCATCTTTGTACAGAATCATCTTCCATTCTTTGTAGAGTTTAGCTGGATAGTAACATGTTGATTTTATATTGATTTTAGCAAAATACCAATGATTTTCAACTATTTTAATACTTATTTTCAAAGATATATAAAAATAGAATTAAAGAAAAATATTGTCATTCAATTTGTAGTAGAAGGGAATGAAAGAAAAAAATATATCATTCAATTGAATTTTATTTTTTTAAGGAATTAATTCTACATTTTTTTCATTCATTTTGTAAAAGAATGGAATGAAAGAAAAATTGAATCATTCAAATTGAATTGTAATTCTTCAAGGAATTAATTCTCTAGGGAATACAAAGTTAAGCCTAAAGAATTAAGTCTAGGAATTATTTTCTGAGGAATGTTTTTAAAGAATGTTAAACTAAATTTTTATAAGCTGAATTAAGATTATACGTGAATTAATTCTAAATTGAATTCATTCTTTCAAAGCTCTGACTATAGTTTTCTATTTTACAAATATACTTATAGTAAAGAGTATGACACAATGTTATGATTTTTTTTCTTTTTCTTTTTTTTTTCTCACCCCTCAACATTTATTTTTTTGTGTTTTGGCACTTTATCTAGTAACGTTGCTTAGTAAAGACCCAAAAGTATTTCACAAAATAATATAACAAACAAAAATTCTTTTTTAAAAAAATAATAACAATTCACAAAAGAAGTTATATAAACGCAGAGCAAATTTATTTAATCAGTTTAATAAATTTTGGTTAGTATTGATTTTACTTATTAACTTTTATTTATCTAACTAATGCAATCTTTTGAAAATTTTATATAATTTTTGCTTAATAATTTCTTTTATTATCATTTGTAGTTGAATTTATTAAAGTAGCTGTAATAAATTATAATATAACAAATTTAATTAATTAAATTTTATATTTTTTCAGCATCTGATATTGAGCAATTGAATAAATTTTCTTGTGGCGGTTACAGTGATGAAACAACAATTGTTTATTTAGTACATCCTTGTCATATATTATCAGCTTTGGAGGTAAGTTTTAAAATAAAAAAGTTAAAATTAGTTAATAAAATAAACCATATGCTTAAATAACTCTAAAAATGTTCGTATGTATACATATAAATAAGTTGTAAAGAAATGACTCACTAAAGGAGAGAGTTTTTGCAAATATTTGCATGCACTGCATCATGTGTGATAATTGTCTATAGATAAAAAAACCTAAGTTACTTTAAACGTTTATGCAAATTCATACAAATTTTATGAACTTATATAAAATTTGTATAAAAATTAATTATTCATAAAATACTTTGTTGGTCCTTATTTTGTCAATTAACAAATAAGAAATGTGCACAAAAAATTAAAGGCAGTGGGTGAATAGTTTTGAAATTTTCTTTTTATTAAAAACTAATTAATTTATTAAAATTTTAAATTTAAAGGAAAAATTAATAGTTCATGAGCTTTTTTGTGTTATCGATTATTTTTTTGTAGGAAGAAGTACTTTTTTAAATTATATTTTATTTTTTGCTGAGACTAGAATTCTTTAAAGTTTTCAATAAAAATAAAAAAACAACTTTTTATAAAGGCTCGATACCTTTGAAATGGATGGTGTTCTGGACAGCTGACGTTGATTGGCGACTGACTGATATATATCAGCAAAATTTGTTTAATACCACACAATAGCATTTTTTATCAAGATCAGGACGGAAAATTAGACTTCACACGAAAAAATTAGTGCTTTTAAGTTTATAAAAAGAAAGTAATAAGCGAATCTTTTTGAAATTTAGTATTTATTATTGAAAACATAAAAAAAAGTGTTAAAACTATTCTACTCTTTTATAGTTATTTTTATTTTCGCGTTTTTTATTTATTTATTTATTTTTTATTTTTTTGTGATTATTTTTATTCTAGATTATTTAAATTTGTTTTTATCGATTTTTTTTTTTCATTTATGCAATTTTTTTATTTTGTCGTTTTGTTTTATACATTTTGTTCCGTTTTGGCATTTTTCCATTGAAATAGTTTATTTTATTTTGACTGTTTTTTTTTTTTTTTTCGTTTTAGTAATTTGTTTTAGTTTTAACTTTTTTAGATTTTTTTTTTTTTTTGTAATATTTTTTTTTTTTTTTCATATCGAAGATTTTTTTTATTTTTCGTTTAAGATTTTATTTTTTATTTCGTTTAAGATTTTATTTTTTATTTTAGTAATTTTTTCGTTTAAGAATTGTTTTCGTTACTGTTTTTCTTCACTTTGACAATTTTTTTGTAAGAAAATTTTTTTTATTTAGTCGTTTTTATACCCTTCACCACAGGTGTAAAGGGTATATATAAGTTTGTCATTCCGTTTGTAATTTCCACAATTTTCGTCGGAGAGCAAAAAAGTTTATATTTTCGATAGGGCGATAGGACCATGTCCGTCCGTCCGTGTGTCGGTTAAAATGGCGTTTATGAAGCCCACCGATAACTGGCATATATAATATATACATCAAACGATCGGAAATCCTTTCGAGAATTTTGCTATTGAAATTCAGCAAGATCGGTTCATACATTGTGGAGATATGATTAAAAACCCGGTTTTTAGAACCGGTTTTCCAGTTTCTGAAGCCTCTGTATATACTAGGGACTTCGTTTTTTGCAAAGAAGTCTCATACATTTTTTTTTCTAAATTTTTTTGCTAAAAAAAATAAATAAATCGTTTCATATTAACTGAGGTATCGGGCAAAACGCATTTTTGATTTTTTGAAGCCCTTGTTTAAGCTATAGATTTTTATTTTTATATAAATCGGTCATAAATATTTTTATAAAATTTCGTTTTCTTTAATAAACCAAATTCGTTCATAATCAACAGAGTTATGGGCCAAAAACTAAAACAAATCTGTTAATAATATAAATAATACACACACAAACATATATATTAAGCATTGTAATGACTTAGTGACGTTTTTGTTTTTTGTATAGGCAAGTAGTTTAGTTAGCAACAGCAGTAATATAGTGAATAACAGTGTTGTTGTTGTTCTTTGTATATGCAGTCAGTAAATATGGAATTGTTGTTGTTTATTTTTTAAAAGCAAAGCTTGCTATGATTGTTTTTTTTCGTATTCAAATTTTCGTAGTTTGAAAAAAATTTAGATTTATAAATGTGAAATAATGAGGCGAAAATTTAATTATTTCTCGGTAGGATGGTGAAGGGTATCAAAGATTCGGCATAGCCGAATCTTTTTTTAATTTCATTTATTTAAACAATTTTTTCCCATTTTAGCGATTTTTTTTTTTTTTGTGATTTTGTTTTGGTGACATTTTTTATTTTGCAAATATTTTCCCATTTTGTCGTTTTATTTTATTTTCGCGCTTTATCCTGTTTTTGTTTTTTACGTTTTGACGATTTTTTATCCTTAGGATATTTTTTTTTAATTATTTTATATTTATTTTATTACATTTCTTTTAAATTTTGACAGTGTTTTTGTTGCATTTTTTAAATTTAGCTTTTTCAGGTAATTTATATATATTTTGCTGTTCTTATAATTTTTTCCGTTTTGGCATTTTTTACATTGTACATAAGGTCAACTATATGGAGAAGTTTGGCAATAAATCAACAATGTGTTTTATGATAAAATTTGTCCTTAATTTCATATTTCGAAGTTTAATATAATAGAAAATTCAAAAAAGTACCATTAAAATAGCAAAAAAGTACCACAACGTCCCCTCTTATGGATTCTCATTAACTAAGGACCACATATCCCTAATTTCATGTTTCTAGGTTCATAATTATAGAAAATTCAAAAAATACCATTAGAAGAATGAAAAAGTAGCACAAAGTCCCCCCTTGTGAATTCTTTACAACATCGGACCATGCGTATTTATTTTCATGTTTCTAGGTTAAATATAACAGAAAATGAAAGAAAGTACCAATAGAAGAATAAAAAAGTATCACAAAGTCCATCCTCTTGAATTTTTACCCACAGGACCACGTATCTTTAAGTACCACAAATTCCACACTTTTGAATTCCTTTCTACATTTTCTTAATTTCATGTTTCTATGTTTAATGTAATTGAAAATTCATTATTAAGTTTGAATAAAATGTAATTTCCCGCCTTTACCCCTTTTTTGGTACTTTTTTTGATCCATCGAAGTATTAAAAATTGTATTCCAATAAATTTCTAAATTGTAGTGGTATCCCGTATTAAAATACTCATATGTATATTTCAATATATATAAAAAAATGTTTTATGAAAAAATACCAAAAATAGGTACGATTTTTACCCCTTAAACGTTTGAATTTCTAAAAAGTACCAAATTTGTATTTCTCATTTTTTGATAAGTTATGAATACGATATAAATTTTATCTGTATGTTGATTGGTTTCAAAGATACATATGGTGCCAAAAAAAGTACCAAAATACAGTTTTTACCCGTTTTCTCCCTAAAACGGCCGATTTTCAAAAAAGTACCAGACACCTGTCCAATTATTTTTTAAATGAATAACGATAACTATTCAACTTTTTTTGTATATTTTAGTTTGGGAGATATAAAGTTACCGATTTTACCCTTTTTTACCCCCTAAACATTCGAATTTCCAAAAATCCCGTCTTAGTGGATCTATATGGTGGGAGACCTACCTACGTTCCAAATTTCGTCTCTCTAGCTTCAGCCTTTGGGGCTGTGGGATGATGAATCAGTCAGTCAGTCAGTCAGTCACGTTACTCTTTTATATATATAGATTTAAAATCTTGACAAAATGATCTTAATTATGTTAAAATACTGCACTTTATTTAATGCGACGTATACCTTTGCCCCTATGTGCATTGGCTATTTTTTTTTTTATATTAACGATTTTTTATTTCGGCGTTCTTTTCATTTTGAAAATTTTTTTCGTTAGGCGATTTTTTTATTTTCCTTTTTTTATTTTAACTTTTGTTCCCCTATTTTTTCCGTTTTGGCGTTTTTATTTTGGCGATTTTCCCCCATTTTGTAATTTTTTTACGAGATTTTTTCGCCTATTTTTAACTTTTTTTATTTTATTTTCGCGATTTTTTCGTTTTAGCAATTTTGTTTTGGTGTTTTCCTATTTGGAGATTTGTTTCTTTTTTACATACTATCAATAAAAATCAGAAAATAATTTTTCTATTATTTAGAAAAATTTATAAATCTCTGTTTACGGTATAAAAACGAAGGACTATTTTGTTACTCATTATGCTAAAACTCAAACGAAAAACAAACAAAGCAATCAAATGCTAAAACACTTTTATATTTTTTTTATTACTAAAGAGGAAAAAACTGTTATTATTTCTTGACATCTTACAGAGTTTGTTTTATAAACAACAACAATGACACAGCTTAGAATTGAGAGAGTTGTATAGTAGGCTTGAGAAATAAAATAGATGCAAGTTTAATAATATATGTCGCACTTTTTTGAGGCTTATAACATATATATGAGTTTTGTGTGTGAATTACCACTTATAACTTGTAAAATACTGAACTATACTGTGCAGCACTTTGTAAAGAGAACCTTTCTAATGATATGTATATTTATTATTAAAAAATACTTTAAAAAGTATACTGTGAGCGTAAAAGGGATTACATCTAATGTGGTTGCTTATCAATTATATAGATAGATATATTTGTCATCTGTTGTTAAGACTGCCAATCATTGATTTTTGCTTTATATTACTGTGAATTTTAAATAAATAAATAATCACATTTCTCCCACTAAACTTTCTTATTCTTTTTTGTTATACAAATTAATTAGTTGTTATCTTTATTTCTATTACTAATTCTACTTATTTTTTTACAGATTTTAGGTTTTCGCGTTGTAGCATCCTCCTCTACAGCAGTTAAACAAGATTATAATGAATATATGTGGACAATGCGTAAAGAGTTTACTGAACCAGAACCACTAGAAACAGAATCAGCCGTTGTAAGAGAAAATCTTTCAAATATAGGAAGAGAAGCAGCTAGTTTAGGCAACTATCATAAAGTACATTCACCTGAATAAATTTGGAAAGTACTTCGATATATTTTTAGAAACATTTTTTTTTCTATTCTAATCTCTAACTCCTAAAAACCTTGTCCTCAAACTCCAAAGCCAAGTTTGTTAATATAAAAAGAGGAAAACAAAAACCTCTCAAACATAAACATATTTTTCAATTCCGAAAAACCAACAAAACTTTTTTCCATATTTAGAAAAAACATATTACTCTTTTTCTCATCCACACCCCCATCTTAACAAAAAAAATTATAATAATTAAAAGAGTAATAAGTAATTGTTATTTGTCTTCAAATGGAGATGGAATCTGAACAAACTAACAATACTAATAATACCGCCGCCACAAATTTAACTGCAAATCCCAGTGTTAATCCTGTAAATCTACCACAGATTGCATCTGGCAATTCTGTAGCCGCAGTATCAGCAACAACTGCACCTGCTACAGCTAATGTTGTTACCATTCCTGTACCCATTGTAAATAACGAAGGCACTTATACATATATAACTGTTAAAGGTTCTTTACATGATCGTTCTTGTTCTGTTTTTGGCTTGGATGATACCGAAATACAGGCTCTATCAAAACGTTTTGAGAACAGTGTTAAACCCGTGGTAAATGGTGTTATGGTATCAGCTTCCCCCTTGGTTATGCTAAATACATTGGCCCAATTGAGTTATAAAGTTGTATGCAGTTGTGGTGAAGCTGAAATCTGTTGGACTATGCAACGTGAAATTTAAAATAAAGAAAAATAACTTTAAAATCAAACAAAACTAAAAAAAACAAAGAGACATTTAGTAGTTTACTATTTTCTTAAAATATTCTTTAAAAATTCTTTCATCTTTAACCTGAGAAGTGTTTTTCTACATAAAAACTATTAAAATCTATTTAGATTTTCTTATTCAGTTCTTACATGAAATAATTATATAATTAAAAAGTAAAAAATATAAAAATGGATCGTCATAAGGCTGATTGTTGCAAATGCCACAAATATGTGCAGCCCGCTCAGCAATCTTTAAGTGATATGGATTTTGATCGTGGTATTTGGAATGCAGGTTAGTTATATATATATATATATATATATATACAGTGGTGGCCACGAATTTAAGACACGACATTTCACTTATATATTTCTGATAATTTTTACATCTTATCGAACAAATTTTAGATCCATGTTATTTTTTAAAGATCCTAGTAATGTTATGAAAAAAAATCAACAATAGTTTGTTACCTATATTTAGTTTCCAATTTTTATTTACATATTATACAGATTAATACAAGTTTAAGCCTGGTCATGAATTTAGGACATAGGCAAAATAAAAGTTAATTCACAAAAGTAAAGCTCAGCTTCATAAAACAATATTAGTATTTGGTGGGAAATCCTTTATTTTGAATCACAGCAGCGCATCTCCTGGGTAAACTTTCAACTAAGGCCATACAGCGCTCCTTTGGAATGGCATACCAAGCCTTTTGAATTTCTTCCCATAAATCAGTCAAATTTTTTGGCTTTACTGCTCGTACATGCTCCTCAACATCATTCCACAAGTTCTCAATTGGATTGAGATCCGGGGATTGAGCTGGCCATTTCAGAACTGTGATATTATTTTCCTCTAAGCAACTCTTCACTAGGCGTGAAGTGTGCTTAGGGTCATTATCATGCATAAATTTCCACATTAGAGGCATGTTGTCTTCAGCGAATGGTATCATGATGCTTGTCAGTATGTTTTTGTAAATATGCTGGTCCATTTTATTGATAATCTTCTGAATGGGACCTACACCATGCCAGGAAAATGCTGCCCACACCATGACATTTCCACCACCATGCTTAACCGTTTTAAGGGTGTACTTTGGGTGATGCTCCAGGTTTGGAGGACGCCATACGTACTGTTTTCCATCAGAACCAAAGCGACAAAACTTCGACTCGTCGCTCCAAAGTATATTTTTCCAAAATGTCATCGGCTTATTGAGATTTTCTCTTGAAAACGCTAGTCGGGATTTAATATTTTTTTTTGACACAAGTGGTTTACGTTGTGCAATACACCCACGTAAGTTCTTCTCATTCAGACGTCTTCTTATTGTCCTGGACGATATATTAATACCAAAATCCGATGAAATCTCATTTTTAATTTTACTTGAGCTCTTGAAAGGATCTTTAGCAGCTGATTTATAAATTAAGCTATCCTCCCTGGGTGTAGTTTTTCGGGCTCTAGGGTGCTGTTTGACATTTTTGGTAGTGCCATGTTGCTTGATGTGTTCCAGTGCATTGTAAATCTTGGATCTGGAACATTTTAGTAGCTTGGACATTTCCATTACTGTTTTTTCATCAGTATTCATTTGTTGGATCAATTTTCGCTCGGCATCCGAACTCCAAGTACCTCTGGCCATTTCTAACTAAATATTTTGATGTATTCTAACATTAAATGGAATAAAACATTCATTACTTACCTTTTAGCTTCAAAAAACACCAAAAAATCACTTAAAAACCAAATATTTCTTATATGTTTTAAATTCGTGACCAGCTTCAAAAGCACGTTTTTACGAAAATATAATAAAAACAGCAACAAAATGTATACGCAAACAAAACCAAATAACGGTAATTGATCTTAACATTACAGGGTACACTGAAAAATTAACAAAATCTAATTTTATATTGCAGGGTTGTAATAATTATCACAACTTAGTTCGTTACATGTCGTGTCTTAAATTCGTGGCCACCACTGTATATATATTTTTTTTTTTAACAACACAAATTTTGTTTAATTTTAATTTACATTTTCTTTTTATTCTAGTTATTTACAATGAAATTGATCGAGTTAAAGACTTTATAGCCAAAGGCAAAACAATGGATCGTGATAATTGTGATTACACAGCTTTACATTATGCAGCGCGAAATGGTAATGTTGAAATTTGTAAATTACTTTTGAATGAGGGTAAAGCCGATATTGATGCTGTTACCAAAGGTGGTGCTACTGCTTTACATCGTGCTGCTATGATGGGTAAGTTGAATGGATAATTAATGGTTTGCGCTAGAACAACTGTTCTGCACATTTTACCAGAAACCGGATTTAAATACTAAAAAAAACAGTATTTTTATTTTTATTTCAATCGAAAAACAATCTTCAATGTTCAAAAAATAATAAAAATCCATAATAATTTTTTTTTCTTCATTAATAGTTTTTTTTTTTTTTTTTTTTTCATCATGATCGAAATAAAAAATATAAATATCTTTTGTGATATTTATTAAAAAAGTATAAAATTATTTTCAACTTTTTTCATCGGATGAAAAATTTTAAACAACAATTTCATTGAATAAAAAAATATTTTTGAAACAAAAGTATGAATAAAAAAATCATCTGACATTATTTTCATACTGATATTTATTTTTAAAGATATTTATCGTTAAAGATATTTATTGTTTTCATCATGATGGATATTTATATTAAAAAATAAAAATCCTTCACATATTTTTTCAACAAATGAAAAATTATTTTTTGAACTGTAAAGATATTTGTATTGATTGAAAAATAAAAATAAAAAGTTTTCGGGTGCTTGCATTTTACCTCAAAATGAGAAATATAAAAATAAGATTGCAGCAAAAAAATTTTTTAAAACAAAAAAAGAAAAAAAAATATATATACAATAAAAATATACATTATTAGGTAAAATATGCAAAAATATGCATTTTCAATAGAATATGCAAAAATATGCACTAATGCCTAATTCGATGCCATTTTTTAGTAAAATGTCTGATTCAGATAGATAACAACATAGGATCAATTTTTAAATGCTCCATAGTTATAACAAAACTGTGTCGATCGTATTGTTAGGAATCCGTTTCACGTTTTAGTGAATATGAACTTACATGAACTCTTTTCAAAATCGTTGATACACAGAAATATCATATAAAACGTTGATTTCATAACTCAACTAATCAAAAATAAATTCTTCTCGAAAATTCTACTAAAAAATATTGCATGTTCTGTAATGATCATGCAAAATATGTTTCAAATTTGAAGGGCAACACTTAGTTACATTATTTTCTAAAGAGATCAATGAGCAGAATATAGGCAATATTTTAGCTAAAAAAAATATTAAAAATATATTTTTTGACGATATATTTTTTTTTCCCCTTCAACTTGGAATAAAATAAAAAATTGTTATTTTCTTTTCCAGGTCATCTTAACGTCGTTAAACTATTAATCGATTCAAAGGCCAATATCGAGTTAAAAGATGAAGACGGTCAAACAGCATTACATCGTTCTGCGGCTCGTGGTCACTTAGATGTTAGTAAATTATTAATTGAAAAACAACCCAATCTCAAAGAAATTGCAGATAACAAAGATAAAATACCATTTGAATATTTAGCAAAAAATGCAAATGATGATTTTAAAATATTGCTTAAACCTTAGAGAGAAACTTGTTAAAAAAAGAAAACAAATCATCTACTAACATATAAAACATTATTAAATATGTATTCCCTTTTTAAAAAATATACCTACTACTACACAACTAAGTAAGTGCATTTGAGAACAAAAAAACATAATATTTTCTTTTTTTTATAAACTTTAAAAGTATTTTTATGATGAAAAATTAAAAGCAACAACAGAAACAATATTATTATAAATAAATAAAAAAATAAATATATCTCTAACCATACATACCATATATAGTAAATAAAGTTATACATTATATTAAGTTGTCGTCTATATATATATGTTTTTTTTTTTCTTCAAACATTTTTTTATTATTGTTCTTTTGTTTTTTTATTTAGTTGTTTTTGCAAATTTCTGTAGTAACATTTAAGATAAACTTGTTTTTAAAATTATTTATTTCCATTTAAGAATTTTTCTCTAAAAACTATTTAATATTTTCTACCAAGAAAATATGTTTTTTTGTATAAATAATGTGTACTTTTTTGTTATTACGGAATAACTATTGTAGTTTTTATATATATATAATTTCTAAAAATTTCTAAGAAATATTTTAATTTTAAATATGTTTTAAATACAATATTTCTTGAAATATATTTATTTTGCTTTTTGTTTTGTTTCTTTTTTTTAATTTCTTTTCTTCGTTACTGTTACATTGTCAACAACCAAATAAATATTTTAATGGTTTAAACAAATTCGTATAAAAAAAAAAACAATTATATTAAAATAAAATCAGTTACATTTAATATGAGTATTTAAATTAGCAGTAATTTAAAAAAGAATATCTTAAAAAATAGTATTTGTTTAACAAATTACTCAGAAAATATAAAAAATAATATTTTAAATATTTAAGTTCTACAAAAAAATATCAAAAAGTTTGTTTCTTATTTATTTTTTTCTTTTTTAAAAATGTTGCAAAAAAATAAATATATATACATATATACTTAAAAACTATTTTTTTTATTGGTTTATTAAAGGGTGTTTTAATTTTCGTATATATATATATGTAGATGTTTATACATATAACGGCATCACAGTTTCACAATCATAAAAGTCTATTAAATATTCTTGCAGTATTTTAGGTATTTCTAATTGTTCTATCATTTGTTGTATGGTAGATTTTTCATTCGTTGCCCTATAGTTTTGTTTTAATTCTACGGTGGAATTACAAAATTTATCTATTAAATGCTGACGTATTTTAATGCGTGTCAGAGATTTGAGGTCCAGGGGATGATTTGTTAATTGCTCTATGTAGTCTTCAAAATCTAAACGTTCTTTTGAAAATTTCTTAGCTAAACTGGAGGTGTTTTTTTGTGAAGGAAATTTAAAACCATTTAAAACTGTTAATAGAAGAAAAAAAATATGTATTCTGGGGAAAAATAAAAATTTGTTTTACTTACTTAATAATTTTGTAAATTGTTTAGAGCCTGCTGCTTTTAATGTCCTCAAGTGATTAACCACATGTTCGCAACATATTTGTTGCTGCAAATCAATACCCTCTTTAATTAAAAACTCTGCTATATCCAATTTACCCAACATTATCGCTCTCGACAAGGGTGTATGACAATAAGGAGTATAACAGCTTAAACTGGAGCTAAACATAATATTCGTTTTCTTATTCCAAAACGAACCATTACCATAAGCAAATAATAATCTTAAAATACTTTTACTTTCATTTAAATTATCTATATATTGAACAGCTAACAGAAGATTATTATCCATTTCCAATTGCAATGATGTATTATCTAATTTTAACATATATTCCAACATTTCAATTTTCTTATGGATAATTGCAATTTGTATGGGTGTAAACCCTTCGGAATTGCGCACTTTCAAACTATGCCTGTGGTCATCATAGCACAATAATAGTTTTAACATATCCTCCATATTATGGGCCACACATTGATGTAAAAGATAATGGGAAGTGATATGTCTAGCGCCACGTTCCAAAAGACGGGAAGCCAAAATGATATTATTCTTTTCAATGGCATAAAATAAAGCTGTTTTACCATCTTTATCCTGCAAATTGATTTTTGCACCACGGCATATTAACTCTATTGCTACATCTATCTGATCATTAGCTATAGCATACATCAAAGGAGTCTTATCGCTTTCATCCACCTCATTTATATTGACTTTATTTGTTTGCAACAAAATTTGTGCAACCTCTGCATTGTGATATTTTAGCGCCGCATGGAAGGGTGTTTCACCAGTATTAAATGTCTTGGCATTTGGATTGGCTCCATATTTTAACAGCAGCAAAGTAATATCACAATTATCAGCACCTATATGCAAAGGTGTATAACCCACAGCCGTTGTTACATTCACTTTAGCACCATGTTCCAGTAGAATGCGTGCACATTCAACATCTCCCCTAAAAGCGGCATAATGCAAAGGGGCCATTGTCATGTGATCAAGGGTGTGGGGATCTTGATGTATGATCTTGTTGCAATTATTATGCTCATAGCAATAATTTTCTAAACTGCTAACAATATCGCCGGTACGTTCAAATGTTTTTGCATAATAATAGTAAAGAGATGTAAACTCTTCTATAGTTTCATCACCGACATTGGAATTATTCATTTGATCTGCATCAGCAGTAAATTCGTCTTCCCATTCTAAACAATCCATGCCATCGGGTGTGGTATCAACTTCGGTTTCGTTATTAGTGTTGGCATCTGAAAAGTAAGTATGTAATTGGGTATAAATTGGATTACAAAATAGAGTAGAGCCTATGGACAAGGCAATAGTCTAGTATATAGTGTAGATTATATTGAAAACTAAAAAAAAAAAAAACAAAGCAAGGCACAAAATCTAAAATTCTAAATTCAAGAACGAATATCTAACCATATGAAAGGTGAAAAAAAATATGCGTAATCACCTACGATTAAGCATATTTTTTTCATCTCAGTAAATTCTTTACAACGGGATTTAAATCGAAATTGATTTGTTGAAGTTACGATTATTTGAACATTTTTATACTCGTTTCAATCCATAGTAGCGATTCGCCTCACTTTCCGTGTGTTTTATACATTTTGTATGATATTTTTTATATATGTATATTAGAGTGTCCCGTAGACAAAAATTTTGTAGGAAGACCTTTTTTAAATAATTTTTCCATAAGCAGCATAAAATTACGAATTTTTTGGTACCCATTTTGATTGAAAAATTTAAACTTTTTTTTGACCAAAATGGAACCCATGACATTTCAATCGCTGATAGGAAACTGAAGACCAATTTTAAAAATTTTTTAAATAATTTTTTCGTATTAAGCAAATTTTTAAGCATCGTTTGAGGGATCTTACTACATCGAAATCTCGAAAAAGGCTTTACTCGGGACATCCATACATATGTAATTTGTACTTATGTGTCTTATCTTAATTGTAAATGAAATTAAATTTTCACGTCCTTTAATATTCTGTAAACATTTTAAACAAACTTTACCATTATTTCATATTACAACTAATTTGGCAGTAAAAATTTAAATTACCTTAAAGTATTGATTTTTTTAAACGTAAATGACCCAGTTACAGTTAAATGACATTTAAAACAACAACACAACACATACATACCTTGACGAAATATTTCTAAATCTGGTTCTTCACAGGATTGTATGAGCAATTGCAGGATTTCTGAATCTCCCATTAATGCAGCTAAACCGACTGCGGTACGACCACAGGAATAAGATACAGATGTAGCTTTGGCACCTTGCATAAGACAGGATAATGCGTCCTCATAATTACCATTATGAACAGCCGTCAAGAGACGTTCATTGACATCAGAACAACCGAAAACAGAGTGCATTGTTTTCTAAATCTATAAATGTTTATTGTAAGTAGTATATGTTAAAAAACATTTGTTGTAACTTTTGTTAAATCTTATTGTTTTCTTTCTTCTTTAATACTGTTAATTTTTATTTATTTAAGTATATTGTAATTTTCATGAATAATAAAAAGCTTTAAAATATATATTTTATTAGGCAAACTTAAAAAAACAACAAACTTAATGCGTTTGGAAATTTTATACGATTTTTTTGTTGTTGGTTTTTTATGGTAAAGACAGTCAGCAATGCGCATATGTAAAAAATGTATTAAAGGGGGTAAATTACCCCCTTAGGGTTGTGTCGCTTTTAACCGGAACTAAACTCACAGTTTTTTTATAAATGCAACTCTGTTATTGCTTACATTTAATAAGCACTACTAGGTAAAGACTTGTAGGCATTAGAAGTTGTCTACGAACCGATCCTCCGTATTCCCGTCCAATAAGAACTTTTTCTATTTACCAAAATTAATTGAAAATATTAATATAATAAATAAATATTCCAATAAATTTGTAATACGAATACACTTACGAATGTTATGTATGGGTTTTGTGAGTCCAGAATCCGGCAGTGATACGCCATGAAGACGAGCATAATAATTCAGTATTTGCAATGTATGGCAAAATGTTTTGACGCAACATTGTTTGAACTCCGGATGTCAGTTTTGGTGCTGAGATCCGTAGATTGTCGCAGTCACGATTGTATAAATTTTAGGGTATCCAAATATTCGGGTGTTCATATTAATCGGTTTATTCGACAAATAATTATTCGAGGTTAAAAGATGATCGGTTAACAATCGATTATTGACAAATTATTCGATTAACCGAGTAACCTTTTTATAAATGTAAAACATGTAAATTACACAAATTATAGCATTTAATCTATTGAAATAGTTACTTAGAAACATAATATAAGATCAAATTCTTTTACAAGGGGATCATTTCGTAATTATTTTTCTCCTATTTGTATGAAAAATTTTCATTTTTTAGCTGATAGTAATACAAAAATATTCTTCTAATTCCGCTTTATTTAATAAATTTTTCATGTAAGTGTACATATTTTCCGTGTAAGAATGATATTTTTTAATATTTTTTTAATATTTTTTGTGTACATTTAGATGATAATTGAAAGTAGTATGACTTGTGTAACGTTGAATTTATTTAACTAAAAGTAATGTTTTAAGGATTTCTATTGGTACGAGTTTAATTATTTATGAAGATATAAAATATTACCATTTCTTGTCGCTTTTTATAAAACATTCTATCCCAACAAAAAAATCATCCAAAGAAGTCAGTAAGATACTGAACTTGTGATTAGAAATAGTACAAATTTGTATAATTTTCAATGAATTGAATTTTTTGATACCAGTTAAAATTGCAATGAACATCTAATTTTTTTAATGGCTCAAGGAAATTAGTTTTAATTTTTATTATTATTTTAATAAAGAAAATTATGAATAACATAGTTTTTCATTTGTTTCAGTTTTTTTTTTTTTTTTATATTTTTTGTAAAGATAACATCCGAGTATCAACGTCTTATAGCAGAACAGTTAATTTAAATCTTTCTATATATATTGGATCCTGTTTTATTACTTCTAAGCAGAAGAAAAAGTACCTTACTAAAAATTATTTTTATTTATTTTTACTGAATGTAACAGACCTCTTAAAAAAATTTAGTTTACATAAATTTATCATAAAAATAAAAAATTTTCTAATTTATAACTCAAGAAAAAACTACATTTAGGTTAACCGGTTATTCGACACAAATTATTCGGTTTATTCGTTATCCGAAAATAGACAGTTTTAAATTATTCGGACAGTTAATCGATAAAAATTAACCGGATAACCGAATGACGATTAATCGATTGGATACCCTAATAAATTTTTATGCGGTACTTCATCAATGCATTTTACTGTCCAACCGATTTTCATGAAAAAAACTCATAATGATTTCTTGTATTAGAAGCATATATTTTAACCATTTAAAGTGACCATTTTAAAATGGTTTGTAACCAATACTCCTTTATATAGCACGCACAGTGCGTGGACCCTGCGTGGAAGTACTTTTCCTGCGTACGAACTATTAAACAATATCTTTTGTCATAATTTCTCTATTATATCTTTAAAGATTTTGATTTTTTACAGCTCTATTAATTGCTTAAATCCTTGACAATAATAGAGTAAAAAATTAAGTTTAAAAATATGAATAGATTCACGGTTTTACAAGAATATTTAAATTAAGGTTTCATAAATATGTAGCAAGAGTCTGCGTACACTATAAAAAAAGTATTATTTTAGCGGATTTTTTAATTTTACATGATTGAAATTGTTGGGTTTTAAATTTCTATTGATTACTTAATTATTATTAAAAATTTTGCAATAAAATTCAAGATGTTTTTCGTAATAAATCAGAGAAAAGAAATTAATTTATCCTTACCCTCATTTTTGTAAGGATGCTGAATGAAAGTTCCAGAAATAATTATATAAAACCATTCATCTGTTTAAAGAGAAATGAGTACTTATCAACATAATAGAGTCCCTTTTAATTAAATCACGTTTTGAAAGTGTTTAGGACAAAGATTAATGAAAAAATAAATATTCAGGTCATGTTATACGTCAAAAATCGGAATAAACCGCTATAAAATTTACTCAATTATAATCTATTTAAATTGAAGTGTATTTTTGTTGAGATTGTAAAAAGGATATCATTAAATATTAGGCTTTATGCTATAATACCACTAATATAGACTTTATTACAAAATAAAACAAAAAATAAGCTTACTGCATAAAAGGGAAAAAAATCAATAGAATTTCTAAAAAATGTGTATTCTAAGATGATGTTAAATGTGGTTCCTCTAAATAAGACCATAACACAGCATAGTAAGAAAATCGGATCATGCTATTAAAGAAATAGACCCATTATACAAAAACCTGGTTATTTTCTATTAATTTATAATATATAAATTATTTTCTAGGTACAAGTATACCGCGAGAATCAAGAATGCAAAAAATATTTCTTATTAATTCTATCGTTCGTCGTTAATTTCTCCAAAACGTGATTTAAGTGGAAATGACCCTATTATTTCGATTAATTCTAATTTCTCCTTAGGCGGACAAGTGGATTTCTATTAATGTTTCTGAATGTTTTATTCAGCATCTTTATAAAAATTAAATTCATATTTACAGTAAAAATAAATTTATTTCTTCCTTGATTTATTACGAAAACATCTAATTATATTGGAAAATTTATAATAACAATTAAGTAAACAACAGAAATTTAAAACACAACAAATTTAATAATCTAAAACTAAAAAATCCGCGAAAAATTTAGATTTTTCAACAAATGTACGCAGACGTTTGCTGTATAATAATTATATGACTTTATTTTAACATTTTTGGATAACCGCGAATATTTTCACTTTTCTAAAGTTGACGTTTTACTTATTTAATATTGTTATGGATTTATCTTAAAGGATATACAGAAAACTTGCGTCAATAATGTCTTTCATATGTTCGTACGCAGACTTCTGCTTCCTAGTGTATGTAGTAGGGTGATCGACGAGGTTTTCCAACCGGTTTTAAAACCGGTTTTTTCTGTCCATGTGCTGTCGGTTTTTTCAAAATGTTAATTTTTCGAATGTTGAATAGTCCGGTTTTTTAAACACAAAAAACCGGTTTTAAAAATAGCATTTTATTTCAGAAAACATGTACTAAATAGTGATATTTGAATCAAAATTTAGGAACAATTTTTTAAATATTCATAAAGACTGATTTCTTATGTTTTAAAAATATAGTTTAAGTCTAAATTGGAATTTATTCTGTAATATTAAACAAATAAATAAGTAACAATTGTCCTGTATGAATTTTTTAATCTACTGTAATATCTGTAATATTTTTACACCCAATTTAATTTTTTATGATCCAATATTTCCTTTATTTTTAAAGGTGTTGTGTTAAAAAAGTTTCACCTGCAGAATAATTTCAATTGAGACAGGCTTCCATATTAAGCCATGGTTTCTGTTTATGCTAACTAAAATTTAGTTTAATTTTTGATGATTTTTTTTTCTACAATTTTGAAACATAATTATCTTCTAGTCATCTAGATATATAATTTGCTTAGCATTTTTTCTCTTTCCAATGCTTTCTAAAGCTCCCAAACGACGTAGAAAATTAAAATTTGGCTTAATTATAAAACTTTTCGTCCAACAAATCCTAACGGAGCCATATTTTGAAATTTTTATCAGGAAGCGGATATACGAGGATTTATGTGTCTTTTTCTAAACATTTTTTCTCTTTCTAGAGCTTTCTAAAGCTCCCAGAAGACATAGAAAATTAAAATTCAGCTTAATTATAACCCTATTCGTCCTACAAATCCTAACGGAGCCAGATTTGAAATCTATATCAGGGAGCGAAAACACGTGGATTTATATATATCATTCCTAAGCGTTGTTTTCTCTCCAGAGTTTTCTGAAGCTCCCAGACGATATAAGAAACTAAAAATCGGCTTACTTATAAAACTATTCATTCTACAAATTCTAATGGAGCCAGATGTTTCTATCAGGGACAGAAAAGTCTGTTTTTGGTATTAAGAACTTTTGAGTTGCTATACTTATTATTTGCTCTCCAAATCATTTCAAAAACTGATTCTGCATTTCGGTCAGGGAGCGCATTACGACGATTTTTTTATTTTGAAAGGTTTACGAATTTAAAACTTTAATCAATATTATCCCAATAAATTCTAACGGCTTCAAATAATTGACTTCGATTAGTGAAAGGAAGGTGTCCATATGTTGTTCATATTTTTTGTCTTTTAATTTTCGGATTGCTTGTGCAGGCTTATACGCTTGTATTTAATAAATTTTTATCTTGAATATTATAAGAATTATTGATTTTTTTAAAGAAATGTAGCCTTTTGATATAAATATTAACTTCTGCAAAAAACCGGTTAAGCGGTTTTTTCTGAATTTCAAAAAGTGCAACCGGTTTTTTTAAAATACCAACTATTCGAACTATTCGAAAACCGGTTTCTCAAAAAAGTCGAATAATCGATCACCCTAGTATTTAGCTAAAAATTATTAAAAATTAAATATTTTCCAAAGTAAATTTCAAACATTTCATTACAAATGAAAAAATTAAATAAAATGTAAATAATTTGTTTAAGTCTTCTTGACTTGATTCATATAGAAAAAAGTTTTAATATTTAAGAAAGGTTTAAAGATAATTTTTATTGAGCCTTTTTTAAGATCGTTATAATAATAAAATTGTAATTTTAAACAAAACAAACTTAAGACTATAATATCTTAAAATATGAGAAAGATATTTAGCAACATGCTTTGAGAGAAAATCTCCTAAAACTAAATTATTAATATTAAAACTATCTTATAACCAATTTAAAACTATCTTAAAGCTAACTTACAACTATCAAAAAAAAAGAGCAAAATAAATTAGTAATCAACCCCCATGAACTAAAATCAATGAAACAAAATATTTATATACACTTTTTTCTGTGTAAAAATGAAATGGATGAAAATGGATAGATAACGTTTTTTTTTTCTACAGCCAGCTTATGTCATTCAAATACAGTATAAACTCGATAACTCGGATAATTGATTGCAGACCTCAATCCCATCTCGGGTATGTCATTTTTTTACAAAATCGCCAAAAATTAATTTATGATATGACATGATATATAGATAGTCCTTGTAAATCTCTACAAAAAATACACTTACATGTGTAGGTTATCCCTTTTTAGTTTAAGAGATATTCGGGTCGAAATAAATTTTTACCTCATTTTTAGCCTCCCCTTTTTTTAGTTTTTTAAACTTGGCGGGCTTAATTTTTCCCTATAAAATTCTAAATAATATTACTGCAAGAATCATATAATTATATGAATCTGTAAAAAGTTATATTAATCTAAATTTGGAACTTTAAAAAAATTTTACATTTTTTGTTTTTTTTTTCCAAAAAGGTGGCATTTTATTCAGTGATAAAATTAGTTTTTTGTTCTGAGCTTTATCATTTTTTTAATGTTTTCAAAAGAAATCTTAATGTAAATGCGTGTAAAGTAAATCCGGAGGAGTTAGGGACAAAGGTCTGCCCACGAACCCTATCCAAATTTAGTCAATTTTGGTATTTAGCTTTTTCTTTTCTTGTTATGTTCTCAAATCGCAAAGCTGGGATCGACTTAAAATTATTTTAATTTTTTTAGCTCTATATGTATGGTATACACCAAAAAAGTATTTTCTGACGGAAGCCCCTTATAACGACAGGGTGACCATTTCAATGAAAAAAAGTCAATTTTTGAAAGAAGCTTTCCCCAAACTGGAATTTTATGTATTTTGGAGTAAGAAAATGGGAATCTATTTATTTTTTTCTTTTAAGGACAAATTTTTTTATATTATACTAAAATTTTATAATGATAGCTTAATTAATGTAGATTTTATTTAAGTTCAAATATTGAATTTTTTTTTTCGAAAAATAACACTAAATACAAACAATTTTCGTTTTTTGATTAATTTAATTAAAAAATTTAGCTCAAATACTTTAATATTTACATATTATTATTTTTCAAGTAATATCCTTTCCAATGATACCAAATACTTGCATAAATCCTTTACACAATCGTTTAAATACTTACTGAAACAAGACCCCCCTTCAGCAAAATGTTCACATTTTCTTTAATTTCCATAGTAAATGAGTGCTGTATCATTCTATATACATAAGTGCAGAGCAGTTTCAACGTTTTTTTTTTTTTTTTAATAATTTTGTGCAACTTTTGAACCGTTAAATATATTTCAATGAAATTTCACATAGCTATTACTTCTAATCTTTAAAAATATTTTGGAAAATACCAAAACTGGTTTAAATTTCATTGAAATATTTTAAACGGTTCAAAAGTTAAACGAAATGATTAAAAAAAAAAAACACGTTGAAACATATATGCATAAGAGCACAGCATTTCAATGTGTTTTTTTTTTTTTAAATAAATTTGTTTAACTTTTGAACCGTTCAAAATATTTCAAACAAATTTAACATAGTTATTACTGTGGTATTTTCCAAAATATTTTTAAAGATTATAAGTTTCTAGCTGGTATGTGGGCAGGAGGAGAACCTCCGAAAGTGGTAAACTCTTTTAATTATTTCTTATATAATATCCGAGGTGACCCATTTCGGAGGTCCTCCCACCTGCCCCAAGGCCACCTAGAAACTTGTACACGTTGAAACTGCTATGCACTTATATTTATAGAATGCTACAGCACACATTTACTATGGAAATTAAGGAAAATGTGCACATTTCGCTGAAGGGGGGGTCAAGTTTCAGTAAGTATTTAAAAGATTGTGTAAAGGATTTATGCAAGTATTTGGTATCATTGGAAAGGATATTACTTGAAAAATAATAATATATAAATAATAAAGTATTTGAACTAAATTTTTTCATTAAATTAATCAAAAAACGAAAAATTTTTGTATTTAGTGTTATTTTTCGAAAAAAATTCAATATTTGAACTTAAATAAAATCTACATTAATTAAGCTATCATTATAAAATTTTAGTATAATACAAGGTTTAATTTTTATACTATAGTAGCTCTTATTTATTATAAATATCAACTACTAACAGACGCCATATTAAAAAATATATTCACTGTTTAACATTTCGTATTCCATACTACTACAAACTGCTGCAATATTTTCATGTTGTATACTAAAAATTGCAGCGTTTGTTTACAATTTATGGCAACAGACTTAAACAGTATTCAACTTGTATGTCAAATATAAAAACTACAACCTCGTGCTGTAGTTGCGCTCGCACAATTTTTTCGAAAACATATTACTTTGAGTCTACATTAGAGAAATTTGTATCAAGACAAACGTCAAATTTTTGTTTGAGTTGCAGATAATTTTTTATCTCTATCAATTATAGAAGAAAACGTATGTCATAATAAACCATGCAAAAAGTACCAACAACAATCAAGATGGCGTCTTTTACCAAGCATTATCAAGACAACGTTGTCAGAGCTCGAGCGCTGACAATTTTCTTTTAACACTGCAATAATACTGACAAATTCAGTCTACATTAGACAAATCTTTATCTTGATAAAATTTTGACGCTTGTCTTGATAAAAATTTGTCTAATGTAGACTCAAAGTTACACACCAGTCTGTGTTTTCTTTGTTACACTGGGTCTCCACGTAATATTTTTATATCATAATATGTAACAGAGAGTGTCAAATCCGCTCTCTGAGAGAATTATCTCACGTGTAGACTAAAATATTAGTATTATAAGAAATATTATGATACTGTTGTGATAAGATTTTTCTACACAACTATCTTATAAGATTTACTCTCAAAAAAATACACATATACGAAAGTTTGTTTGTGTGTGTGAATGTGTATTTTTAAAAGTACTTAGACACGATGTTTTTAGTAAAATTATTTTATTTTAATGGTTATTCTACATTTAGAAACATATTTTCATTAAAATTGTGCTAAAAAATTTCGAATTTCTTAAATAAAAAGTACATGTTTACTCTGTGACTGAATGAAAATAATGAAATATTATGAGATTTATTAGGATACATTTACCCCTTCTTTAAGATTTAACATAATATAAACATAATGTTTACTCTCTTCTGCCGGCGTTATCTTACATATTATATCAACGTGGAGATAGTATGTTATGCGCATTGATTTTTCTGCTAGGCAATTTAGCAGTCTTTTTTTTTTTTTTGAAATTTCGATGCTTTGTGTGTAAGAATAAAACACATAAGGGTTGAAATGTAGTATAATGTAGTTAGTGTGTATGTTCGTATGTATGTTTATGTTTTTAACTTTCACACAAGAATGTCTAGCAGCAATGGAATTGTCAACAAAAAGTCTGCTAAACATTATACTATAGCAGCAAAATCAAAACGAAAATAAATAATACTGCGCAATATGGTTTCAACAAAATTGTGCGTGCGCAACTTTACGTCGAGTCTATATTAGAGAAATTTGTATCAAGACAAACGTCAAATTTTTGGTTGAATTGCAGATAATTTTTTTATCTCTGTCAATTATAGGGGAAAACGTATGTCATAATAAACCATACAAAAAGTACCAACAACAATCAAGATGGCGTCTTTTACCAAGCATTATCAAGACAAAGTTGTCAGAGCTCGAGCGCTGACAATTTTCTTTTGACGCTGCAATAACACTGACAAATTCAGTCTACATTAGACAAATCTTTATCATGATAAAATTTTGACGTTTGTCTTGATAAAAATTTGTCTAATGTAGACTCAGTTACAGAAATATATTTTATTTCGTATGCAATGCTTTGTTTTTGCTGCTGCAAATTGCAGAGATGATTGACAATTTTAGTAGTATAACGAAGTAATGTCGTCTATATTGGAGAAATTTCTATCAAGACAAACGTCAAATTTTTGTTTGAGTTGCAGATAATTTTTTATCTCTGTCAATTATCTTTGAGTCTACATTAGACAAATTTTTATCAAGACAAACGTCAAAATTAACACGAATTTATGGAAGGTGGCAACAGTTGTGCAAAAACAACAATATGGCGAATTCATTAGTGTTTTTTATATGTGCAGTTTGACAGCTGTAACAACCAAAAATAATAATCAGCTGTTTAACTGAGGCTACCTTGTATAGATTCGCACTGATTTTGACGTTTGTCTTGATAAAAATTTTTCTAATGTAGACTCAAAGTTATAGGGGAAAACATATGTCATAATAAGCCATGCAAAAAGTACCAACAACAATCAAGATGGCGTCCTTTACTAAGCATTATCAAGACGAAGTTGTCAGAGCTCGAGCGCTGACAATTTTCTTTTAACGCTGCAATAACACTGACAAATTCAGTCTACATTAGACAAATCTTTATCTTGATAAAATTTTGACGTTTGTCTTGATAAAAATTTGGGGTTTTTTTTTGGTGTTGTAGTTGTTGTAGAGTTGTCGTTACCTTCTTAATCTACCTTGGTGTGGATATTTCTAGTTGTTGAGTATTGTATAAATGAAACATTTGTATATTTATTGCACAGTCATAAGTGGAAAATTTTTTGCTGGAACTGAATATTTAAACCTTGGTATAATATAAAAAAATTTGTCCTTAAAAGAAAAAATAAATAGATTCCCATTTTCTTACTCCAAAATACCCAAAATTCCAGTTCGGGGAAAGCTTCTTTCAAAAATTGACTTTTTTCATTGAAATGGTCACCCTGTGGTTATAAGGGGCTTCCGTCAGAAAATACTTTTTGGGTGTATACCTTACATATAGAGCAAAAAAATTAAAATAATTTTAAGTCGATCCCAGCTTTGCGATTTGAGAACATAACAAGAAAAGAAAAAGCTAAATACCAAAATTGACTAAATTTGGATAGGGCTCGTGGGCAGACCTTTGTCCCTACCTCCTCCGGATTTACTTTACACGCATTTGCATTAAGATTTCTTTTGAAAACATTAAAAAATGATAAAGCTCAGAACAAAAAACTAATTTTATCACTGAATAAATATTGCCACCTTTTTGGAAAAAATACAAAAAATTTATAATTTTTTTAAAGTTCCAAATTTAGATTAATATAACTTTTTAACGGATTCATATAATTATATGATTCTTGCAGTAATATTATTTAGAATTTTATAGGGAATCTGGAAAATATTTAAAAAAAATTCTAGGGGAAAAATTAAGCCCGCCAAGTTTAAAAAACTAAAAAAAGGGGAGGCTAAAAATGAGGTAAAAATTTATTTCGACCCGAATATCTCTTAAACTAAAAGAGATAACCTACACATGTAAGTGTATTTTTTGTAGAGATTCACAAGGACTATCTATATATATATATTTCTATTCTGTCATATCATAAATGAATTTTTGGCGATTTTTTAAAAAAATGACAAACCCGAAATGGGCAACTTTGGGCCCACTTCCTCCCTGACCCGCTAAGGGTCTGTAGTCCTCCAAATCAACTCAAAAACACCTCAGCTCTGATCATGTGAAATTTTATTGAGATACCTCTAACGATTCTTTAGTTACTGAATTATTTCCAAAAAAAAGCGTTTGGGAACCACTGTGAATACGTATTATCGAATTATCCGGATTATTAAGGTTTTCTCCTGGTACATTTTTGTTAAAAAAAAAAGTACTAAAATATTTATTATACCCTTCAAAAGGTTTATATAAGTATGTCATTCCGTTAGTAATTTCTACAATATCCATCTAAGACCCCAAAAAGTATAATTATTCTGGATCCTTATTGATAGGGGAGTCGATATAAAGATGTCCGTCTGTCTGTTGAAATCAGTTTTTTGAAAGACCCAGTTATCGAATATATATTTTTTTATACATCAAATTGTAGGGAATATTTTTATAAAATTTCGGTTATTTTTAATCGAAAAAAAAAACTGTCTATAAACAACAGTTATGTGCCAAAAAGTAAAAAAAATCTGTTAATAATATAAATAAACACACAAACATTTATATTAATTCTTCGCTAACTTCGAGTCTACATTCACCTTTCAGCCAGCTAACAGCTGATTTTGGCCGCCGTTAAAATCTTTCGGCGCAGGTCTCTGGTTTGTCATCACCAGGGCAAGTTTTTATATGCACAAAAATAATTGAAATATGCGCTTAAAAAAGCACGAAAAAATGGTATAATATGCACAGAAATATGCAAAAATAGCATGAATATGTATATAAAAACCAACGAATTTATGCATTCTTATATATTAATGTGTAGAAAATATACACAAATATGCATTTTTTAACTTTCATTCTCTAATAAATTCGATGTTTATAAAAATACAACTATTTCAATTTTAAGTATCATATTTGACGCTTCTGAATTTTTTCTTTACAATATTTACAATGTACTCAAAATACTCACAAAAAAATTTTAAAAATCATTTGATTGAACTCCAAAAAATCACAAAAAAAAAGTGTGTTTTTGTTAAGAAAACTAACTTTTGTATCCATTATATGCAAATTTATGCAAAGATTTAAAATATAAGCATTTTTTGTGAAATTCTTTTGAAATATGCAAATGCTTACTTTCCAAGCGAAAAGCTTGAAAATCTTGCCCTGGTCATCACCAATTACTCAAGGTATTAGGGAATGGTAAATCGATTTCGATTTTAGTCGAAAATCGATTTTCAGGGGAAAAAAATCGGTTGTTTGCAATCGATTTTATGTCAACAATTTTATACTGAAATCGATTGTTTAGTTTCAAAAATCGATTTTGTTTTAAAAACAAAAAAATATGTACAATTATAAAAATCTTATAAATTAACTATATTTTTTTTTGTTGATAATAATAAAGTTATGTTAAATCAGTTCTATAACGATCTACAAAGGAAAAAAAATATCAAAATTTTAAAAATTCAGTAAATTTCTCAACGACGTCGTAAAAATTTTTGAATTGCGTGCAGAAAAAAATCATTCGGCTTTAATCTCTTTTGATGTCTGCTTTTTTTAACATCATTTGGCGGTGAAGGAGTAAAAGTGAAATTTAAAAATGACCCCAAGTCGAGTTTCCAATGTTTTAAGAAAATAGAAAATTAAAAAATCCCAATATTCAATTCGCAAAAGATCTTAGTATTTTTACATATCATCCCTAGCTGGGCATTTGGCAAAACAATCGTCTAAATCCTCTGAAGGAAAAAAATAATAAAACAATTTATCCAAATATTAATGAAATAGCTCAAGAATATCAGTATCGTGTGAACGTCTATTCTTGAAGGATGGCCTTATAATAACCCAACAAAGAAACAAGATTAGTAGTGAACATTGATTTAAATGTAAGGCTTTTTTACAAAGCCTTACTGAAGAAGATTGGTTTGATGGAAAAATTAAATAATCATAGATTTCTTATATTTTATATACTTAGCTTTTATACATGTATTACTTGTGACCTGAATTTTTGAAATTATCCAGTTGGCCATCTCTTCAAGACAACATCGACGACGCGTACAAGACCCATAGACAATTCTTGACGACATGTTGACGACAGCCCATACAATTCGTCGACGACTTTTCCAAACAAATGTCCGCTAAATCGTTAAGGACATTATAAACAACAATGTCTTACAAATTGTCGTCGACGATTTTGCTGAATTTTCTTAGTAACATCTTTCGCCATCCTGTTGGAACCAATATCGTCTTTTCCATTTCATTTAATTCGGGAGAAATATCTTTAAAGCAGTACGCACAAATGATGTTGCCGACCAAAAATCCATTTCTTTTAATTTCAACACGCGCTAAATAATTAGTTATATTTTTATTTTTTTTGGAAAAAAAAATAATATTTTTTTCAGAAATAAATAATTGTTTGACAATGGAAATAAAGTTTAAATATTACGAATTAAGGACATTGTCGCTCATATAGTCGTCAATTGGACTGGTAGCACGACAATGTGCATGCAATTGTTACTTAATTTGTCCTGAATAGAATTTTATAAGCGACAAAATATACAATTTCCTGCAGACAACGTCAACGACAATATCGTCTATGATCATTTAGCCAACTGGGTATTTTATATGTTTATTTTTTAATTTTTAGTTGTTTTTGATACACTTTTGAATTTATCAATAAAAAAAAATCGACTTCAAAATAAAATCGATTTTGGGGACCGATTAATCGATTTTGAAAATCGAAACGAAAAAAGTTGATCGTAAAATCGAAAATCGATTTTTGGCATTGTTTACCATTCCCTACAAGGTATATTAACTATTAGGTAGAGTTAAAAACACAGCTGACTTTTTTTTCTTTATGTGTGATGACTGTCAAATCTTTTTTTTATATGGTGTTTGTTTCTATGTGTGTTTTGTTTACATTTTTTATATCATTTTCGTTATTGTTTCAATGTAAAAAATTTGACATTTTACGAAAACAAATGAGAGAACTTTTTTTTATTGTTGTATTTGTTGTAGAATTGCTCTAACGTCGAGTCTATATTAGAGAAATTTCTATCAAGACAAACGTCAAATTTTTGTTTGAGTTGCAGATCATTTTTTATCTCTGTCAATTATAGGGGAAAACGTATGTCATAATAAGCCATGCAAAAAGTACCAACAACAATCAAGATGGCGTCTTTTACTTTGAGTCTACATTAGAGAAATTTTTATCAAGACAAACGTCAAAATCGATGCCAATCTATACAAGGTAGCCTCAGTTAAACAGCTGATTATTATTTTTGGTTATTACAGCTGTCAAACTGCATACATAAAAAACACTAATAACGTCAAAATGAACTCGAATTTATGAAAGGTGGCAACAATTGTGCAAAAACAACAATATGGCGAATTCATTAATGTTTTTTATGTATACAGTTTGACAGCTGTAACAACCAAAAATAATAATCAGCAGTTTAACTGAGGCTACCTTGTATAGATTTGCACCGATTTTGACGTTTGTCTTGATAAAAATTTGTCTAATGTAGACTCAAAGTTACGTCGAGTCTATATTAGAGAAATTTGTATCAAGACAAACGTCAAATTTTTGTTTGAGTTGCAGATAATTTTTTATCTCTGTCAATTATAGGGGAAAACGTATGTCAGAATAAACCATGTAAAAAGTACCAACAACAATCAAGATGGCGTCTTTTACTAAGCATTATCAAGACAAAGTTGTCTGAACTCGAGCGCTGACAATTTTGTTTTAACGCTGCAATAATACTGACAAATTCAGTCTACATTAGACAAATCTTTATCATGATAAAATTTTGACGTTTATCTTGATAAAAATTTGTCTAATGTAGACTCAAAGTAATCACGATTATTTTTCGTGAGTTAAGCCCAAATTACAATAGCGCGAAGTCAGCAACAGTATCAGCAAAAATTATCAGCTGATCACTGTCAGCAACATGTTGCTGCCGTTATAATTACAATTCAGCGTAGGCAGCCACAATTTACAACCACCATCTAGCTTTGTTCTACTTGTGTATTTTAGCCTCTCATTTATTTGCTCACTCTCTTTGTCTCGCTCTCAATCTGAATGCAGCGCAGTGAATTTAGGAACAGGGCTAAATGAAACAGCACTGCAAACTGCTGCTTACCAAATGTAATCAACACCATAAAGCCCCAACCAGTCAACTTTCCTTCGCAATTAGAATGAAAAAAAGTAGCGTGAGACATTTTGTACAACCAGTCAACAAAATTAAACGTATCATATGTTTTTGAACATTCACTGTGTAAACAACCCTGTTTTTCGGTTATTTATTTTTAGTTGGCCCCTTTTTTTCAAAAAATTTGCCTTTTTTGGCGACTTTTTATTTTGAAATCCCCTTTTTTGGACACTTTTTAAAAATTCTCAACGGTAACGCTATTCGTCTCTGCGCAAAATGGCGCTCAAAATGTGCGTTTTTAGCCAAAGATATGCAAGGTAAAACAAAATACGCCATTATTTTTACTGATGCAAAAACCTTCTAAAAAGGTATGAAATTTCAAAATCAAAATTTTGAAATTTACCCTAATATATATCATAAATAAATAAATAAATATATATATATATATATATATATATATATATATATATATATATATATATATATATATATATATATATATATATATATATATATATATATATATATATATATATATATATATATATATATATATATATATATATATAAATGTATATATATATACATATTTATTTTTTTCTCAAAATGTATTTCATTTTAACGGCTTCAGACTACTCTGAGCTGCCGCCGATATTTTTCACTCAGCCGCCGCCGACTTTTTACGTTGACTTGTTTCTCTGTTAGTGTTCTTTCTTTTTTCTTTATATACGGTCAAAATGGCAAATCGTGGAAATCGTGCTCGTCAAACTGAAGAAGTGGATAACACCATTAATTACGTACAATGTGACGGTTTGGTAAGTTAATTGTGTAGTTTTTATAAATATCTATTGAATTTCATAGAGTTTTCCTAAGTTTCTATGGATTCTGTAAAGAAAATAGGTATTGAAGATTTGGGGCTGCGTCTAGTGGACATGTCAAAGAAAAAAAAATTCACACGTTCGCATTTGACAATTGTGCATTTGTGCAAAATCATAGGATGCCAGATTGATATGAATAACAGAAACATTAGAGCGTTCAGTGGTTTAAAAAAGTATACATACGATTATAAAATTTTATAATGTATAAATTTTTAAATTAATACTTTATTTTCGGTATAAATAGACCTCCCTAATTCAGCTCCGATTTATAACGGTGAATTTAACGATGTACAAATTTTTGGCCGCAAATAAATATTTTGGAAGTTATAGGGCTTTGAAAATCGAATTTCCCTAAGAAACTCGTATCAAAAAAATGTTCGTTATAAAAAATGTTGGGTAAAAAGGAAGAACCAGAGAGTTAAAAACCCTTCCGCACGGCCGAAAGCCGGCTATTAAAAAAAAAATATTTCCACGAAAAAAAATTTTTTTTTGCACAAGAAATTACAAAATACTTAAAAAATTGTGTTTATGATACTTTTATGTTATTTGTATTTTATTTTTGTAAATGCGCCTTTAAGAGCTTTTAAATGACACCTTAATCATTGCAATCGCATAAATAGTATAGGAAATATTTACGATTTTTGGTGAATTAGGGAGGTAAATGAGTACCAAATTACGTTGTTTATACTGAAAAAAACTTAATTTTTTTATATAGAAAAATTACAAAATTTTTACATTTTACAGGCTGTTATGAAAATGGTAAAACATTGCCATGAAGAGTCGAATAATATGGATTTAGCCCAAGGTGCTCTCTTGGGTTTGGTGGTCAACAAATGTTTGGAAATCACCAACTGTTTCCCATTCCCCAAAAGCGATGACGAAACTATGGACGAGGAAATGTATCAATTGACTATGATGCGCCGTTTACGCCGTGTTAATGTTGATCACTTTCATGTGGGCTGGTATCAAAGTTCCAATGTTGGTAACTTTTTGTCAATGGCCTTGTTGGAGTCACAATATCACTACCAGACTAGTATTGAAGAATCGGTTGTTGTAATCTATGATACACAAAAATCTGGACGTGGTTTCTTATGTCTGAAGGCCTATCGTTTGACTCCTCAAGCTATACAAATGTACAAAGATGGTGATTTTACTCCCGAAGCTTTGCGCAACTTAAAAGTTGGCTATGAGAGTTTGTTTGTTGAAATTCCAATAGTTATTAAAAACTCTCCCTTGACTAACATAATGATGTCGGAATTATGTGAAATGATGCCCGAAGAACAGGGACACAATTTCCTTGATTTGGGTACTGCATCTGTATTGGAGAATCATATGCGGTGTTTGATCGAACGTGTCGATGAACTTTATCAGGAATCAACACGTTACAACAAATATCAACATATTGTGTTCAAACAAGAAACGGTAAGTTTTACTCATATTAAAGTTTTACACTTTAATTAATTATATGTGTTTATTTGTCATTGCTGTAGGAAAAACATCGTGCTTTGGCCAAACAAGCTGCTGAAAATGCTATACGTGTTTCTAAGGGTGAATCACCTATTCCCGAGGATGAAGTTCTTAAACAATTCCGTCCTCTGCCCGTTCCTCCTAGACTTAATGCTACAATTTCTTCGGGTCAGATTAACACCTATTCCCAGCACATTTCACAATTTTGCTCTCAATCTTTGGCTAAACTTTTCATTACACAAACTTTGCAAAACGCTAAGGAAGCCAAGGAAACTAAATAATTTTTTTACTTCTAAAATATTGTATTTGTACAAGTTTTTATTTTTTTCTTGTTTTTTTTGTAAATTGTTTTAAAAATATTTAAACTGTAACCCATATGTCTAAAATTTATAATATAAAACAATTAGAACAAGATATCTTGTACACTAATTATCTTTAAAGAAAATTAGGAAGGTAAAAAACTTTAAAGTGACATGGCAACAAAGGTTCGAAAGGCTTAATCCATTTTTAAATTTTCAAAACTGACTTTAAATTTGATATCCAGACATTCCTTTAAAGCATTCATATTAATTTTATTCTTTGAAATTCACATGATCTCAATTAGTTCTTAATTCCTTAAAAAAATTAAAATAAATTAAATAATTGAAGATTAAAATATATATTTAATCATTCAAATAATCTCTAGTTAAAATCTATTATAAATAATCTTTAGAAAATATTTTTTAATTAATTTTGTAAAAAGTCAAAAAACAAAATATTAAAAATTGTATGAATGAAAATTATTTTTATTTACGGCCTGTTCCACGATGGACAAAATGTATGGGAACAATAATAAAATTTGAATTTTTTTTTTTTTTTTTGTTGTTTTTCGCATAAATTGTCGAAACGAAGTTTTTGTTTGACATCGTGGGACAGACCGTTAGTTAGGAGAAGATTGAACCAACAAAAATTTAATGTAATATTTTATGAATTAAATCAGCTAGTACTTCTAATTCAGAATTAAGATTATAAGGAATTAAGATTGATTAATTCTTTCGAAGCTAAGAATAATACAATATAAATTTATTACTTAAATATTTTTTATATTTTTAAATCAAATAGCAAAAAAATGAAACAGACTGACGAAAATTGTTAATTAGATATACTTACAATTGAATATTGAAGAATTTCTTAAGATTAAATACTTCCGTCCAACTGCGGTCTTACACTCTATTATTTCTGCAGAAGTGATTGTCTTTCGCGACATAATTATAATTTTGGTTCAAATTGTCCACATTTTTTTAAAACTCCACTTATAGTTGCCTGATGCAGGAGTTTTTTGCGCCATAAATTCCATTAGTGCTCAAAATTGACAGGTGAATGTTTATATAATCAACGGCGTAACGGAGTTAGAAACGGAATTTAAAACTAAAATTGTTTTTAAAAGAAATCCTATGAATCGACAAAAGCTTCCTTCATTTGAAGCGTTTATTTTCTTTTTGCAAACCACAATGTGAACACGCAACAGATTCTTTTGAGCGCAATTAAATGTTTTGGCAATCATCAAGATCTTCGGCACACTTGAAATTATTATATTTTTTTACGCCTTAATAAAAGTATTTCTGTGTAGCCGGCCTGCGGCCGGACTTAAGGACTTTCTCCTCTGGGTATATCGAACACCGGCTTCGCTAAATAAGCTTTTTTTGAATATCAAAAATTTTTTTAAATTCCGCCATTTTTATACAAAATGTCAATTTTCTTCCCAAGTAATTTATTAATATGGTAATGATATATATCATTGAAAAGGTATTTATAAGTGCTTTTAAATGATTTACGCCTTTTCAGCCTTAATAAAGGTTCTTCTGTGTAGACGGCCTATGGCCGGGATTAAGAGATTTCTCCTCTGGGTATTTCCAACATCGGCCTCGCTGAATAAAATTTTTGTGTACCGCTATGTCGATTAAAAAATTTGGTTTTTCTTCTCAAGGAATTAATGAATATAGTCATGTCTATGTCGAACGAAAAATTCGTTTCGAATAAATGTATGGAAAACAACAAATAAATTTAAAATTTTGTTTTTGTTTTCCATACATTTATTCGAAACGAATTTTTCGTTCGATATAGAGAAACAGGCTGTAATTTTAAAGTGTATCTATATAAATTAGATCACATATGTATTAAAACAGATATTCAAACAAATTTAACAACACTTTAGAAGCCTATAACTCGTAAATTAAGAGCGAGCGGAAAAAAATTCTTACATCACTTTAATCGCAAGTAAAAGTACTATAGAATCCTCACCAAAATTATTTAAAATTCAACTGTGCTGGTGATCTTGATTTACGCCGCTGAAAAAATATAATAATTTCAAGTGTGATTTATTCCACCATAAGAATTATTGAATCGTTATTTTAAAAAATCGATAGTTTCCCAAGATTTTATTTTGTTTTCTTCTCAACCGTGCATAGTAAAATATCCTGAAAATTTGATGGAAAAATATACAAAAATATGGCATCATTTTACCTTATTGTTAAGAATAATTTGCCGTCCACACGAGCCTTTTTCTTGTTCGCACATTGAACAAAATGTTGTGCGCACATGCTTTTGGATAGTGTGGACCCAAATTGTTCATGTTTTGTTCTTGTTCGCACACCGTTGTTCGCACAATTGTTCGAGCAACCATGTCTGCCATAAAACGTCATTTTGTATGCGGAAGAAGAGGCGCGGCATGTAAAAGTATCGAAGCGACACTGACGGCAAACAAAAAATTATGATTTGTTCGACAAATGTTTTTCCTTTTGTTTTCAATGGGCAGAACATTTGTCGAACAAATCATAATTTTTTGTTTGCCGTCAGTGTCACTTCGATACTTTCACATGCAGCGCCTCTTCTTCCGCATACAAAATGACGTTTGATGGCAGACATGGTTGCTCGAACAATTGTGCGAACAAGACATGAACAACTTGGGTCCACACTATCCAAATGCATGTTCGCACAACATTTTGTTCAATGTGCGAGCATGAAAAAGGCTCGTGTGGACCGCAAAAAAATGAACAAAATTGTGTGTGTTGCTCTGCCGACGTTTTGTTCTTGTGCGAACAAGAAAAAGGCTAGTATAGACGGTACGTAATTAATTAAACTTGGCAGCACTTTATAAATAAAGCCAATTTTATTTCGATTCTTCGATTAAATTTGTTTATTACATCAATAATCTATTTGTATTAAAATTACAATATATCTCTGAAAAATTACAATGTCCGACGAAGAATTTGGCATCTGCCCCTTTAACAACACCCATCGTATTGTACTTTATCGTATGCCTGCTCATGTTGTCAAATGTCGCAAAAATTATCGTGGACCACCATTGGAACAGTGCATCTATAATGCTACACATTACGTACCAGTGGGAACTATGCAAGATCATTTACAGCAGTGCAGAGACTGTTATCGTTTCAATCAAACTAAGTACGTAGAAATTGCTGCGAAATCTGTTAGACAAGAAGCTTGAAATTTATAAATGTGACGCGCAGTTTTCCTGGTACTTGTTATTTTTAAGGAACAACATTTAATTTTTGTATTTTTATAATGAATTATTTTAGATGTAAGTTTTGAAAGAATGTGAATTTTCAACATTATTTTTGTTTGACAAAATATGTAAAATTAAAAAAAAAAAAAAAATAATAATAAATAAATTTATAAATAAAAATCAAAAAGATTAATATTTACAAAAGTTTAGTTTATATTTAAAACAATTTTTATAATTTGAAAACATTTAGACTTCGACTAAGTAAATTATCAAAGGGTTTCTATAATTAACGTTGCTGTAATTTGCATACACCAATGGAAATTGCTATTTCTGTTCAAATCCTTGAAATTGTCCTTACTGGGGGATTATTGTGTAATTTGATAAAAAAAAGTTTTGGAAAATTAATGTATTTTAAATACAATAATCCCCCAGTAAGGACAGTTTCATACGTATAATTCGCCTGGTTTTCCAGATCGACGTTCACACAAAACGTAATATAATGTTGAATGCCCAGCATTTTACAAAACAAGTAATTTTTATATAATTTTATAATAAACTTCACAAAACATGAAATAAAATTGAGGTTAAAAGTAAATTTTATTTATTTTTTATTTGCAATATTGTTTGCTGTTTATTTTCTGCAGAAATAAAAATATTTGGCACAGCCGCATATTTTTTTGCTTACTTTTATTAAAAAATATGTACATATACTTTTAAAGATAATCTTTCTTTAAACATAATTTAAACCTTCGTTATTTTTTACATTTTCGTAATGAACACCGCACAAAATTTTTAATTTATAAAACAATTCTGAAATTCAGTTCAGTTTTCTGTTTAGTAGAATAGACATTTTTAATTAAAAAATACATTTAGATTAAATATTGTATGCTAAATTATATGTATGTATGTATGAGTTTTATATGTATATATCGTCACCGAAAATGCAAAACAACGTAACATCAAAATTTTCAAATTTGTGTTTTTGATGAAATATAGTTTATCTTTCTAAAATACGTGTGATCACAAAATTACGATTATATTAAAGAAAACAATGATTTTTTTAAGTCAAAATAACCTAACATCACATTTGGTAACAAAAAAAAATAAAAAATTTTATATTTTTTTACAAAAATTATTTTAATTATAATTTTTCTAAAATTTTTATTGATGTTACGTTTTTTTGGCTTCATAAAATTGAAATCTTGAAAAACGTAAACCACATAACTTAAAAATTAAATTATTCATCATTAATATATTAGGCAATATTTAAGGATGTAATAACCCAAAAATCTTGTTTGTAGGACAATTTGTTTAGATTTTAGAGTTTTTTGTGTCTCCTGTAAAATTATGAAAAGTGATGTTACGTTGTTTCGCATTTTCGGTGACGATATATTTAAATTGATAACTTAAGAGTACATAATTAATATTTTAATATAAAAAGAAAGAACATGTACAAGAAATTTTTATTAACAAATTAGGAAACTGAAAAATTAAAAAAATTAACACCCCTTACTAATATTGTTAATATTTATCATTAAACAAAACTTTTTGCATCAACAACTCTACACCATATCCATTTCTAAATCTGTATCACCTTCAGAATCTAAGAACTTACGTTTTTCTTGTGTAGTACCAATAGTTGATGTAGTATTTGCCTCACTTAAACTAGTCAATGGTCGCACTTTACCCAAATTTACAACCGGACTTTGAGAATACAAATATATAGCATAAGATACCACGGCTATAGCCAGAGCCGTATTTATATAGATTGGTATAGAGAACAGGAAATAACATAGTACAGCGGTAAACATTAACTCCAGGGCACTGGCAAATGTTTTTAATATTGAATTCATATATTTCAAAAAGAAACTTGTAACAATGCCTATAGCTGCATTATTTATAATGATAATTATAACTTTAAACCGAAATATAGCTGTTAAGCTGTCCGCAGTAAAAGCTGAAAATAATTCACCTTTCAATAATAATATTACCACATTACAGACAATTGAATCAAGATACATGAAAACATTTTGTACGAATATATTCACATCTGATCCTTTGTCTTTTAGTAAATATTCATTGTAAACACCAGCCAAACAAGAGAATATGGTTTGGGCTAATATAAATACAGCCGAAAGACTGAAATCAAAACCACTCATATTTTTTCCACTCATAGCAGAATGTGTTTGCTCAACGGCATTTGTAGTAGCATGATTGGAATTTTTTGTAGTTGATTTTAAGACATCATCGTCTGTTGTATTATAGATATCACTAAAATTTAATTGTTTCAACATGCAACCGGCTGTTAAGAGTACTAACGATATCCATTGTCTTTGGGTGAGATATTTTTTAAAGATTATCTGAAAAGAGGAGGAAGTTTTTTTTATTATTTACATATTTTAAGTTAGGTACAATTTATTAAGATTTACGATTAATAATAACTTTTTCTTAACTTTCATAAATGTCTTAAATATGGTAAAATTTGCTAATATATTTGTCGTCTTCCTGAAATCCCGAAAATGTTGAAACCTCAAAGAAAAGTTTTTTTTTTTTTTTTTTTTTTTTGTTTAATTAAATCTCATTTAATTTTCTAAATAAAATTTATATTTCACCAAATAATTAAAAATGAGAAATCTTACGAAAAATTTGGGATTTTACCAAAAATGTTATTTAAAACTTTAAATTTCACAAAAAATTTAAGTTTATAAAAAAACTAAAATTCAAAATTTTTTAAAAAAATCCGAAATTCCCTAGAAATTCGAAATTTCACAGTTTTCAAAAAATTCAAATTTATTAAAAAAAAAAAAATTAGTAAAATTTTACTAAAAATTTTAAATCTCATCTAAATTTTACAGTTTTGCAAAATTCGACATTTCAACAAAAATTTTAAAAATCAAAAAAGTCTGAAAATCACATTTCACCAAAAATACGAAAAATTTAAATTATAAAAAATTCCCTAAAAATAAAAATTTCAACAAAATCTTCAAATTCTACGTAAAAATTTAACAAAATTTTGGAATTAATCAGAAATTGTCTATTAATATATGTATATGTTAATAGCACTGAAATTTTCTGATGGATTGGACTATGGACTAAACTTCAGACTATAACTTTTTAACTTGTTTTAAATTATCTTTTTAGTAATTTTATAAATTTTTATATTTTTCCAATACGTATTGAGATACAATAATTTAACTTCATTGGGCGCCCAAAACAAAAGTCTTGGTATGTAATTAAATTATAATATTTCTAAATTATACATAAAAGCTTACTTGAAATAGAATTCCCGTGATGACTACCCGCAATTGTAGCAACAAATAATATGTGGTTGGATCAAAAGTTGATAAATTAACAAATGCCAAATTGTTGTATAAACAATATAAAAAAGCAGGAACAAAATATAACATCATAACATTGGAATCCTTACGAACATCTTTTACTAAGGAGGTAAAATTGTTTCTACAAAAAATAATAAAAACATTAATACAAATGCTGATAAGAAATAATAAAGTAAATGAATGTAATATGTGTGCAGCATGTAGATACGTACTCTCGACAGTATAGTGTAGCGGAAACGATAAGTTTTAGAACTTCGGTTAACAACACAACTGTGACTGTATTATAACTATAAGAATTGTTAGATTCTTGTGAAGCGGTAACAAATATTCCTGGAAAGATAAGAAATGTAACAATTTAAATATATTTTATATAAAAAATATATATGTATTAAATTTAATGCTTACCTTGTCCTATAAACAAAGACATGTACAATATAAATATAAGAAATGTAAGTTTAGTAGGAAACAATTCACGCCAATTGACTGCCATATTGTGGTTTAGTTATAATTTATTCCTTTAACTTTAAAACTCTACAGTTTGTTTTTTGAAACTTTACAAAATTTTTATCTTTTTTTATTAATTAAGACTTTATCTAACAGATGTATTTTCTTTTAATTAATTATTGATAGCAGTTAAAAATATATTTCATTATCACACATTACGTTCTATGATGTTGAATACTTCTTTTTCTTTGGTTTACTTTTTGTTGGTGGTTGGTTGGTTGAGACAAGCAATGTTGAGCTTCTTTTGTTTCTAATCGGAAAGAAGTTGTTGAAAGTGTTTTATTGAATATTGACACAGATGTGCTGTTCTTTTGTGTGTTGTTTTATTGTGGGGGACGTGTGAGATAAAAAGAAATTTTATTTGTTTTACATTTTCTTTATTTAGTTTTCATTTAAAATACTTTAATTTTTATTGAGAGTTAATTTAACTATTAAAACTTTATTATTTCAATAATTTAGAGGTCATTAAATATCGAAAAATATTATTTTTTAATAAAATACTGTTGCAAAATAATAAACTGATTGTTGTTAATAAATCAATTAAAAACAACAGCTGTGAGAGTTACCATATTTTTCAAAATCTACCATATACAAGGTTGCATTTTTTGGTACTTAAAAAAAATTCAACTTTAAAAATGCGGCATATTTGAACGTAAAAAACGTTAAAAATAAAACTTGTAGATTTAAAAATTAAATTTCTCATTACCTTATTTAAAAAAAAAAAAAATCAAGGCAACTCTATTAATTTTCCACTTGTGAAATCATTTATTTCAGTTTGTTTCATATATTTATAATTTAACAATAAATTTATTGTTAATAGTGTAATATTAAGTAGACTTTTTGTTATTGGTAAGTTTAAAGCAATATTTCTTTAGTTTGTAGTATTTTTTATATAAGCTTATTTTGGTGTAAAAACAAATCCCCACTTATATTATTATTAAACAAAACAATATGTGTATTCCTTTTAACATAGATTATAACATTGATATGAAGTTCAGTTTTCAAAAACCTAAGTCGGTTGTCAAAAAAACCTAAGTCTAAGAATGTGTTAGTAAAATTTTTCATTGAAAACAAAAACAATTGAAGTACATGTGCCTTTTAGAGCAATTTTTTTCAATTGAGTTTTTTTAAGCTTCATATCTATGTTATAATCTGTGCCTTTTAATATAAAAAGAAAATAATAAAGTTCAAAACTATTTGTTAAAGCAGGTTTTGTTTGTATTGTTTTGGAATTCGAAATACCTTACTTAAAAATTATCTTAAAAGAATTTTATAAAAATTATACGAAAATTAAACAATTTTTTGTAACATAATTTAGAGAAAGAAAACAAATTTCTATAAATTAAATGTTTGTTGTTTTGGTTTTGAAAGCAAAAACCTTTGTAATTGGAAAACAAATTATATTTGTTGTAAATATAATGCAGTTTGTAATAATTATTGTATTTTCTGTTTTTATTTTTTTTTTAGACAAGTGCCTGTTTTGGAAACTTTTTATTATTTTGAGGACTTTTAATGAATTTGTATAACTCCAGACTCCATAAGTTTCATTATTTTATCAGCTATCGCAGGATTTTGTAAATGTCTGTAAAAAATAAAAATAAATAAAACGTTTACTTTACAAATAGTTACTAAGGAAAAATAGAACTTACTCTTTAACGGCATTTGGATCATTTTGCATTTGTTCCAATATTAAACGCATAGCAGGATCTTTTAGGATTTGTTGTACCTCAGGATCATTCATGGCATTCTTCAAAACCTCTTGAGGATTGCGCTGCAAATTAAGAGCACAAGCACGATAACCTTCTAAGGCTTCAGCATTATTTGGATCAAGTTCTAAGGCTTTTTGGAATGCTGCCGATGCTTTAGAGTTCTTCTGCATGCCCTGCAAAATTTTACCCTTACGTATGTAGCCCTTAATAAACTTGTCGTCCAATTTAATACACATTTCGCAGTCTTTTAAGCCCAAATCGAAAGCAGCCAACTTGGTATAACAGGCCGCACGATTACTATACAATTTGGGATCGTCGGGATTGCGTCGTATGGCTTCTGTATAATGTTTAACGGCAGTGCTGTAGTCACCCTTTTTAAATAGCTCATTACCCTTTTCCTTTTCCTCTTCAGCTTTAACGGGATCAATATAGGCTTTTCGTTCCAATTCTTTAATTTTACTTTCTACTTCGCTCAGCGAAGTTTTCACCTCTGGCGTACGATGTTCGGACATAGCTTTCTCGTAATAGGTCTTGGCTTTGTGATAATCTTCCATTTTTCTATAGGAATTACCAATACGTGCAAAAGCTTTGCCTATCAATTTGAAATCAGCTCGATTTTCACGACCTATTTCAATACCTTTTTCACAGGCCTTAATACATTCTTCGAACTCTTTGCGTTCGAAATGTACTGCGGCAATATTGTTGTAGTATGTAATATCTGTGGGATCTAGTTCTAATGCAGCATTATAATGCTTAAGAGCCACCTCGAAATCCTTTTTCTTATAAGCCACATTACCAGCTTCTTTTTCCTTTTTAGCCAGATATTTCTTACGTTCTTCTTCGGACATTTCATCTAAGTTTGGTTCAGCTGGCTTGGGTGGTTCGGGCTTTTTCTCACTTTCTGTTGGTTTTGAACTAGTTGATTTGGTAGTAGGAGGATCTACATCCATGGGAGTTCCCATGCCTTGTTGTTGCATATGTTGCAATACGGCGGCAGTGACTTCTTGGCGACCTTGCAATAATATAGCATTTGTAGGATCATATTTGAGACCTATAAAAAGTTAAATACGTTAATTTATTTATAATTATATTCTGTTTGTATTTTAGAAAGGAAACAAAGTGTTTATACTTAATATAACTGAGTCATAAACTTCTAGAAGTATTTCGATAAACAACCAAGTCAGTGGCCAAAACTATGATGCCAGATTTTTTTTAAAATATTATCTCTTTTTTATAATTATTATAAAAAGTTGTTAAAGTATTTAAATGAAATAGAGAAATAATTAAATAAATTTAAAAAAAAAAGACCAACACATCATAGACATCTGGCAGCACATTTTTTTCATTTTGCATCAAAACGCAACAATCAACCAAACAAAATTTAAGGTTATGTTTACTTTTCATGCAAAATGTTTTCGCTTATAAGGGTTCATTAACTTAAACGACCTTTTTTAGAACCCATTAAAGCATGTAACATAATTCATTTAACAATTTACCTTCATTATAAGCCTCGAAAGCTTTCATAAATTCTCCTAAACCTGCAGCTGCAGCACCTTTACGCGAATATCCCTTGGGCCAAGAGGGATTAAGTGATATAGTTTTTTCGGCATCCTCTAAAGCTTCGGCGAATTTTCCGGCTTTTGCATAGGCTGCTGAGCGATTACTATATAAGACATGATTTGTACCATCTAGAGCAATAGCTTCTGTATATGCGGCTATAGCCTCATCAAATTTTTCTGCGTTTAAGGCTTTATTACCCTTTTCCTTAAGTTCATTTACCTAAAATTATTTGCAACATACAAAATATGTAAAAAAAACAATTTCTTGTAATTCATTGTAAAAAAAAGCATAGCGTTAAATTGTATATTATTTACCTTATCCATAATAATTAATAGTTTAATTTGTATTTAAATTTAACGTTTAATTGAATTTATTTAATTAATTTCACTTTTACTTGGAGTAGTTAAGGTTTGTCACAGGCTTTTTTATGCTGATTCTCTTAATTCTTATTATATATTTTTGCACGGACTTTTCTAGAAGTACAAACAGTGTTGGCGATAATGCTGTTTTCTTGTTAGATAAAGCGATTTTTTAGAAAATTATTGGCTAAAATTAGTGTTCCAATTTTTACAGAGAAATATAGCGATTTTTTAAAAAACTGGAGAAAACAACTATTTATTTTATTTATTCAGAGTTTGTGCCAAACGGTAGCAAAATATCATAGTATAATTATAAAGTATACTCGTAAGAACAGCTGTTTTACAGTTTTTTCATTGACATACCTCGCGGAACTGTCAAATTGTTTTTGTATTCCTATGTAAAATTTTTTTAGTTTTTTTACTCTTCCTCTCCATCATTCTCTCAATTTCGTTCAAAGCATTTTGACATTATGTGCAGTAGTTTTACACTAACAAAATACAAGCAATTGTTGTTTTTGTAGATGTGCGAGCACTTTCTAATTTGCAGGTCCACACGAGCCGTTTTCATGCTCGCACATTGAACAAAATATTGTGCGCACATGCATTTGGATAGTGTGGACCCAAGTTGTTCATGTTTTGTTCTTGTTCGCACACCGTTGTTCGCACAATTGTTCGAGCAACCATGTCTTCCATCGAACGTCATTTTGTATGCGGAAGAAGAGGCGCACATGTAAAAATATCGAAGTGACTCTGACGACAAACAAAAAATTATGATTTGTTCGACAAATGCTCAGCCCACTGTTTCAAAAAAAATGTGTGTGTTGCTCTGTCGACGTTTTGTTCTTGTGCGAACAAGAAAAAAGCCAGTATAGACGGTACGTAATTACGCTATGCCTTGTATGTTGAAATCTTTGTAGTTTGATTTTTAATCAATTCTCACCAATTTTTCGTTTTTAATTTTTTAAAAAATATTTTAATAATGAAAATAAAAAATATGACATGTAATAATACTTTCCTTAATACATTTTTTGATATGTATTATAGAAAATTAAACTGGTATTAATACAAAGTATTATAGTGTAAAACCACCTTTAATTAGGACCGATCGTTACACTGCTAACCGTATTGTTTATGTTCAAAAATAAATTTTTATCAGTATACACATTTTTCTAATGTAGACTGAATTTGACAGTATTAAGCCCAAATTACAATAGCGCGTAGTCAGCAGCAGTGTGTGCTGCCATAATCAGCTGATTATTTAGAATGCACTGTTTGTTATGGTGTTGATCAAGGTAGATTAAGAAGGTAACGACAACTCTACAACAACTACAACACCAAAAAAACCCCATGCATTTTGTTTTTGCATTGTCATCTCTTATGTCAACTTTAATTTTGTCATTTCTCATGTTTCTTTACAAAAAACAAAAACAATTCATGTAGTAAAAAGAGAGGAGAAAGACGCAATAACACAAAAGTAAGCAAAAAAAATTTAAACATAAACAAAAATTTGACACTTCAAATTATAAAACACAGGCAGCCATATTGATTTCAAAAGAAAAAAAATTCTCAGCTGTTTTAATGTCGTTACCTTCTTAATCTACCTTGGTGTTGATTACATTTAAGGCTCAACTACATAGAATACTTTCACTTCAACTGCGACTGACAGCTATGCAACACATAAATGATATTAACCCAGTCGTTGCATTATTTTGTTATTAAAATTTTATATAATAAAATATAAAGATGTAAAAATTCTATTATGTTCTCAGTTGAAATAATGAATTGCAAATTAAAATTTCCTACTTAACGAAAAAATATTAAAATAAGAATAAAATAACCGACAAAATATATTTACGTACTTCAGCACTTCAAAGTTGAACATTTTTCATCTTTGAAGTACTTCACGCAGAAGTTTGGCGTACTGATTTGGTTCCGCTCAATAAAAATGCATGTATTTAACTTAGCTGTCAGTCGCAGTTGAAGCGAAAGTATTCTATGTAGTTGAGCCTTTAGTCAGCAGCAGTTTGCATGCTGTTTCATTTAGCCCTGTTTCTAAATTCACTGCACTGCATTCAAATTGAGAGCGAGACAAAGAGAGTGAGCAAATAAATGAGAGGCTAAAATACACAAGTAGAACAAAGCTAGATGATGGTTGTAAATTGTGGCTGCCTACGCTGAATTATAATTATAACGGCAGCAACATGTTGTGCTGACAGTGATCAGCTGATAATTTTTGCTGATACTGTTGCTGACTACGCGCTATTGTAATTTGGGCTTTATTGTTGCGTTAAAACAAAATTGTCAGCACTTGAGCTCTGACAACTTTGTCATGACGTTGCTTGTTATAAGACGCCATTTGGTACTTTTTTTTGGAATAAATAGACCACCCTAAGTCCGGGTTCACAGACAAGAAAAATTGCTTTGTATGAACCAGGATTAATTCAGCTCCAATTTATTTCGACATTGATAGTACTTTTAACGGTGAATATAATGATGTAAACATTTTTTACCGCAATTAAATATTTTGGAAGTTATAGGGCTTTGAAAATCGAATTTCCCTAAGAAACTAATATCAAAAAATTTTTGGTTTAAAAAAGGCCGAAGGCCGGCTATAAGAAAAATAATTTCCAAAAAAAAATTTTTTTTTTTTGCACAAGAAATTACAAAAAACTAAAAAAGTTGTGTTTATGGAACTTTTATATTATTTTTATTTAATATTTGTAAATGCAACCTTAAGAGCTTTTAATTGACACCTTAATCTTTTCAATCGGATAAATAGTAAAGGAAATATTTACGATTTTAAGTGAATTAGGGAGGTAAATGAGTACTCTTTTTTTCATGGTTTAGTATGATATACGTTTTCCATTGCTCAGAATCTATATTAGAGAAATTTTTATCAAGACATAAGTCAAATTTTTGTTTGAAACGTATTCAGTCTACATTAGACTAATTTTTATCATGAAACAAATTTAACTTTTATCTTGATAAAAATTTCTCATGTATAGACTCGATGTAAGAATATTGAGTAGTCTCATTTTGATATTCAATAATCGAAAAAATTACATTGTATATTAATGTGTACCCAAATAACTAATACCTTGATAACACTAGAAAAAGAACAAGCATTTACAGAAAATATAAAACAAGCGGCGTTTTTTCCATTATTTTTCGCGAAAAAAATTCATAAAAATACTGCACAATATATAAAAAATATAATCAAGACACTTTGCTATCAGCTAAAAATATATTAAAACGTATTATCTGTTTTATAGAACTTAAAATAACCCTTCTTTGCTAGAGGTGGTTTTGACAACAACAACATGGCTGAATATTTGGCGTCCATTTTTGGTACAGAGAAAGACAAGTACGTTAAGCTTTTATCAATTTTTTTTTTAATGTACTATAATTATAATTTGTTTATTATAGAGTAAATTGTTCATTCTATTTTAAAATTGGAGCTTGCCGTCATGGTGATCGCTGTTCCCGTATACACAATAAACCCACTTTCTCACAAACCGTGTTGCTTCAGAATTTATATGTAAATCCCCAAAATTCTGCTAAATCTGCTGATGGTTCCCATTTGGTGGCCAATGTTTCCGATGAGGAAATGCAAGAACATTACGATAACTTTTTTGAAGATGTGTTTGTAGAGTGTGAAGATAAATATGGCGAAATTGAAGAAATGAATGTGTGTGACAATTTGGGAGATCATTTAGTGGGTAATGTTTATATAAAATTCCGACATGAGGCAGATGCTGAAAAGGCAGCTAACGATTTAAACAATCGATGGTTTGGAGGACGTCCGGTATATTCGGAGTTATCACCGGTTACCGATTTTCGTGAAGCCTGTTGTCGCCAATATGAAATGGGTGAATGTACCCGTTCGGGCTTTTGCAATTTCATGCACTTGAAACCAATTTCGCGCGAACTGAGAAGGTGATTTACAAAATAAATATTTTGTTTAATAAAGTAAATTTAAAACATTTTTTATTTTTAGATATTTGTATTCACGTAGACGTCGTTCACGTTCTCGCTCCCGTTCACCTAGACGTAGACGTTCCCGCTCCCGTGAGAACCGACGTCGTTCACGTAGCCGTGATCGTGGTGGCGACAATCGTAAAGGACGGTACTAGACCTGTTAATATTTCAATACTATCATCCGTTACTATTTCCAGCGATATCCTAAAATTTGTAAAACTATCTGAAATTAAGTTTTTCCTTTTTAAAATGTCAACAAAACAATTTATGTTTATCTCGAAAAGCATTAATAAAGATCTTTGGCTTAACACAAACATAAATAAAGTTTATTAAAATTATTATTTACAAACTTTTAAATGAAAACATTTAACTAGGTTGTTGCACCCCGTTCGTTTCTTCACTGGTGGTTTGCATTTGTTTAAGTTGTTTTGTCAAGTCTATTTGCTGTTGCAAAACATAGGTATTTTCCGTTTTACGTCTTTGTTGTCTTTCAAGATCTCTTACAACTCCTTCATGTAACTTTTCTCTGGAAAATATAAGGAAGTTAAATAAATCTCGAAGATTTGTTTTATACTTACCTGTCATTTGTTTGTTTCAAGTGTACATAACCAATAATACCACCCGATATTACAAAAGAAGCGGCTAATGTTATTTTAGAAGCCAAAGACATTGTGTGCACTTTTATGGAATTTGTTTATTTAATGTTTTGCTGTATAGAATTTTCTAAAAAGAAAAAAAAAAACTAAATTCGAGGTTATGTTTACAAAAATAAAACAAACAGCTGTTTAGTACTAATTTTTGTACAATTAAATTGGCATTCACTTGGAAATGATCATAGGCACAGGACTCTGTCTGCGCTGTTGGCGGTTAACAAAAATGGCGATTTTACATGCAGTTTGTGTCGTTATTTTTATAAAATTAAATTTTAAAGCGTTTTCGGAAATAGTAACAAAAATTTATTAATTGGTAAATTTAAGTATTCGTAATAGAAATTAAGATTTTATTAAAAGTTTTTGAAATATTTTCATTAATTTATTAAAGGTTAAATAAGCAATTTTTCCATTTGACATAAAAATTAACATATAGTATATACATTAGAGTGCTCCAAGCTTGTATGAAGGAAAAAAATGATATCCTACAGATATCCTACAAAAATGTTGATATTTTTAACGGTCGTTTCAAAACTCAAATTTCAATATTTTTGGGAGATCTCATAGGCATTTATGGACAACAGATTACGGAATAAAACAGTAAAACAATAAGGTCAATACCTCTTATAGTTTGCCTGTACCTGCATTTTGAATTCAGCGGATTTCGAGAAAAACCTATTTTTATGTAATATTTTGGCAAATTAGCCATTTTATTAAATTGTTGTGTATTTTAAATGGAATTTTTTTTTTAAATTTTATAATCCACATAATTCTAAATATAATATATATATATTCTATATATGGTCAAAATTCGAAACTTCGTTTAATATACATAGAGGCGAAACTCTCGATTGACAATTGAAAAATGTTTTTTTTTTTTTTTTGGAACCAATCAATATTATTAGCACACTTGAAATTATTATATTTTTTCTGCCTTAATAAAGGGTTTTTTGTGTAGCCGGCCTACGGCCGGGCTTAAAACAATTTATCTAAAAAAACAAGTCTTAATTATGGGCCGATAAAATTTGGTATTCTGATTCACTCTTTTATAAAATGTATTTGTATTTATGAGTATTAAGACACTATTCCCGAGGAGCATTTGTTTGGATGCAAGATGAAATAATGTACCGATCACACAATTCTAGTAGGCTTCAGCGTTAAAATTACGACTTGTACATAGAAAGTCAAAAAGCCAGTAGTCCAACCAGGCGGATGGACATCGTTAAATCGACTTGAAAATTGATTCTGAAGCGATTGGGTATACTTTAAGATGGGTGTTATAATATATAAACATCCGGGTTTTCTAAAATAAGATTTTCTCCAACATTTTTCATAAAAATAAAATCTTGAAAATTTTTCTAAATTATAATATTTTAACTCATTTGAAAATAATACACATATTCACAAAGCGTATTTTTATTTTAAATATTATTTTTCTTCATATAATATTATGTTAACACACTTTAGTTTTTGATTTGTTTTTTGAAAAACTCAATGAGTTAAAAAATCACTGTTCACATATCATGTTATGTTCTTCCTTTTGGCCTGTTTTTTTACACACAATCACTTTCTAATTAAAAAAAAAAAAATAATAATTTTTAATATGTTTATGTTTTTTGAGAAAACGACTCGCTTTTAAAAAATCTTTATACATTCGAACACGGCTATAACGAACTATTGCTATAGCGAACACTTTTCTTCGGTCCCAATGATTTTACATGCATTTTCCATACAAATAACTACGTTTATAGCAAACACGGTTATTGCGAAATTTTTTTATAACGAACACATTTTTATGGTCCCAAGAAGAATGTTTCATACAAAAAAACTACGTTTACAACGAACTATCACAAATACTAATTTCAAATAAATAAAATTGCACATTTCAAAATATTTCAAAAATGTAAAATCTAACAGAAATAACTTAAATAACTTAATAGAAATACACTATAGAGTAAAAGTGAACACTTTTTTGTAACTGTTTATGTTTTTAGGTGATTTCTTGTTATCATCTAAAGTAATACAAAAAATAATTAATAGTATTAATTCATGATGAATTTATTTAACGTAATGAAGAGTAAAAAGTATTAAAACTAATTTAGTTTTTGCATAAAATTAAGATGTTTTCGAAATAAAAAGTGTTGTTTTGCACCACATAAGAAAAATTAAAACAAAATATATTTTTAGCAATATGTAAAATACTTACTTTTCGCAAATTTGTTTCATAATTTAACAAGTCATAATGTTAATAAATATAAATAAAGCACCAAAACAAATTTTATCCCATAGTGTCATTATAGTTCCTGGCTGATGTTATAGGATTTTTAATTTCACTTTTATTAATATATTTCATACTTTTAAGTATGTTTTAGTCTGGGTTTGTTACATATCCCTCCAAAACTATCGAATCCCTATTTTAAACAAGTTCTGAACATGATTTTCTACGAAAATATTAGTATTAGACTGCAATTCGTGGTGAATATTATGATGTGGTATTATATTTTCAATATTTTCTTCTCAGAATCTGAACATATTTTAAAGAAATGTTGATGATATATTTTTAAGACATAATTTCACTAATTAGTCCAATCGGACCGACACCTAGGTCTCTATAATTCGCTATATAAAAATTCCTTTACTTTACAGTTTTTATAGCGTAGCAATACAAGACGATATTTTTTTGAAACCTTATTATCATTATTTTCTAACCTAATTTAGTTTACGATTGTCCATATACTATTAAAACGCGTTTCCAGTTTACCATGACCCAAGATTAATAGATTTCAAGATATTGAAAAGTGTCATGAGTTTTCACCAAATATATAGTTACAGATTTTGTGGTTTGAATACTAGCTCTACTATTAATGAATTTGATAGGTTTTAATGGAATCTCATATTCCCCGATCTTAGGTACTTTCAAAAAAATGATCAGCATCTCTATTAATGAATTAACATAATCAATGATTTTGCATAATAAAAAATATTCTTTACGTTTTTTTGAACATAATCATCAAGGTTTGAGATATTTTTAAGTCCTTGCGATTTTTTTAACAATAATCTTTGCAAAATTCGATATTTTCTTATTTTTTTATTTCCACTACTACAGGATTTTATCAAGGTTATTACATCTATATATATAAAAGAGTAACGTTACTGACTGACTTACTGACTGATTCATCATCCCACAGTACAAACGGCTGAAGCTAGAGAGACGAAATTTGGAACGTAGGTAGGTCTCCCTCCATATAGATCCACTAAGGCGGGAAATTCGAATGTTTAGGGGGTAAAAAAGGGTATAACTCGCAAACTAATAACGATACAAAAAAAGTCGAATAGTTATCGTTATTTATTTAAAAAATAATTGGATAGGAGTCTGGTACTTTTCTGAAAATCGGCCGTTTTAGGGAGAAAACGGGTAAAAACTGTATTTTGGTACTTTTTTGGCGCCATATGTATCTTTGAAACCAATCAGCATACAGATAAAATTTATGTCGTATTCAAAGTACAAATTTGGTACTTTTTAGAAATTCAAACGTTTAAGAGGTAAAAATCGTACCTATTTTTGGTATTTTTTCATAAAATATTTTTTTATATTTATTGAAATATTCATATGAGTATTTTAATATGGGATACCACTACAATTTAGAAATTTATTGGAATACAATTTTAATGAATTCTCAATTACATTAAAGACAGAAACATCCTGTGGGTAAGAATTCAAGAGCATGAACTTTGTGGTACATTTTTCTTCTTCTAATGGTACTTTTTGCATTTTCTCCAATATTTTACCTAGAAACATGAAATTAAATATGCTTGGTCCGATGTGGGAAAGAATGCACAAGGGGAGACTTTGTGGTACTTTTTCGTTCTTCTAATGGTACTTTTTAAATTTTCTATAATTATGAACCTAGAAACATAAAATTAGGGATATGAGATCCTTAGTTAATGAGAATCCATAAGAGGGGTCTTTGTGGTACTTTTTTGTTTTTCTAATGGTACTTTTTTAATTTCCTGTAATATTTAACCTAGAAACATGAAATTAAAGATATGTGGTCCTAAAAGAATAAGAATCCATAAGAGGTGACTTTGTGGTACTTTTTTTTTATTCCATTGGTACTTTTTGAATTTTCGGTAATATTCAACCAGAAACACGAAATTAATGGTACTTTTTTAATTTCCTGTAATATTTAACCTAAAAACATGAAATTAAAGATATGTGGTTCTAAATGAATGAGAACTCACAATAGGGGATTTTGTGGCACTTTTTTTGTTCTTCTAATGGTACTTTTTGAATTTTCTATAATATTTAAACTAGCAACATGAAATTAAAGATATGTGGTCCTTAATGAATGAAATTCCATAAGAGGGGACTTTGTGATACTTATTTGTTCTTAAGATGTTAAAAATTGGTTCTTTACTGGCACGCTATCAAACATGCCTTTTGTACTTTTCGAAAATCCTACTTTAAATTTATTTTATAGTATGGTTTTTATAAAAAATTTCCGTTAACGAAGTAGCGGGTTAACAGCTCGTATTAAATAACTTTTGCAGAACTCTAACAAGTTTGTATTTGCACTAGACATTCTTCATTGAATAATATATTTTCCAATTTTTTTTCATTAGCAAATTTAAAATACCGAATAAATCACGATTATATATCCAATCAGGAAATGGTGCAAAATTGAACACTTTTATATTTTAAAGTTTTCTTTAGTTTTTATATTACACAAACAAATATATTAATATTTATTGTACATATATTTCAAATTGGACCTCGAGGATTATATTCTACTATTTATATTTTAATTCCTATGGGTCGTTAAGAAGATACGGCAGAAAAAAGTAAATTAAACCAAAAAAGTGTTCAGTTTTGCTCTATAGTGTAATTTTCATTAATTGAAATTTAAATTATTGGAGGAGTTTTTAACATAACGCATACACATTTATAAAAAATAGCTAAAAATAAAAAATGAAATTGAAAAAAGATTTGATACCCTTCACCATATTACTATATTACCATCTTATCGACATCATATTACCGACAAATAATAAAATTTTCGCCTTAACGTATGCTTTCATATTTTCACATATATAAATTTAAATTTTTTTCAACCTACGAAAATTTGAATATGAAAAAAAACAATCATCATAGCAGGCTTTGCTTTTAAAAAATAAACAACAACAATTCCATATTATTTATTTTTTTATGTGTGTATCATAGTAAAATAATAAAGTACTCGCACATCTACAAAAACAAAAATTGCTTGTATTTTGTTAGTGTAAAACTACTGCCCACAATGTCAGAATGCTTTGAACGGAAAAATGAGAGAACGAAAGAGAGCAAGAGAAAAAAACTCAAAAAATATTTTACATGTGAATACAAAAACAATTTGACAGTACCGCGAGGTTTGCCAATGAAAAAATTGTAAAACAGCTGGTCTTACGAGTATACTTTATTATTATACTATGGTGTGTATATACAAACTGACTGCATATACAAAGAACAACAACATTGTTATTCATTATATTACTGCTGTTGCTAACATAATGTTTCCACGTTGATATAATATGTAAGATAACGCCGGCAGAAGAGAGTAAACATTTTGTTTATATTATGTTAAATCTTAAGCAAGGGGTAAATGTATTCTAATAAATCTCATAAGATTTCATTATTTTCACTCAGTCACAGAGTAAACATATACTTTTTATTTAAGAAATTCGACATTTTTTAGCACAATTTTAATGAAAATATGCTCTGAATGTAGAATAACCATTAAAATAAAACAATTTTACAAAAAAAAAAACATTGTTTTTAAGCACTTTTAAAAATACACATTCACACACACAAACAAACTTTCGTATATGTGTATTTTTTAAGAGTAAATTTTATAAGATAGTTGTGTAGAAAAATCTTATCACAACAGTCTCATAATATTTCTTATCAAGGCTTATTTACTATTAGGTTAGAGCAATTCTACAACAAATACAACAATAAAAAAAAGTTCTCTCATTTGTTTTCGTAAAATGTCAAATTTTGTACATTGAAACAATAACAAAAATGATATAAAAAATGTAAACAAAACACACATAGAAACAAACACCATATAAAAAAAAGATTTGACAGTCATCACACATAAAGAAAAAAAAAGTCAGCTGTGTTTTTAACTCTACCTAATAGTTAATATACCTTGATTTCTTATAATACTAATATTTTAGTCTACACGTTAGATAATTCTCTCAGAGAGCGGATTTGACACTCTCTGTTACATATTATGATATAAAAAAATCATGTGGAGACTCAGTGTAACTAAACTACTTGTCTTATAGGCAAAAACGTCACTAATATCCCAGCAGTTTTTGTCGGTGTCAATTCACCCGCTTTAGCACAGTAAAGTCCATTTGTGACTACCCACCTGACTCATTCAAATGTGTACGTTTTTTTATACACCCTAACTTCGCATATATTGTGAGTGATAGTTAAGCTATCGTACCTTTTATTGACTCTTTTGAAAGCGTTGAGGTGGCGATAGCACTATTTATTGACTTTTTTGAAAGCGTTGAGATGGCGATTTATACTTTATTGACCCTTTGGTGAGCGTGGAGGTGGCGATAGCACTATTTATTGACTCTTTTGAAAGCGTTGAGGTGGCGATAGAACCATTTATTGACTCTTTTGAAAGCGTGGAAGTGGCGATTTATACTTTATTGACTCTTTGGTGAGCGTAGAGGTGGCGATTGGTTTTTTTTATAAGTCACAAAAACGTCAAAAAAGTGAATAGTTTATCCATTGGCAGTACAGGTTGGGTTACTTGACTAACGGCAATAAATATATGGTAGGACATTTGGCTCTGATGCATCTTTTTTTGGACGTAGTAGTGTCAAATATCAATGTATTGACTCCATGGTGCTTAACAAAGACTTTAGTATTTTAATTTGTAAGAAAAAAGTTAATTATGTTTTATATATGTATATATATATATATATATATATATATATATATATATATATATATATATATATATATTTATGTTAACGACAAAAATTTGTCTTTAAGTATCGAAAATTCGTTAGTTAGCAAATTTTGTCGTTAAGTGTTATTCTGTAGTAAAATTTTACCGATTTTTGTCGTTAAACACATTGGTAGTTAACTAAAACTTCGGTAAGCTAACTGCAAAAAAAATAGCCGTCGTAAAACCATAACGATAAAGAAGCTGATTTTGGCTATTAAATATAATTTTTTTAATTTTGATAACATTGTTTTATAAATAACTAACTAACTAATACCCGGTGTGCTTCGCCACACCCGAAATGAAATACATAGTAATTAAAGGATTAAAAAATATATTTATTTAGTAATTAAAATATAACATTTTTCTTAAAAATTAGTTCTTATTATAAATTATTATTATTTTATTATTTTCATACTTGACCTTATTGTAATAAAATATAAGCATTTAACATATAACATTTTTCTTATTAAATAATTCTTATTCTAATGCCTTGGGATACACAATATTTTTTGTTTTTCCTTCTGGTGCGTATACATATAAATCTGCGGGGTTTCCCACTCGCGAACATGCGACGTAAAGTTGTCCGTGTAAGAAACATGGATTTTCTAAATTTAGGACACAAACTTGCAAAGACTGACCTTGAGCTTTATTAATAGTCATTGCAAATGCTAAGCGAATAGGAATAGATAGATAGATGTTTGCCGTGCAAAATTTGAAAATTCAAGCTCTAATAGTTTCCCAGATATACTAATTTTTGTATTTAATTTTTATGGGATGGACCATACCCCCATAATCCGCTAATTTATTAGACAAATGTTTTCATGGATGTCAAAATTCTTTGTGCAAAATTTGAGCATTCCAACTCCAATAGTTTCCCAGATATAAGAATTTTTGCATTTAATTCATATGGGAGGTACCATGCCCCCTACTTCTAGTCCGCCCATATTTTTCTTAAATATTAATATTGATACCAAAGTGTCTCCGACAAAATTTTAGAACTCTAACTGTTATATTTTCTCAGATATGATAATTTAATATTTTCTTTATATGAGAGATGACACGCCCACTATTTCTTTTCCGCCACAAAATGTTCACATTGACACTTAAGTTTATTGTACAAAATTTGGGAAATGTAACTGTTCATATAGGTGTCAAAGTTGTTCGTGCAAAATTTGAGGACTCTGGTATTACCAATTTCCGAGATATACTACTTTTAATAGTTATTTAGTAAGTGGGCGTGGCACCTCGCCCACATGGAATTTCAAAATAAAAAGTAGCCTATTTTTCCTTCCAGACATATAGTAACACACTGTGAAAATTTCAAGGAAATCGGTTTAGCCGTTTAGGCGGCTATAGACTTCAAACAAACATACATACATACATACATACATACATACATACATACATACATACAAACAAACACACATTAATTTTTATATATAAAAATAATGTAATTAGAAATTAAATTGAAAAAAGATTCGGCCGTGCCGAATCTTTGATACCCTTCACCATGTTACTTAATACCATATTACCATCTTACCCGCAAATAATAATTTTTCGCCTTAACGCCAAAATTTTTTTTTTAACTACGAACATTTGAATACGAAAAAGAAACAGTCATAGCCAGCATTGCTTTTTAAATATAAACAACAAAAATTGAATAGTTATACATTTTTGTATGTATGTATGTATGTATGTATGTATGTATGTATGTATGTATGTATGTATGTATGTATGTATGTATGTATGTATGTATGTATGTATGTATGTATGTATGTATGTATGTATGTATGTATGTATGTATGTATGTATGTATGTATGTATGTATGTATGTATGTATGTATGTATGTATGTATGTATGTATGTATGTATGTATGTATGTATGTATGTATGTATGTATGTATGTATGTATGTATGTATGTATGTATGTATGTATGTATGTATGTATGTATGTATGTATGTATGTATGTATGTATGTTACAAACTGACTGCATATACAACCACACTGCATATACAAACAATAACAAGAACTGCTGTTGCTAACTAAACAACTTGCCCATACAAAAAAACCAACAATAACAATGCTTAATATAAATAAAAATGTTCCTTCGTATTTATTTTATTACATTTTTTGGACCATATCTCTGTTGTTTTTGAGCGAATTGGGTTTCTGTAAAAAACCGAAATTTTATAAAAATATTTATGATCAACCTGTTCAAAAGCGAAAGCCGTAGAAAAAAAATTATAAGAAAGGTTTTGAATTTTTCGTGAAAAAACGAATTCGCTATATTTTATAGGAGCCGAGAAAAGCCGACAACAAATAAGATTTTTTGGGGGTATCTTCGTTTTTTTTGCCGATATCTCAGTTATTTATCAACCGATTTTGCTCATTTTTATTAGCGATTTTCTAAGGAATATTTCTAACAGTTTGACATATATAACATATATATCCGTTAACTGGGGTTTTCTAAAAACTGATTTCAACAGACAGACGGACATCTTTATATCGACTCCCCTATCAATAAGGATCCAGAATATATATACTTTTTGGGGTCTTAGACGAATATTGTAGAAATTACAAATGGAATGACAAACTTATATATACCCTTTACACCTGCGGTAAAGGGTATACAAATATAATGAATAATAAGTGCGTTCGTTTACGTAAAAGTTTTCGTTTATTAAATGTTTTTACTGAATTTTAGCAAAAATGTAGAAATTAAAATGAGAGTTTTTAGAAAATTGAAACTGATTTGTTATTATTAAGTTTTAATTACATTCAGTTCTTAGTGAGTTTTTTTTTTAGTGAAAAAATTAATTTTACTGAAAATACAGAATTTTGGTAAAATTTTTAATTTTTAATAAAAAAATTAAATTTTAAGACAAATTTTAGAATTTTTTAAAAATTTTGATTCTTATTAAAAATTTCTCTTTTTTAGAAAATTTTAATTTATTTGCAATAAAAATTTATTTTTCAAAAATTAGAACTTTTGTGAGAATTGGTATTTTTAGAGGAAATAAAATATTTGAATAATTTGTAAACAAGTTTGCAATCGTAAATTGCCTTGTTGTCTCTGTTTGGCGGTACCAAAGCAGAGTTTGTGGACTATAATTAGACACCAGCAGAATGGAATACGTATTTTCTGTGCCGCTACACACTTCATCAGCATTCGTGGTGTCTTATCCATTTCGGTTTCGTTGAAACCTAAACAATTTGTTTAAACGAAAAATATTAAGGAGTTTTTAAACATAAGTTTCCATAGTTATGTTATTTTAAAATTTAAAGCAAATGTTTAATGAACGGGCCTAATATAACATTAAATTAATTTTAAAAATATTTTTAACAACATACCATACATATACTCGTATTGGTTAATTGTTGGAAGAATCTGCACACATTTATATAATATTTACACTTTTTTCACATTTTTTTCAAGACAATTGTTTTGTTTTTAAATAAAAATCCAATTAAAATTGAATTTTTTTTTTTTTCAAATAATGACGTTCTATCATTTCTATCGATATTTGTCGTTAAAATATACTTACGAAAAAAATCGCTAACTTATAGTAGAGAATAGCAAAATCAAAAACAACCGAAAAATTTCGTTAATTAACGATATCGGTAGTAAATGAAAAAAGTTAAGGAATTGCGGTACTAGTCTTGCTAATTAGGATTTTATTTTATTTTTTTTAAATTATCTTTTTTGTACTAGTCACAATATTGCCACTTTTTGGTCCTTTGGTGGCAATACACCTCTTCCTAGGACATCCCCATGTTAAAGTGAATAGTCAGGTGATTAGTAAAGTGAATAGTTAAAAAGATTGTCAGGTGACTGACTCAATTTCACCAGTAAAAGGACTAGTATGAATTGACTTTTTCGTAACAACACTGTTATTCATTATATTACTGCTGTTGATAACTAAACTACTTGTCTATACAAAAAACAAAAAACGTCACTAATAGTCATTACAATGCTTAATATACATGTTCGTGTGTGTATTTATATTCTTAACAGATTTGTTTTTGGGTCATAACTCTGTTGATTATGAACGAATTTGGTTTATTGAAAAAACCGAAATTTTATAAAAATATTTATGACTGATCTATATAAAAATAAAAATCTGTAGCTTGAACAAGGGCTTCAAAAATAAAAAATTCGTTTTCCCCGATATCTCAGTTATTACTGAACCGATTTATTTCATTTTTTCAGAACAAAAATTCAGAAAATAATTTGCGAGCCCCCTTTAAAAATTCGAAGTCCCTGGTATATGCAGAGGCTTCAGAAACTGAAAAACCGGTTCTAAAAACCGGTTTTTAAAGCATATCTCCACCATTTATAAACCGATCTTGCTGATTCAAATACCCGAAATTTTATAAAAATATTTGTGACCGATCTGTATAAAAATAAAAATCTATAGCTTAAACCAGGGCTTCAAAAAATAAAAAATGAGTTTTGTCCGATATCTCAGTTATTATTGAACCGTTTTATTTAATTTTTTCAGAACAAAAATTCAGAAAAAAATGTTCGAGACTTCTTTGTAAAAATGAAGTCCCTAGTATATACAGAGTCTTCAGAAACTGGAAAACCGGTTCTAAAAACCGTTTTTTTAACATATCTCCGTATTGTATTAACCAATTCCAATAGGAAAATTCTCGAAAGGATTTCCGATCGTTTGATATATATATTATATATGTCAGTTATCGGAGGGATTCATAAACGCCATTTCAATCGACACACGGACGGACGGACATGGTCCTATCGTCATCAATTCTTACAAGGATCCCG